>CM031863.1:34199702-34336895 GCA_018697195.1 Certhia americana | reverse complement strand
GCGTGCTGGCGGCGGCGGCCGGGGCCCCGCGGGCCGCCGCGGCGGCGCAGGCAGGTGGGTGTGCGGCCGGAGCGGCGCGGCGGAGCGGCGCCTTCCCGACAACTTCTCCGCGTCCCGGTGCCCAGCGCGGGGTGCGGGAGTTCGTGCGGGTCCCGCGGAGCGGCGGCGGCCAGAGGGCGACACCCCCCCGCGGGAAGCGGAGCGGAGCCGGCGGTCGCGGATCGCCCCGCGCAGCAGCGCTCCGTGTCCCCGCTCGCTGTCCCCGCCGGAGCCCCGGCCGGGCGCCGTGCGTGTCCCCGCAGGTGCCGCTGCCGCCCCGACGGGCTGCGCTCCCGAACTTCGCATCGCGGCGCGCCGGGCGGACGCGGCGGCGTTCGTGTCCCGTACACCTGTGCGTTCATGTGCGCGGCGCGTCCCGACCCCGCCGCGTAAACACCGGGCCGAGGTGTTTGTGCACGGGGGAGGGCGAGCAGGCGGCTGGGAAGTTAACGCTGGAAAAGCCGCTTTTTCCTTCGGCAGGGTCTGCCCGGAATTTTTAACTTTCTGGAGGGAAACTTGCAGCGTTGGCTTGGATTTTGTTTTCCTGTTGGCATCCGAGCAGCGCTTTCCGCCGCCGTAGTACGAGCTGTGCCGGCTCAGTCGCCCGGGGAGGGCACGGGGATCGCCCCCCGCTGCATCGCCCCTTTGCTATGAATAAAACATTAAAAGGAAATTTCTTCAGTCCTTGTAACTTCGCTTTTTTTCTTTTCTTTTTTTTTTTTTTTTTTCCCTTCCCTCCCCGGTTATGCAAAATTTATGCTGTTTGGGCGGTATTTGTGCAACAGCTCCTCGTTCTCACAATTTAGTTTATATTTTGGGGCTTTATGTAACAGAGAGAGGGAAGGATACGTTTGGTGAGGAGCGAAAGGAGCGTGTCCTGGCTTTGTCTGTCTGGGCTTTGAAGGCGGTTTTTGATCTTGGGGCACAGTTTACTTTTTCGCTGGTTGATTGTTTCCTAACCCTCGAAATCGGGAGGGGTGAAACGCTGGGCTGCTGCTTTCTTTTCTATATTCTCTTCCTGCGGGTTGAATCGGTAAATCCCCGCTGAAGAAGAATGGCACTTCTCGTTTCACAGGCGCTGCTTCAGTGTACCTTTTTGCCTGCCTCCCTATTTACACGCAGCCTGAGTGTTCACCTCACTTGGTACTTTACTGTCTCACACTTTTTCCCGTAGCCTGCCCCGGTTTTGGGCAGCAGCCGTCTCCCACTGGGATGCTCCCGTGCTCTCCAGCAATCCTTCCCATCGTTCGGACCGGGCTGTTGGTGTGGACGATCACAAAGACACTCTCCATTGCTGGATTTATACCCCAGTGAAAATAAAAAGTATCAGTCAGTTGCTCGCCTGCCTTCCTGTCGCCTCTGGGGAAGCCTCCTGGATCTGTGCTGCTGAAAAGCCTCGGTGCAAAACAGAAAATCCGGTTATTAAAATAGAGGGGCTGGAGTGACATTTCCTCTTTGGAGGCGTTTAGGCACTGCTGTGGGCACTGGCAGCTAGTAATGATTGAGTCTTGCTACTTGGTGCTTGCTGGAATAGTAAGGCAGGATGGACAGGAAGCCATTATTTGCAAGTATTTAGGACCCCCTAGAATTTGGGCTCTCCTGGCTTTGGGGGGCAACAGGATGGGGCTCTGGCTGCCTCCCTCATTTTCAGGGCATCGAGAGAGATGGTGATGCCGCTGCTCATGCAAGCAAGCTGTTGGCCAAACTTTTGATTCCATTATCCTGTGTGTAAATATGTAAACACGCTGGTGTTTTCTGATTTCTTCTGTCTCCGTGCTTGGGCATATAATGTTTGCAGTGCACAGCTCAGTCGGGGTCACGTGAGCCAAACAGCTTGGGCTGTTACCTGGAAGCTGGCGAGTCTTTGTTCTGCTTGAAAATAGCTGATAAATTAACTCCATTTTCTGATATGTGGGGTTGGTGAGTTGTTAAATAATTACAGCCAAATTAACTTAGTCCTGTTTGAAGTATTCAGCTGTTCTGAGAGTAATTGTACTTCAAATATTTTTGCTGTTTCTTTTTTTTTTTTTTTTTTATTTTTTAATTTCGTTGTTATTTATTTATTTATTATTTCCCGGTGAGACGCGTGTTCAGGCTGATGTATGGGCAGTAATTAATTTCATACCTTTACTCCTCTCTGGGCCATGTCGGATGGGACATGCCACACGCCTTCAGAGAGATGCAACTCCTCTCCTTTGCTACAGCCCTCCTTGGCACCTCTCCCGTTTATTCCGCCACGATGTCTATTTGATGGTTAAAATTAGGCTGAGCTCTGAGTGCCTTTGCAAAGGCACGATAAATATTGACTGGGAGTTTCAGCCTGTCCCTGCTATCAGAGGGCCTGGCCCCTGCACGGGGGTCGTTCCTACTGGGCCATTTTACCAAGGGGGAGAGGGTGCTCTTGTGGGCTCAGCGCCCTCCTGGGTGTCCTTCCCGTGCCATACAGCCCTTGAGGTGTCTGCAGGAACATCTCTGCGTGGTAGCCAGGGCAGCCTGCTGCTGTCCCTGCATGTCCCCTGAGAGCACTGCCAGCCAGTGCTGCTGCTGGGCAGAGGAGACTGGTTCTGATGCAACTCTTGGGGGCATCCCCAGGGATCCTGGGGCAGCTCCAGCACGGGATTGCACCACGGAGGCTCTGTGCCTGCACCTGCCCTGCTGAGACTGGCACTGCTGAGTGCCCCAGTGACTGAGTTGTGACTTTGCTCTTAAAAAAAGAGATGGTAATTGATGTTTATGTGTATGGAATTTGGCACTAGGAGCTGTGCTTGTAATTAACATGAAAACAGTAATAATAAGGACCTGAAATACATGCCTTATGAGTAAAGCAAATGAGACTTGGCAGTAGCAGCTCGTGGAGGGGGAAGCCTTTCTCCTGAGCCTGCACGGTAGTGAAGTGGGATGAGTAGCAGAGAAAGGCACGTTTGGTTCATGGCAGCAAAGGGCCCAGCACCTTGTGGGTGTTCCTGGCTGAGCCCCAAGTGCTGCATTGAACTCCTGACCGTAATGCCAAGTTGTTCTGAAACGTGCCCTCAATTTTCTAGCAGGGCAGTAACCACTCGCCTTAATGGAATCAAATGTTTTATTGTAGTTTTCTGGGGATTTTTGTTTGTTTGGGTTTTTTTCTGTTTTGTTTTAAATTAAATTTAAACAAACGGCAGCACATTGACTCGCCCTATATCTGCAAGCACAGCCTGTGGTCCAGAGCACGCACATTTTCCAAAGGCTTTTCGGAGGAACATCTTTCTGTGAGTCTCTGGCCAGAGCCGGGAGCTGCTGGGTTGCGTTCTGAGCGTTTCCTGGGCGGTGGTGGTGGGACGTGCGGGATGGCCAGCCCGCAGCCTGGCTCTGTGAGCATCTCTAGGTGGCAGCAGCCCCCAGGAGCTCCCGGCGTGAGGACAAACCGCCCGGAGCTGGGGCTGTTGATTTCCCAGGCTCAGGTCCTCCTGTTCAGCCCTCCTCCACACCCCTTTCCCAGGCCGAGGAGCAGCTTTTCAGGTGGCTAGTGGGGAATCAGCCGTCCCTGGAGCCCTGTGTCCCTGCCTGTGTGACAGGAGAGGTGTAAGAGCACACTGTGAGAGTGACCCGAACCCTGAAGTGCTAAATAGGAGCAACCATAGGAACTCATAGTGACTTGTTCTGGAGGAGTTGTTAAGATAAACAGTAAGTCAGTACCAGACTGATGACTGGGTGCTGAAGGTGAATGAGTTCAAACTGGGTATAAAATGCTTGGTCCTAATAGTGTAGGAACTGCTGTGATAAACTAGGAAAGAAAATAGAAGATACATGGTCACTCTGCAGCATGGGCTCAGATCAGATGGTCCTTCTGCAGTACATACACTTGCTCAAAAAGATGATGTACCCATAGGTTTCATTTCTTTTTTTCTGTTTTTGCATGACGACAACCCCTCTCCTGATTTCCTTAGGACAGTAAGGGTGTGCTAGTATATGGTGGTTGGTGTGGGGCAATAGGATGGTTCCCTGAAGCTTCTGAGCTTTGTGTCCTGCCTGTGCAGATTGGGGTTTAGTGCTGTTCAGCCAGGCATTTATGCTCTTAAAGCCATGGGCAAGTGATGGCAGCTCCGTGGAAACAGCTAAGCCAGCTCTGCCCTTGTGTGCTCTACACACTCTCAATGCACTGAGGCAGTTTTTCTGGGAAAGGAGAGGGGTCTTGTTCCTGTAATTTGGTTTTTACTGTGGCAGGAGCAAAGGCAGGATGAGGTCAGTGCGGCTGGACTGTTTCCCGTGGATCACTTGTGTGCTGACAAGTTCTTGGGGTGTGCAACAGGCTGTGATTTTCATTTAAGGTTTTGCTTTTGCAAACATGTGCAGGCTGCTGGTGGATTTTATGTGTGCCCACGTAGCCAAAGCTGAATTATCCCATGGGAGTACTGCGATCTGCCAGAAAGATTCATCCTTTCAGCAACTTTAGTTAATGTTTGTTTAGCGACTTCTTGTTTTGGAGGAGCAGTTGAAGCCGTGCTCGGTGGCAGTTCCCTTGTGGAGAGCTGTGTGTCCACGTGATAAATGGTCTCATTTCTACTGTCTGCTACCTCTGCTGGGCATATGGGCACATGCCAAGCCTCCTGAAGTCTTTGAACAGCTGCTGCTATATATATATCTCCTTATTTTCTTTTTTTTCCCAGCCTGCCAGGGTAACTTGTCCTTCTTCCCACTTTGCATAAAGGGTGTGCAAAGTCCAGGGCAGATGAATGTTTGCTTGTGCATCAGTGGTTCGTGAGGGTCTGATGTTGGCTGATGTTTGGGCAGCAAAGCCAATAATTCAAACTGCAGGAGCACGTACTGGTCACACCTTAAGCTTGTGCTGAATATCAAGACTTTAAATATATGTGAGGAATAGAAAGTCATACTGCAAAGTGTATCAAAAAATAGTTTTCTGGTGGTAACTGCTTTTTGTTTCCATGACTGAAGCCTATAAACTCTAGCTCCTGACAAAGGAGGAGGTAGGAAAACCAAGTAAAAAAAGGCAAAGTAAGCCTCAGACTTTTAGCAGATACGGTTCTTTTTGAACTATAAAAACATTATCAGTCATTGTATAGTGTTCCTGTAAAGTCCTTTTAGTGACTTCTAAGATTATACTCATATTATGTTCAGGTCCTTTCTCTCCCAATGTCTGTGCAGCTACACGTACAATAACTGAATGGGCATTTATAACTTGATCTTTCTTAATCTCCTAATAAGTCAGCAGTGCAACGTGGGCTCTTGTCACATGGTGACATGCTCCTGTGTCTCATCACCAGCTGCTGTTGAGCTTACAAAAATACAGAGCTTGCAGAAATCTTCCGAAATCCCACTGGGGACCAGCCAAAGCTCAGAGCAGTGCTGGTTGTGGTACCAGGGTCTGAGCTGCCCCATGGCAGGCAGATCTCGCTCCTGAGTGCTGAGTTCCCAGAGGAACTGCAGGGAAAGCTGGGCTATGGGACATGCTGCTGATGGGCTTTAAACTCATGTGGAGACTACAAGGCATTATGTGACCCTTTGCCTGCAGCTGCTTGACTAAACTGCCTAATAAATGTCTATTAAATAGAGTTGTGATACCTGACCTCTCTCTTTTTCTCACCCCTCCTGATTGTGATTCATGTAGGAAATGGGTCGTGCCAGAGGGAGGTTGAATAAAAAAGCTTGCATGCTGTAAGAATAAAACAAAAACTCCTTATTAAAACTGGGTTATGGAAAAGTTGGAAAAGCCCAAAACTGTGAAACAGTTATGCAGCCTTGGCTGTAGCACTTGCTGCAAGAGCAGGGATACTCATGTGGTGAGATACACTGAATAAAGCTCTGAAACCTACACCTGTCTTACTGACTTTAGGTGTGGCTCAGCTCTTTCTGCTCTGCTGAGACTCTGCAAATGGTGCTTCCATCCCTTTTTCTCCTGTTTTCCCAAGAAAGCCTCTCCTATGGGGCAGACACCTCTCGGTTGCTGCCGCTTGCTGAGGTCTCTGAACAGATATTGCAGACGTGCTTGCAGGCTTTGCATTTCAGCATGTGCTTAAATAACCTTGGTGTGCGGAGCTGACTGTGCAGGGAAGAGATTTGTGGTGGCATTTGGCTCATTTGAAGCCCTGCAAGGTGCTGAGGATCTTCTCCTGTGGACATGGCTCCCGTGGTGGGAGCTGGTATGGGCAGGGTGGAGCTGCTTTGGTGCACGCACAGGAAGAAAAACCATTGCACTTAACTTGATACATATCCCAATGTTCAATTTCCATTAATTGAAATTACGTTGAAATATTGAACATTTTAAACATAAAAGTTTATGTACCGTGGTTAGTATGCTAATGGAATATTTTAGTAGTCTTTTAAGGTTAATGTCGCAGCCAGATGCAACGATAAGCATTTGTTCCTAAGAATTATTTTCCTTTAAACCCTTTTCCAAGATTGTCCGTATTCTGGTGAGTGTTTGTTGGCTGCGCTGCGCCTGCCAGCCAGCTGTCATTTTAAGGTGGTCTTTTTGTCATCCAATCCACTATGCAAAGTTGAATTGTAGTTATTTTTGCTCATTATCTTTGGCAGTAAAAATGTATTTATCTAAATTTAAATTGCTATTTGCTGAGGATATGTGACAGTATTTAGAATTTAGTATTATTTTATTATCTCTTTGAAAGGATAAAAAAAAGGCTCATTTATTTCAAGAGATATTTCTGCAAGCATGTAAAAATACCAGTGAAGTAGCTAACGTTTTCCAGTTGTTGTTGACTTCAAATTTAGCAACCATTGTCCCTGTTGATATATTTGATGCTCTAAAAATGTGCTTGCCATTAAGTAGGAAGCTGAAGTGATTGGTAGGCAGATAATATTCTTCAGCAGCTATTAATAATGCTCAGAGGACATACGCATTGGAGCGTATGGAAAAAGCCATGGAATTGTTTAGGACGGAGGCAAAAATAATGCATGTAGCTGTTTGATTTGAAAGCCATCCTTATGTACCGCAGCGGCTGCTGCCTGAATTAGCACATTGTGAACAGGAGAAACCGATATACAAACAGGATGGTGTGCAGCTAATTTTGTTTAGAAAACTGAGGCTCGATCCCTGCTATTTCACTTCTTCCACGAGCTGACTCAGGGCCGGGGAAGTGTGTGGGGACCCCATTCCACAGGGGGCTTTGGTGGTGGAAGCTGGGAGTTGTTCCTCTCAGAGCCAGCTTAGCTCATGGGAACAAGGGAATTAATAGTCCATTAAGAGAAAATGAAAATTTTCAAAACAAACATAGAGTCGTTGCCACTCTTCTCTCTTCCTTTGTCTGTTCCTTTGGCCATAGGAGGACTTCTGTGCCAGCGCTGTGCGTTTCTCTCTGGATTTCTCAGCATGGAGTATTTCTTTGTCTCCTGGAGTTTTGAACTGCTCTTAAAATCATGCATGCTTGGATCCTCTCATGCAGCGTGTTTTAAACTGCTGCCAGCTCACGCAGCTGTGCAGCCCTGGTGTCACCTGGGGCCGCACTGTGTATTGGGAAGATCATATTAGTAAAATGTGGAATTATTAGAGCCTATAAATAGTGGTGATAACTTGTACAGCATTTATGTTGCCCTAGTGCTGCATAACACACTGAAGTCCTGGGCTAGGTTTGTTTCTAGTGTTGCTTCATGTGCCACTGTGAAACTTCATTATATCACGATATAACAAGCAGCTGCTGTGTAAGTAATGTGGTGCCTGCAGCACAGGTGGGGGGTTCTTTCTGGAGCAGCCAGCAACTGTAGTGATGCTTCACATTTTCCCTGGTTTGGTCCAGCTTCTTAGAAAGGAAACAAAATCAGGTCTGTGCTGAATGTTTCTGGCTGTCCAAGGGTTTTGGTGTTCAGCTTGAACTTTAATAAAATTGCTAGTAAAAGATTGTTTAAGAAGCTTTTACTTTCTTGTGGTAGCCAAAGATTGGGGACAGGAGGAGATTCCTTTTTTTTGCCTTCTGTTTTTGGAAGATTAGCAAACAGATTCACACAGTGTTATTTGCTGCAAATTTCTTTGTGTTAATTTTAATCCCAAGATCTTGGATTGTGAGAATCTTAGTCCTCACAAAAAGAAGAAAAAACCCCATCTTTACCTGTTCTGCATGCAGAGAAAAGGCAGAACTCATGTAGTTTAAGAAATGGGTGAAAATTTGCAGTGATTGTTTTTATAAGTGATATTTTTAAAATCCTTTGTAGCATTTTATACAGGGGCTGGTTGAATTGTGGTTTTGCAATATCTTGCAAATATTGCTGGTGGAATTGGCGATGGAAACATTGGTTCATTAAGACTTAATAGCTTTAGTCCAATTGCTGCCATGACATGTGGTTAAGGCATTAAAGTATGTGGGCTATGCCTCGTGCTACAGTACAGCAATTACTGGGTCGGTGTCCTTTGATACTGGAAAACAATCTTGCCAGACTGTTGCTGTCGATTTGAATAATCCCACTCTTGCTGAAGGCCTGTGGAAATGAGACAAAACATGGCAAATAGTGGCTTTTTCCAAATAAAGACTATAGAGTGTGTGTGATTTCTGTAGGTCCTGTCTGTCCCAGATGGATCCTGTCCTTGTGGGCGTAAACCTTCTGCTCCAACACTATGTACCTTGGGCTTTTCCTGTGCCCAAATTTTTCCAGGCTATGTGAGAATTGCTGTGACACTTGTTTCCTTTTGTTTTTTTTGGATCTAGTCTGACTGTTTTCTTCAGTGATGTGACAAAATGGCATTAACTCCTGGTACATTCTTGACATCGGTGTTTGGGAGTCCGTCATTTTTGGCTCACTGGTGACCGGGTCCTGTACTCATGTTGGGTAGCCTCTGTCAGGTTTAGATTTGTTAGTGTTGCCTTTTGGAGCCAGTGTCAGGTTTTCATTGTCTGTCCTGAGCTTTAGTTACTGGTGTTTCCCTTGGGCATGGATGGTGTTTCAGTATTTTACCAGGCAGTGCTGCTGCAGGCTGGTGGAGGATGAGCACTGGAGTAGTGCCAGCAAAGAGGAGGGATGCACTGCTACCTGGCTTGTTGCTTCTGGATTTGGGTAGTGCTGATGTGAGCCAAAGTGCCAGGGTTTCTTGGGGTCTCAGCTGATACTTGCCAAAGATCGCCAAAGATCATCTTATGTGTTTTCCTTAAACAACCAGTTGATTAAATTCCCCGAGAACTAGTATGAACTGCAGCATGCCTGTTTTTCAAGGAATATCTGGAATAAATTCCCTGTTTATTTGGTGGCACAGTTTGAGGCTTATTCTGGTGGGTAAAATAAAGCTTTCCTTGGGAATCATCAATATGAGGTGCTACAGCAACATCATTTCTTGGATCACGCAAGCCTGGCTTAGTAATATTGAGGAGGGTATGTCTGGGTGCCAGGCAAGACAGGACTTTAGTGTCATGCAGAGATATAATGAAGAAATGTATCAGTGGCAGGCTGCAAAGTATCAGGGAAGGGCAGAGAGCAGTAAAGATCCTCTGTGGTCTGTGTATAGTTGTGGTGGATGAAATGCAGGCCTGAGGGAATCAGAGTTGCTTTTCCCTGGACCTCTGCAAGTGTCTGTGACTCAGGGACTGTGGTAGCAGGTCCTCCCGCTGGTGCCTATCCAGAGGGAGGTGGCAGTGGCTACTTCAGTGATAGTCTGTTTTAACACTCTACTTAATTTCTTTCCCACCAAGTTTGGGTTTCCAGCAATATGATTACTTACGGATTTTAAGTCAGGAATAGCTTGGTAATTGCTATATTGCTTTGCCCCCAGTAGCAACAAGCATCTTAAATTTAATGCGTCATCCACACAGAAAATTGATATTTGTCCAAAACTCGCAGGCTCTGACAGCTAATCTTAAAGAGCTTTTGCTTGACATGTAAAATAGAGACTTATGGTTGACATGCACAGGAAAATTGATGGTATTTAGGATTATTCCATAAAAGAAAAATACTCCTTACAATTGGCTGAAAATCGTTGAGGATGATTAAATTTAGATAAAAACCTCTCCCTAGAGGTGAGCAATGTGAAGGCCTGGGACATCAACCACTTGGATTGTGTGCAGAAAACTCTGCATCACCTCATAATTCAAAACTGGATTTTGCTTTATCTTCAGGATTTGTCTGATGAAACTGTACTCATGAGCTGCTGACCAGCTTGCTAAGAATAGGTTTCTTTTAATGTGTTTGTACTTTGATTTTCCTCTCTAGAATACATCCTGAGTAGCAAGAAAGCCCCAGAAATCTTTCACTGAAAGAATTACAAGAAGGAACTTTCTGGTGCTTCTGATGAAGATACCTGGCACTTTTGCACGGATGTTTGGCTTTCAGTTGTACTTTAAAGGACTAGAAGTTTCAGCAGAGAAACCTGTGGCTCAGTTTGGTGGCCATGTATTGTGTTACCCCAGGGTTACATGATGCTCTTTTTTGGTAAATACACATTTCAGCATCTTTTTTCAAAATTTGGTTTAGGGTCAGTAGGTCTGGCTTCAAAACTACTCAATATGTATTTACTAAATGTTGAACATTTGTGTTCAACAGAAATTGTAAGACCCAGTTTCAAAATTCAGCTCAGGTAATTGCATGTGTAACTGCTTGTGCAATGGGTCAGTTAGATGTGTAACTGTCCACTTGCGTGCAAAATTAACCTATTTTTCAAAGTGGGCTTGGAATATTCATGGTAGAAAACATGTCTTTTTGGAGATGGCTGTCCTGTCACACCTTACCTTTCCATTGGTGTCCTTCTTTTACGACAGTAGTGTAGTTTAGTCTTCACCTCAGTGTGAGAAACAAGCTCCTGAGTAAGTCTAGCACCTTTGGGCTCTTTTGCTGTGTTCCAGATCTGTGACAACTTTTGAAAAGATTGTGAGGGGAATGTGTGTCTTACACCCATGCATGTATTAAATTTAAGAACTGCTAACATGCACCCAAATGAATTGCTCTGGAATTTACTGTTTTGATGACATTTAATGTGATGCTTTCACAGTGGCAAAAGAAAATAGTTTGATTTGTATATTTTTATGTGTGTATTTTCACAAACAAAGCTTCAGTGCTGTCAAAAGACTTACTTCAATGAAAGAGTTCAAAGCAACAGCTGAGGAGTCTGTGGAAATACAGTCATCACTTTGCAGTTAGTGCAAGCACTTGTTCCTCTGGCACGGTCCCTGGATGCTTGCTTGGGCAAGGCTTTTTTGTCTCTCTGTTGCTGCTCCATGTGTTTGAACATTAATTCTCCTTTTCCTGAAAATCCAGAATAATTGTGTAACTGGCTCAATGTGTGTAGGCTTTAACCTCCAAAGAGAGGTGGTGGTGATTTGTTATCAACATTTGGTGCTGTTTCTGAGGAGGGAGTACTTGTTTGTGCCTTTAGAAAAAGGTGTGTGCTTGTGCTTCTCTCCAGACTGGATGCAGGAAATACTGTTATTCAAGTTGTTCTCATAGAGCAGGGAGCCCTGCTGCCACCCATGGCATCATCTGACTGTGCACATTTTAGGGCTCAGTGTGGCACTTTCTCATGCTTGAAAAATTAAATTTGGCAGAGACCTTCAGTTGTTGTTATTGTCTGGGACTTCAGAGTTTTGAAACTCTGAACAGCTGACACCACAGGGTAGGCAAAGCCTTCAGGCCTGACCTGGGGCAGTGGGGAGGGGAGTGCAAGGGGGCATTACAAATTAAATCTCTCTCTTATTTTAAATGCTTTAGATGGAGTTTTGCCTTGCAGCTTCAATAGCAGTGGTGTCGTGGAGCCCTGCCTGTGTGGGTGCTGCCGTGCAAAGTGCCCACTGCTGCCATGTAGGTGGGTTGAGAAGCAAAAGCGCTTTCTCAGCTGGCCCTGAGCCAAATCCTGCAGCTTTTCCCCGAGAATCAGCGGGCTTGAGTGGTTATCTGCACATCAGATCAGTGCTTCCCAGATGCTAGTGGTCCAAGTGTGGATGCAGCGTGCTGCCTCTAGCCTGCATGGTATCTCTGCTCCTGCTGCTGTGCTGCTCCCTCCCAGCGAGGGATTTTCCGCAAGGAGCCCCCCAGTGCGCATGTGGGGAGGATGCTCTCACTGAAGGGCGAGGTGGCACATTGGTTTCTTGCTGGGTTGTCTTCCCAAAGTGACGGTACGCTGAGCCCGAGAAGGATTAAGCAGGAGCATATTAAGGTCACTTTTTATTCCTGAGCTAGAGGTTTATGTCCTCTGTGCATATTAATTTCATAGCTTGAGCTATGGTAGAAAGGAGAGCAAATAAGATTATAAGTGTGTTGGGTAGCTTTGGCAATTGAGCTGGGAGAGCAAAATCTAATAAGCTGCTTTTCCTTTCCACGCTGCATTAGCATGAATGCTATAAAAACAGTGGAAAGATCCAAGCCCAAAACTCCAAAATTACCAGCATTATATTTTAATTTTGTTTACGTCTGTGTGGCATTTAATTCATTTTGGCTGGTGTTTGTGGGAGGTTATGGGGAGAAAGAACAGAGTTGCAGGCTGCTGTGTGCAAAACTAAAATCTTTCATGTTTTATGTGCTAATAAAAGGAGGTTGCAAAACTCTTCCTTGCACCTTCCCAGTGGCTTTGATGAGGGTTACACACCCGCAGAGGGTGAGGTAGAAGTCAGAAAAGCACGGTTGGTAGTTCACCTGCAGCCAAAAACACAGGTGGAGGATTGCCCCATATGGTGTTTGAAAGAGGAGTGGGAGTGGTGTCAGAGCACAGGAGGCTCTTTGAGCTCTGTCCTGGCAGCTTTGATAAATCGAAAGTCCTTTGACTGTTTGTGGGATGCACAGGCAGTCTTTTTGAATTCCAGTGGGGGTGATTGCATTTTCTTTATTCTTCTGTGTAGGACCCTTCAGCTTTTGGGGAGGGTGGGAGCTGGATAGGGGGTTTGCAGGCAGGAGCTGCTGGCTCTGTGATGTTAAATGTGAGGTTGGCCTTGCTGGACTTCCCAGAGCATTTAGGTGTTGCTGGAAAAGTTTTTGTGGCCATTGGTGACCTGCTGCTCTCTTTTCTGCTGTGGGAAATATCTTGAAGACTTGTAAGCTCTCCAAGCCATGGATTTCTAGTTCATGTTATCAGTTCAGCTTCATGAGATGGACAGCCTTCTGAGTAAAGGTATAAATCCATAAAGCATTCTGGGATAAGAAGGGATAAAAAAATGCACTGTGGAAATTATAATACTAATTATATTACATTAGTACAGAGGAGCTAATAGCTCTCCTTGCTCCATAGCAACTACTGTGCTTTGTCACCGGTACTGCTGCGGGAAGAGGCAGATGAAAGAGTTAAAGTGTGTTATCCAGGAGAACACCAGACCTGCTCTCTTCCCAGTCTTGTACTGGAGCTGTGTGTCTTGAAGCACTGTGGGGTCTGCAGGTTGGCAGGCTTGACCCCACGGTGGAAGAGGGGGGTGAAAGCCAGTCCCACAGGGAGCTTGCAATGCCTTTTTACAGTTGTGTTTGGATCACTCTGCCTCCTCCTGAGTCACCCTTGCAACTTCCACAGCCTCCGGTACAGACAGGTTTATCTCTTGATCTGGCCATGTCATAAAATATTACAGGTGAATTAAAAGATGTTTTTATTAGGGCAGTTTTGGCTTACTGTGAGCAATCTAAAAATAGACTGTGGATATTCTTGATCTTTAGAGACATTAGCCTATCTTTAAAAAGCAAGTAAGGAATGAGGTATTTTATACACAGCTCTCAGAGCTGTATGGAAAAAAAAGCAGACTACAAAGCACAGTGCAGGAAAATGGATTCATCATCAATTTATTGCATGGAGCTCTAGGCAAGCTCATCTCAAGACAGAACAGAGATCTATAAAATCTTTTCATCTGAAACTATGAATTAAATTGGGAGGAACTGCTGATGAGAGGCCAGAACCAACTCTTAAACCAGATGTTCTTTGGGAATGGGTCTTCTGCTGCTGCAAGGTTTTCACTAGCCAGGGATGTGGAGCTCAATTCTTATTACCCTGTTTCTTCCCTTACAGTGAATCTGGCTTATGCAGGAGCAAGTCTGCAATACTCCCCCTGTTCTCCCCACCCTTGATTTCAGTATAATATTTCCTTTCTTCATCCATGTGTCTTGTTAATCTTGCAGTTTCTTTCCTGACATGTTCTTCCCTTCTTCTATTGTGTGTGCAGATTCTTTAAACCCCCTATTAGCAAGAAAACTTGCCTTTTTCAGCTGGAAGCCTCTGAAAACAAGCTGATGCATCTCCATTGTAAGATCATTATATAAATAAATAAAACTTCTTCATATATTACCTTCAAAGAAGCGAGTGAGACAATGCTCAAGAACTCCTGCCTGCTTTTTTTTTTTTTTTTTTTTTGCACTGGGGGAAGCTGTATTATGTCAGCGACCTGTAATAAATAGCACTGCAATAAGAAGCGACAGCCTCATTCACCTTGCATCCATGCAGAAACAACTAAGCTCTCTTCCCATGCCATGGGAAAAAAAAGAAAAAAAAGTGAGAAAGAAGGGAATTAAAGAAAAGAATTGACCTTGGTTTGCAGTTGCTCTGGTACTAGCAGGAAGTAGTCTGCCAGTGAGATACCAAAGTTTTGGGGTTGCATCGCCTGTGTTACTGCAAACTGCAGCCCAGAGTGCATGAAGTACAGTGTCTTCCTCTTGCTGCCTGGAAGTGTAGTTAGCCAAGCTCTTAGTTGGCAAAAGACAGTGGTTTGGAAGGCTGAAGTACTTAAACAGAGGGTGAGGAGGGAAGAAAAAAGGGCTTTACACAATGATGAGGTGCAGTGTAGTCAGATCACTTCCCTGTAACTGGTGATTTTTTCATGTCCTGGTTTTGTCAGAGTTAATGGTGATGTTAAGCTAATTTGGTTTTGTTGCAAATAAGAGTATATGCTAAATAAAAGGGGGAAATGTAAAAGGCCTTTAAGAGTACTAGTTGAAAGCAGACTGAAGGAAATGTACTTTTGTACATGTTTCTGTTTGTTACACTTGCTGTTAAATCTGTGGATGGTTTTCTTTATTACTTTATCATTGTAGTATTTGATTTTTTGAAGTTTGTAAAACATCTTCCAAAGAAAAATTGCTTTCCTAGTGTTATTATGTGCTGGGGTTTTATATCAGCAGGTGCCTGCCCTTTCCCTGTGTGGACCCTCCATCTGTTTGTGCTGGGATAGCCAGAAAGTTTCTAGGGATTGGGAACCCCAAGCTCCACTGGCTTTGGGGTGCTGTGGGTCTGGATCCAGCTCTCCACATCCCCTCTCCTGGTAGCTTTAAATGGGAGCTGCTCATCCCACTGTAGTAGCCTAGCTTTGCTGTGGGATCCAGCAGGTTGGGGTGGCTAAACCCCTCCATAGCTTTGCCTGGGAAAGGGGAATGGCAGCTGTCGCACTCTTTCAGCATCAGTCTACTGCTGGGCACAGTGCTGGTGTTCCTTTTAGTCTGTCTGTGTGTCTGCCTGTTTGCTGCCTGCTTTTGTCTCTTTGTGGGGCTGCACAGGCCTGCCCTGGAGACATGGGAGAAGAGCTCTTGCCTGCAAAGGTGTGGTTTCCCGAGGAAGGTGGAAGGATGCACAGGAAGAGGGCAACAGGGGCGAGAGAATACACAAGCCAGCTTTGTTTGCTTGTGGTTAGGGTTGGGGTTTTTTTTGTTTGTTTGTTTTTTGTTTGTTGTTTTTTTTTAGAAACCCTTTCAGGCAAGCCTCACTTGCCCAACATCGTCATCCTGCAGTTTCAGTTATTGGCCCTGCCCCTTGCTGAGCAGGGGAAGTGTCAGTGAAATTGTACTCAGTTATTTCCCCCAGCAGTGTGCCTGGTCAAGGCTCCTCATGGTAAGAAAATGCAGCAAGAAAATCTCACTTCCCACTTTTGGGAAGGGTTCTGGTCCCTGTGAGCTTGTCAGAAGAAATACGTGTGCATTCCTTTGGTGGCTGCATGCCTCAGGGGAGTACATCCTGTTCGTGTGGTGGTGCCAGGTCCCCAAAAACCACACAAAACTTCCAGTTGGGATTTTGCATGTGCTGACTGGCTACATCCTTTCCCACTGGCAAGGAGCAGAGATGCTCCCTGGGAAGGAGTTGGCAGCATCCCAAACTTCAGTGGGGGTAGCAGCGACACAGGGTGGTCTGATGAAAAGTGGTGGGAGCAGGATAGATGACAATGCTGGTGGCACTGCAGCAGAGAGGCTTTGGGACAGAAATGCAGGGAGGCAAAGAGCTTTTTTTGTATTTAAGCCTCGATATAAAAAGAGTGGGACACTTAACCCTTTCCTTCTGTACTTTCCAGGATCTAGGGAATGGGAAGATGTGCAGTAAAAGCAGTTGTTGTGCTGCTTCTATTTCTTTGTGGGACAAAGTTTTCTTGCAGCTGTTTCTTTATTATAAATTCATTTGATATTCAATGCATAAGCAGTAAAAATAATGAAGCCATTTAGTATTCCTGCATATACCCTGTGTACTTCTGAAAGTATTTTGTTACATTTCAGCATTAGTTAATGGGTGCTTACAATAAATTATCAATTGGATTGCCTCTGAATTCTTTCTATTGAGTATTTTTCTTCTTTAACATAGAGTGCCACGCTGTTGTAGTTAATTACTGTGACACATGAAACATCCTGCAGTGTAATTTGCAGGGGGAGAAAGATAAGTACAGACATGTGCTGCTGGCATGATGCTGCCTGCCCCGTGTCTGTGACAAGATTGGGGTTGGGATAAGGATGTGGTCATTGCTCTCTCTCTCACCTTGAGGCCTGGGAAGAAGTTGCCCATATTGTGCTGAACTCCCCTGGACATGAACATGGCTGTTTCCCTGTTCTTGATTTCATGGCTGGGCAGCCTCTCTGGGTAGCTGCTCTTTTCTGCCTAGTTAAACCGGTGGTAACTTCAGCATCAGGTTGGGCAGTTGAACTTGGCCCAGAAGTGCCAGCATTTGGAGCACTTAGACAGATGTTACCTGCTTTACAGCCATCCAAAATCTAATCTCTGAAGGAACTTGGTGAAAAATGAATAGGAGTGCTTCTTTGCCCATTTTTTTTTTTCTATATAGTGTTTTTAGCCGGTTAGACCACTTTGTTTTGTTGTCTAGCTGTTCTTTCCAGCATCTCATTGTAAAGCTTTTGTTAATTAACATTTAATGACTGGGTTATGATGGAACCACGGGAGTCTTATCTGAAGGCAAAGCAATTGGCAAACCAATTCATTATGATCAGAGCAACCCTAACGAATGTCAAATTAATTCATAATAATGTGACAATAAAATGTTAGGCATATTGTTAATAATTACAGATGCGTTTTTACCTTGTCCACATTTAGTATTATTGCTTTTTACTATGTATGCCAGAGATCCAGCTTTCCACTACCTATCTTTTTACACTGGTAATTCCAGTTTTCTTTAGCTGCAAATAGCTTAATTGTCTATTTGTCTCTTTCACAGTAATTAGATACGGCATGAAAGACAGGAAGTTGATGTAAATAAATATAATTTATTTTGGAGATTCTGTAACTGTGGGTTGTTGCATGAAAGTGACAATGTAAATAATGAGGATGGTCTGTTGCTTGCTGTCTTTCATGGGAGAAAGAGGAGGGGAAATATGTCAAACACTGTCACACTAGTGATTAATACTGTTTCTATAGTTAGTTATTACAGTTATTTGAGAACACAGTGATTAATTTTAAATAAAATTATATATTTGGTTCTTGGTTTTAACACAAAACACCTAAAGACATGTTAGACATGTTTTCCATGTTAAACCCAGCTGACTTTTCTAGCTTATATTTTATAGCTTTGCAGTCATGTTTATTTTATTGGATTATTTTTCTTGCACTTTCAGAATAGGAATTCTTGGGAAAAAAAAAAACAAACCCTGTCCCAATGTCTGTGAGATATAGCAGTGGCAGGTGGGAGGATAGCAGGCATGTTTTCTTCAGGTGAGATAGGAGGACAATGTAGTCTGTCAGGCAGCTTCATTGCTTAAAAACTCCCTTTGCACCGTACTTCAGGATTCAAAGATGTTTATTAATACTTGTTCACCTACCCAAAACACTTCTGTGTTCTCCTTCCCCTGGTCACAGAATACTTGCAGTGGGGCTGTAAAAATTTGCCACGTAAAAATTTGATGGAGATACCATGTCTGTGTTTCCCACCACTGCTTGCCTTACCTTCCTTAGAATTTGGAGCCTGGGGGATGTTTCTGAAACAGCAAGGAAAATAAAGTAAAAAATTTCTAGAAAGTGGATTTTCAACCTGGCTAGAATGAGTGTAAAGTTACTGAGATCCTTAGTGGGTGTCTGTACAGGGTTCAGGCTTCCTTGCTTCATCACAGATCTCACGCTTTGCTCTGCATACAGATCAGTGTGGATGTGCAGATTAGGTTGAACTGGTGGTGCTGGGGCATGCCGTGGTCCATGGCATCCTGCTAAAGGAGTAATGTCCCAGCATGGTTTTGTCTGGCTAAATAAAGTGGGTTTTGAGCAAAGGGCCTTGCCCTTGGGTTGAGCTGCTGTGCCACAACCGTGAACCTCCACCACGAGCAGTGGGGCTGGTTTCTGCGCAGCCTAGTTTCTGCTTTTAAATCCTACCAAGAGCAAAAGGGTGTATTTTCTTTTGTTCAGAAGGAAACAAATTGAATGCTTTTTCTGTTGGTGGAAAATAGTGATCAATATTAATTAACTTGCACCATCTTATTTCACTACTGTTTTTGAAGAGCCGCAGGAGGGGCAGTGGTGCTGCTTCCTGCTCCAACAGTTCTTCCCTCTTAATGTTTTGGCAATATAACCTCTGCCAAGAAGGTGGCTGTGAAATCCCTTGAGTTACAGGTGCTGCGAGGCAGCCCCTCGGAGGGGTGTTTCTATTTTATCTTCTTTTTTCCCCGCTGCAAACAGCAGCATGGAAGCAAGAAGGAAGACTTCCATGGGCTGCGCCTCCAAAGGTCATATAACACTTTATGTTTTCTCCGACATGACACAGCGTGACAGAACAAAGTATTTATCTTGTGTACTTGTCAGCTCCGTTCTGCCAGCTCCGAAATGATGAAATACTACCAAATGTGCTGCTGCTTGTTTCCTTTAGGGACTTGCGCTGATTTGTTTAAAGTGTCGTCTGCACCCAGTAAATGCTTCATTTATTACAGCTGACACCTGAAAAATATCTGAGGGAAATACATCAAGGCATCACACAGATATTATTTTCATTATTTGCTATTGTGTACTTATGTCTTAACGTGAATTAAGTCCCCTAATGGTTAGTTGTGTTTTTCTGAGTGTGCCACCTGTGTGTGTGTGTGTCTGTGTGTGTGTCTGTGTGTGTGTCTGTGTGTGTGTCTGTGTGTGTGTCTGTGTGTGTGTCTGTGTGTGTTTTGAACTGCCATGATGGGGTTTCTGGAGATGTGCTCCAGTTCCATGACAAAAATGCATTTTGACTCATGATGGGGTCAGCTTAACTGTTAATTATCGCAGTGAGTCACTAATGAGCTCTCGCCTCAGGAACTTTGTATAGCCTCTCCTCAAACTTTTCCCCATTACTTGTTCTGATGCTTAAGCAAAAATAAAAATAGATCTCTTGCAAAAGGGGTGGGTGGGAAGAGAATGTTTGAGATAGTTAAGTGACCCTTGTAATGGTAATATGTGATGCAAAGGCTTTCAGATCTAACTCTCAGTATCATATTAGGCCTTGTGGGTGATTTTTAAAATTTTTTTTGTTTTAAATTAAGTATTTCTCCATTGTCCCTGAAGAGTAATATGAAATTGAAATTCCTCTCTCAGCAAAACAATCAGTGTAAAAATAACAAGCATCAAAGAGAGAGGGAAGCAGTTTGCTCACAGTACTAATTGCTAACATTACCGTGTGTCAAAGTGAAGAATTAAAATGTGACTAAGTTCCTAAAAGTGCACTTGTTTTGAGTTCAAAGGCCGTGTGAGACTGAAGATGTGTGGTTGTGTGGGCTAGCAGGGCTACAGACAGTATTGGGACCTCCTGCAGTTCACGGATGAGCGCAAATAGGAGCTTTGGGCATGCAGAGGAGCCCCTCTGACTGCTGCTTCAGCAGCACAGCTTTGTTTGGGTTTAGAAAATGCACAGCACAATGTGTCTGCAATTTCCTGTGTCCTGCTCTGCATGCAGGACATCTCTACAGTCAGCGTACCGCATATATGTGCACCTGTGCAACACTCCAGTGCTGTGTATCGGCAGGGGAAGTGATGTGGTCTGGATTTTGGATGTTTTATGGTATTGAGCCCTAGCCATCTGCACTGGGTGTGCTACAGAGGCTGTGCATTCACTGGAAAAATGCAAATCTAGGAGAAATAAAAGTGTATTTCTAGGTTTTCCTACTCCTAGGTAAATAGGCAGTGCTGGAGAAAGAAGACCTTTTCTATATGATGGGAAGTTGTAAATGGCAAATGTATCGCGTGCTTTAATGTTGTTTTGTTTTACAGCCGTTGTAACAATTTTAGTTAGTGAAATTAGATTCCTTGCATGAGTAGCATCCTTGTTTTAATTTACTGTGGTATGCCCTCTACTTGGTGCGTGCAGCTTGCAGAGGAAGAAGGGCCCCACTCCTCAGCTGTATTTTCTCACTGTGGCTCTGGACAGGGCAACTGAAGAGGGATTTGCAGTGATGCTCTAAGCTGGTCATAGGGTATACTGGCATAACCCTGTGCCAGCCACTTCTCCCCTGCCTTGGTTCCCACTCCTTTCTCTGTTTTCTTCTTATGGAAAGATTTTTTGGATGCAAGAACTGTTTTTTTTTCTCCATGTGGCTGTGCACAGTGGCACCTGGATTTTAGTTTGAGGTGGGAGCATTAGGGAGGCAGTTGCCTTGAGGGTTCTACAGGGGTAAGTCTCATGAAGATGAAGCTGAGCTGCTGTGTTATCTCTGTGTTGTGGTGAGCAGCGTTTGCTGCAGTTTTCTGCTGGGCAGTGTGATGTATGTGCCCAGGGTGGTTCTGAGTTCAGGTACCCCTTGTGTGTGTTTGCTTCCAGAGGTGTGAGAAGGTGGGGCTTGATGGTAGTGCTGAAGTAGCCAAGGTTCTAACCCAGATGGGGAGGATTTGGCTGGAGTGGGAATTGCCAAGGGAAGCAAAGGTGATGCAGCCCTGATGCAGCCTTCTGATCTGACATAAAGCAGGAGTGGTATTTCTGTCCCCTGTTTTAGATGAGCCAGGCAGAGCTTTTGACAGTTCCTTACTCCACCAAAATTTGGTTAATCGCAGTGAATTAAGAAGCTACCCTAGGTATGGGGCTGCCTTTGTCGTATGTGAGGCTGAACATCTTCCTGGAGAGGAGGATCTGAGTGCCCCTGCAAGAAGGATGAATGCTTGATTGAGGCAATGAGAACTGAGGGTGCTGGTTCCATTAAATTGAATATGCTAGGAAAAAACATCACCAGTAAGCTACTGGTTTTATGCTCAAGAAAGTTTGGCTGCACCTCTGTCTTATCCCTTTTGAACAGAAATTGCCTCTCATCACAGAGAAAGCTTCAGTGAGGTGGTGAAGTGTCCTCTGTGGAAAGGCAACCCCCTTAAAAATTAATTGGTGTCAATCATTTCTATGCTGATATTTCACTGCTGCTAATTTAGCAAACAGATGGTGGTCCATATTATTGCATATGAGTTGGGCTTTTCCCTGGGCCAAATGATTACCTCTCTGGTTTTCAATTAGGAGAGCTTGGCAGTTACCTGGAGTGGTTTTCCTTTTAATTATGCACCTATTAGTACAGATATGTAGCCAGCCTAGGGGAAGAAGCGGAGAACTCAGTGGCATGGGCAAATCCTTGGTAGGAAAAACCCATAAAGCCAAACCCAAACTGAAATGCCACATGATGGGAGAGAGAAGGAGGTGCACAACAGGGCAGCATGATGCACAAGTCCTTTTTCTGCTACTGTGAGCAGTGATAAATAGCTTTGAAATGCCTGTTTGTCAGGTTGTGGCACATAGGTGGCTGTAGCACAGGGCAGGAAAGGTGAGGTGTGGAAGAAGCTGTCTGCAGGCTGTATTCTTATTTTTAGCTCAGCAGTGTTCACCGGTTGAAGGAGACAAGCCAGGAGGAAAGGGAGCCCCCGAGCTACCTGCAGGAGCCTGCTGTCTCCCTGTGCTGGTGCAGGTGAGGGCAGATGTTTGCTTAATGCCAAGGAGCAGCACGATGCTGACCGATTTATGAAGTCTCTGATTGTCATCTTGTTTCCTGTCCCAACTAACAACAGTCCAGGCAATGAAAAGATACTTCTCTCATAATTATCAACATCTTGTTTTTCCTTTGAGTCTCATGTTTAAATCATCAGGTCTCCTCTTCATCTGAATTGTTTCCTCAAGCTTATCTTCCTCTGTGGATCAGGCTTTTATTGTATTTTATTTTGACGAGACCATTCATCTTCCCGCTGCTCTGCTGCTACCCAAACCTGTTTCCTCATTGTCCTCAAGGGGCAGGAAGGAGATGAAAGAAGCTCTGGGCTTGAATTAGCCAGTGATGGAGTTTGGTGTCATTTGGGATGGAGACATTAATGCAGCATCATGAAATATGAGGTCTGTCTTCACTTTGGGTGACTCTGATAATGTAAAAACACAGTTAATCATGTCTAGCTCTGCAGAGGGTGTCTAATCTGGGAAAAACACCTGCCCTGAAGATGGCAGGAGTATGTGAGAGTAGCAACAAAATGGAAGGATGGAAGGAGGAGCTCTAGCAGTGCAAGCTGGAGTAGGAGGATACAGCACTACTTGGGGCAGCCCTAATTGACAGGATGTTGAAAATGTCACAGATTCTCCGTTTGTTGCTGTATGCAGCCCTTGAGTGTCCACCTTCTTCAAAGTCTTCCCCAGCTGTACAATACCTGTTAATTGTATCCTATTATAGGCACAGTTTTTGGCCTATTAAAAAGCATCACTTTGTTGCTGAAGTGCAAGATTGGGTTTGAGCTTTGGCTTTACATTGTGAAATGGAGAGCCACTCCAACACTTGACTTAGTCAAAAGCAGTTGCTTTGCTTACTTGAGTAGCTCATGCAGGCCCAAATTGATTACCTTTTGTTTATTAGCATGTTAAAATGTCTTTAATTGGTTTTTGTTGCAGTATCTTTAGGCTTTTGACTTGAAAGTTTTTTTCTTAGTCATATAACCCGGCAGTCAGTCCTTTGGTGTGGTGTTACAGCTCTGCAGATTTTGTGTGGAGGTAATTAAGTTAAAACGATTGAGGTGCAGGGTATTTCCTTGGGATTAATGACTGTCTGGGAGGAGTTGATGGCCCAAGGTGTAGCCAAGGGCCATTAACACCAGCCAGCTAATAATTGTAACAAAATGCCATGTGCCAAGGTCATTGCTGCTATTAGAAGTTGAGGGCAATGAGGAGGTAGGTGTGGGGGGAGATGAAGTAACATATACAACAGTATATGGATTTTGGAAAATGTATTATGGTCTTAATGGGTATCTGCATGATGTACTTGTTGATTAGCCAGTCTGCTCCTTCCCTGCATTCCTCATTGTTCTGTCCAAAGCTTAATGGCAAGGATCAGAGTGAGCAAGGATGATGCTTTCCTTGTCTGGTGCCCTTTTTCTTAATGGTGCCTCATATTTTGTTCACTTTATAGGACACTTTATGGATATTGCTAGTGTCATTTTTATTTCTTCCTTTAAGAGGAAGTTTTCAAAACCCAGCCTAGCAGCCGCCAAAAGTATTGAGAATACTCAAGGCTCAGTGGGATGAGTTGCTGACTGGTCTGTATGAACAGGAGGGAGAAGTGGTGCTTTGGAAAAACCTACAGGTTGGCTGAGTGCAAATGTTACAGTGTGTCAAAGCACTTGGGTTTTGTAGCAAAGAGACTGTGTTTCAAAGCTGAAGTGCAGCTGCAGTGTGGCAGACAGCTTTTTGAGGGTTTGGTAACAGCTAGACCTAACTGCCCCCCAAAGGCTGTAGGATGTAAAGATAAATCTTCAGATAGTATATGGTGTATATATTAAGTTAGATGCTTAAGAGATTGGATGCACACGACCTCTTGGATACACACAACTTGAATTCTTGTTGTTCCTTGACTTCAGTTAGGAACTTAAAATTTGTGGCAGATGAAGAGACATATTTTGCAGAGATTTTTTTTCTTTACTTAATATTCCCAGCCTCGGAGGTGTAGGAGTTTTGTTTACATGAGGCTGTTGTACATCGCTGAGTTTTCCCTGTGCTCTTCCCCCCAGGGTAAACTCTGATAGGAGCACTTGCCTTTTTCTCAGTGCCAGTATATCACTGATCTCCAGCAGCTGGAACTGGATTTATGCTTTTACAGGTTCAGAGCTGTAGGACTTGAGTATGCCAAACTGGCAATGCTGGAGGCAGTTTGGAGGAGCCTTTTCCTGAGTCGTGGGTCTCTCGTGGTTGGAAGCAATCAACCATCTTTAGCTTGACATAGTGGTGGTTTGTATAAGTGAGTAACTAAAAAAAAATAGTGGAAGTGGAGTGCTGTAGAAAAATTCATCAGAGAGATCTAGCTATCTCAGCTGGTGAAGGATGGAGCCACATATGTTGGTATCTCTGGTGTAAACAACTGATTACTTCCCAGCCAAACTAAGGTCTTTGTTAGGGCAGTGTGCTTGCCACTGTTTCAAAATGAGGTTCAAGATGCCTCTTCCAGTTGGTTTCTCTGTTCGTAATGACTGTGAAACTTGCCCATTCTGTGTTTTCTCATTTGCCTAGAGCTCAGGAAGAACGATTGTTTTAGAGGTAGGACTTCAAGGTGTCCTTTTCAAAGGGGGTTTATTGAAAAAAATCATGGAATCCAAGCCATCTTGGAGTAGTTGAGCATCCTCCCATCCTTGGGAGAGGCTCCCAGAAGCTTATGTGAGCAGCAATGCAAAAATAAGCTCTCAGAAACTTCCCATTTCTGGCTTCTTTCTACAGTCTCTGGTCATGTCCCAAAATAGGTATGTCTGGCTAATGAAATGGGTTTCTTTTTAGGTAGTTGTTTTTATTTAAAAATTCTTTAGTTCAGATATTTAAGAAAAGTTTTGAACAGAGTGGGGGACAGATGTGATTGAAAAATCATGTTTTTCTTAACTTTGTAATTTTCTTGCATATCATTGTAATCTTAATAATGATAAATAATCTGTTAAAAGCAATTATGGCCTGAATAATAATCCTAACTAATAAACAGAATGTACTGTGTAATTTTGGTCGTTTTCAGCCATCTGGTTCCAGTCTTACTAATTGACTTAAAGCATAATGACAATGTCAGCAACATACAGTGTTCAATTTGGCTGAAGTTCCTGAGCGAGCATTCCTTACAGAAATCTACTTTTTTTTTTTGAATAAAAAATAAATCAATACATCAAAATTATTGCTAGCTCTATTACAGCAGCAAAGATTATGAATCCATCAATACTGTCTTCCACTGAGCTCAAAAAAACTTTATTTATAATGATTTGATCGTGTATGGTTTCATTATATTCTAGAGAAACTGCAACTGAAAGACTTTGAATGTATCCAGGGATCTAAATTCGTTGCTGGCACTTACTTCTGAAGCTGCCAGAATTTAAATGCTTTCAGTGTTGGCTAGACTTAAGGTGTCTCTTAAAACTCAAGCTCCCCCTTTGGTTGGTTGATATTTGCAGTGTGTGGTTTTTTGGGTTTTTTTGTGTGTGATTAATGCACATCATTGGTGAAATTTCCAATGTTTTTACTCCAGAATTGTAGATCCCTCCATTTAATTGGCCAAAATGAAGCCATGTGCTCATCTCTGTTTTATCAGATATTTGCCAACTTGTAGCTGGTTGTTTTTTTTCCTTACTTGCTGCAGAGGTGATTTTCTTCCATTTTTTTCTAGCCAAACCCACAGTGTAGTGACTTTGTGGCTAGTTTGGCTCAGTCTGGGTGCTTGTGGTCTGTTACAATTACTGTGATGAAGTATTTATAACTGTGCCAGCCCCCAGCTTCACCACTCAACACCTATCCCTGGGAATTAGGATGCCTGATTCTTTGAAGTGGGTGGGCTTTTGTGGGGCAGGGAGTTAGTGAGGGAGGGTTGAGTGCTGAGGTGGGATCAACCTGTGGTTGCCCTGATGGAGTTCTTGGGTTTGGTTTGTTCAAAGCACTGGTGGCAAAGCTTTGGTGGGCCCTGTGAGCAGAGTGGGGGATCGCTGTTGGTCACAAGCCAGTCCTTCACATCACCGTCTCCTCTCCTTTCATCTGAGCCATGGCTGCCCTCTCAAGTGTCTGTTCTTGGGGAAGACATGGATAATTGCTTGGATTTGCATAATGAAGCAAATAGCCTGGTTTGCCAGTCTAGCCACTAGCATTTTCTGCATAGTTGGCTAAATTTGCTTATGTCATTTGGACAAGTTCTAAGACTTACACACTCTTAGAGCAATTTAAGCAGTTTCAAGAAGTAGAAAGATAACAAATTGTAGTTTCATCCCTCAGTTTTGTGGAACAAGCAGTGGTTAAAGGAATTACATGGAATACTGACTAATTGCTTATTTGTTTTTACCTATATTACTGTGTATAATCATAGCTGCTCTCAAATACTGTCCCCTGTCCCTTGACATGTATCATCAGATAACATTCACCTGTTTGGAGGGTTGGATTTGTTGTAAGCTTTCGGTAAATAATGATGTGAAGAGTTAGTAAGGAAGAAATGCAATTTCTGTGAGGCCTGGTAAGGCTGCATGGGTAAAGGCTTGAAGTTCAGAGGGAACTCTGCAGTCTGTTCCATGTTTTTAGATGTCTCTTTATGGATCTAGATGAATTGGTGACTAATCCCAAACTTTGCAGTCCTCTGAATGGGAGCAAAGTGCTCCTTCGGTTTAAGCAAAGCCTTTGGGTCAAAGCCGTGTGTGGGATGTGAGCCAAAAACTGGGATGAAAGTTGTCTCATTTTGGGCTGAGGCAATAAGATGCTCCCTGGCAGTATTTTTAGATGGCTTGTGAGTGAACCTGTCCTCCCTGCTGTGCAAAGAAGGTTGGACTCCTTTCAACATCTATTCTGGGTTTTGCGGAAGTTTTTTTGGTTAGGTTTTCTTTTTGTTGTTGTTGAGGGGTTTTTTTGTTTGTTTGTTTTGTTTATTTGCGGTTTTGGATTTTTTTTTTTTTTAGTACGGTCTGCTAAATTCCCTGTTTGAGGAGTAGACTTTTTTTGGTGTGCTTCTGATCAGTGTAAAACCAGAGATCTGCTGGTAATACTCTTTTAAAGTAAATATTTTTTTTTTGTTTTTTACAAAACAAGAAGTTGTATTTGCAGCATGGGGTGCTCAGTCTGTGCCTGACAGGGACATGTGAAAGCCCTTGCTTAGGTTGATTGCCTTCATGATATGCCCAATCTGAGTTAACTTGTTTTCTGTACCCTCTACTATTTCATTTTGTAGTAGCAAATAAAGCCTGGATGTGGTAAATGTAATGTCTGCTGCTGCTTGATAATACAGGCCAGTGAATAAATGAACTTCCTCTGATATTCCATATCTTCTCCTAATAAACAGAAATGATGCAGTGGGACTGCGTGAGAGTGACTTGGAATTACTTATTTCTACCTTCTCTCCTTAAAGTTGTTTTTCTCATGCACTTGCATGCTTTCAGTTTGCCAAGAAAATAACTTTTGATATGAGATTTAGGATTGGTGATTTAAAGCAGAATCAGGGTACTCCCCACATGATTGTTGAGTTGGGTTCTGTGGTTCTGCGGTTCTGCGGTGTTTCAGAATTAGGGGACTTTGGGAATGAAGTTGTATGGCTAATTGAATCTATTGAAACTAAAAATGAAAGAAAATATTTAGGAATTTTCTGTGTTGGAAAGCAAAGGGAGTAGAAATAACAGATTTTTAGATGGTTCTTGATGGTGTACTTCTTCTTACAGTTTTCATTTGTTTTCCAAACAAGTACTTTGAAAAATCCCTCAGTGTGGGAAGCAGTAGGGAGGCAGCAACTGTGAAGATTTTGGTGTGTTAAAACCCAGTCATCCTCCAGATAGGTGTGTTTCCAGTTACTGCAGGTGCAGATCTGGGAGCAGGGTCTTTCCCTTCCTACAGGAAGCGGAGCAGTGCCTGGCAGTGCAGATTTCCAGAGGGCAGAACGGGGGAATTGGCATCCTGCACTGGCATCATGCATTGGTTACACGTTCCCTGTAGTGGTGCAGCATTCCCTGCAATGCTGCAGCTCTCCTGTGCTTTCCTCAGGGTCCCTGCTCACCCGCTTCAGTGCTGTGAGCCCCTTGGAGAACCATTGGCACCCTTGCCTTGGATCCTTCCCAGAGCAAAGAGCAGCAGCATTCCTCATGGATGTGTAACACACAACAGGATTTGGGGAGGAACCTTTTGGGATTAATGCTAAAAATACTCAGGTGACCATCTGAGTGCTTGAAGTTATTTTGGTTTTTTTTTTTTTTTCCCAAGGCATGGTGACGAAGGAGATGAAGACTCCTCATCTGTTTGCTGTCCTCATAGCACAGCCTGGCTGCTGAATAGCTGAGTGACAGGCAATCTGGCCTATCCATATGACCATATTGTTTTCCTCCCCTAATTAGCCTGGTCCTTACTGTGCTGATGAGGAAACAGATGCACTGAGCAGCAAATTACCTTCATCTTTCCTCTGCACAAAAAAGGCACCGCACTTAATTGACTCATTTGATCTCCGGCAATTCAGAGCAAGTAAAGTGGAAATATTTAAAAGTGGCACTTCGGTTTTGAATAAGGGGAAAAGTATGTTGGAAGTGCACATGCATGCATTTGTGTATGATTGTAGTTTTGCTGTGTCAAATGTGAGGGTGATGGTGAAGCTTGCGGCATCACTTTTGATGTCTTTAATGAGAGGCACAAGCAAAAACAGTGAAAAAGTACCCTATTACTTCCTTTGTCAACAGCAAAATATTTGCATACTTAACTGCGCCGATATTTCTCTACAGATCCTTGGCTGTGAATGTTCCTTTTCTGTGCAGCATGCCAAGCTGCACATATGGGCAGCTGAAATGCCTCATTCCTGCCTCTCTGAGCTCTTGTCTGTGCTCCTGCCTGGGCACTGGCAACACTACAGGGGTACCCTGTTACCTCTGTTTTTTTCTTCTCAGTTTTTCCTGCATTTACACAGATATATATGTATTTTCCCCTATTGGTTGTTTTGTTTTGTTTTTTCCTTTTTTTGCTTGTTTTCCTTTGTTTTTAATGCAAATATATATGGGTATATTTTGAAGGTACTATTTGAGGGATTGAGGAGAGTTCTTGCTGGCTGCTGTGTGTAGCTGCTCCCTGACATGTGCCCCAGCACTGGTGTGGCTGTACCCAGCCACTTCCTTCCAACCCTTGGGGTCGGTAGGAAGCTCTGAGCAAAGATGTACACTTCACATTCCAAAAATTCCCATAGACAAATAGGATGTGTCTGGCACAATGCAGTCTAGCCTTAAAGATGGGGGAGAAACTTGTTTTTTACTTTAGAGCCTGTGTGCATTTATGTGTTGGGTCCCCAGGGTGGAAGTCATCTGGTCAAGGTGAACAGTCACTCCCTGAATTTACCAGTTTAGCGTGGCTGGACTTCTTTCACGGTGTCTTAATCCTTCAAGAGGTGGGTGGTTTCTTCTGCAACTCTGCACAGTGAAGGCTCTGCAAAAAGAAAATTGTTACCATGAAGACATTGTGGTGGCCATCCCATTTGTTGGGACACTGTATCTTCCTGCTAAGAAACATCCTAAGGGATGTCTAAGGTGCAGATATTTCTTCTTCTTTGCCTCTGACCTAATGTGGCCTTCACCATGTCTGGTTACCTCTCATGGATTTGCCCCTCTGCTGCACTTCAGAAAAAGCTGTCGCCAGGTCTGCTTCCATTTCCATTTAACTCCTGAGTGTTTAAGTGGTAGCTTAAGTACCCTGCATGCTGCCAGGGCATAAGTGGGTGTTACTCATGCCAGCTTGCGTTTCTCATATGAGGGATTTGGGGTTTTTTTTAGAAATACAATTAGAATTTAAAATACAATTTAGAAATATTAAACTTTATATTTACTAAAACTCCATATTTATACTGGCAAGATGATCACTGAAATGTGTTCAGGTAGTACCAACTTCACTCAGTGGACTGCATCTCATCTGCTTCTCCCCCTTTTCCTAAGCTTTCCACCTTCTGCATTTGTTACAGATGCCTGTTCAATAGATTGCTGTTGCTGGTGGCTTTGAGATGGCTTTCCAAGACATTTTGCTACTTGCTTTCCAGGCTGTAAAGAAAGATGTAATTAGAGGAGATATTTTGGCTACAGCGTGGATTACAAATGCTAGATTTGTAATAGTAAGAATCCTGACATATCTGTTACCTTGGTGATTCTTTTTTTTTTTTTTTTTGGTAGCTATGAGGTAAGGGATATTTTTTACAATGAAAATTACATGTGCTTACTCCAATTTACTTGAGCACAAACCTTCCAGGGGAAAGAAGTGCGAGCAGGTAGTTGAGTCAATACCTGTAAACAGGTGTATTTTTCAAGCTTTTTTTCCCCTCTGATTATATGATGCTGAATTTCTTACACTTGAACAAAGAAAGTATAAACAAACTGCCACAAAAGGCAGAAACCACAAAGGCAAAGACAAGGATGTCTGTAAAACAAGGGTACTGGAACCATCATTTTAATTAGTGACGCAGTAAGTTGCACGTTTTTACCTAGTGTGCTATTACTCTCATTTATGTAGTTATCTGTTGCTTTTAGCATTGCACATGCTATAACAGAACTGATTAAATGAAAAGTGCATCTGCTGTTGAGTCTGACTGCTATGTTTGTGATGAGCTGTTCAGATTTTAAATAATTTGTTGGAGCAGAAGTCCTGCAGTTCATACAAGTAGTTACATATTCTGGGTGAGAGACCATTTGAAATATAGTTGGTGCATTATTCACCTCTATGCTTACTGTGCATTCTTGGGAGAAAATTGAGATTTAATGAAAGGACAGCTCACGTCTGCTAACATTGGTTACCTTGGATTGTTTAATTTTAATTGCTGTTTTCAAGTGGCTGTGTTGTGCAGAATGTCCAAGGCTTGGGACTCCTGCTCTGGGGTGATGTGCATAGCACAGGAGAGGCTGTGCTGCTCTCACAGAAGGGGGATGTGTAGGGCAGCCTCTGCTGCCATGTCCTGCCTGGATGATGAAACAGCTTCCCCAGGGTGCCATCCCACACCTGAGAACATTCATGGATAATCACAGTGTTAGTGGGAAACGGTGACATCCCCTCCTGAAGTGGATGGGGTTGGTTTGTTTAGGCTCGCAGTGAGTGGTATGCACTGCTACTGCAGTGAGTGTAATTTCCAGGTGTAATTGCAAAGGCATCTTGAAAAGCACACGCAGTGCGTTGGCGAGTTAGGAATAGAGCAAAAGCCACTGAAAGTTAAAAGGAGTTGCCTTGTTAGTCCTGCCTAAAGAAACTTATAAAACTCCTGTGGGTTTGAGCTGAGGAGGAGTGCTCGTTTGGGCTGGCATGGGGCTCTGGATGAAAATCAGAGCTGGACTTGGAATGTTGCTCTGGGACAGCAGCTGTTGGCAGCTAGGGCTCTTGTGCCTGAGAGATGTTTTGCAGCGGTTCTGAATGGGGCTGAAGGTCTTGACTCTGTTGCTCAAAAAAATCTGGATGGGATACATCTGCTGGGGGGATATGGTGGGAAGGAAACATGTATCTACAGGCACCAGGTGTTACCTGGGGGGCAGTCCATGAAGCCTGGACTTGAAAATTTGTTACTGCTTTTTCAAGGCAAATATGTTACTGCCAAACCCAGGATTGGATGGATTTGGGTCTTTTTTGAGTGGGTTTTTGGTTTGTTTGGTTTGTCTTGGATTTCTTTGTAGCTTTTCTTTGTTTTCATTCTTGTTCATCTTCGGCTGTCCTTGCTGACAGATAAATACATCTTGCCACTTCTAGGCAAGAGTTCTTTGGAAGTCTGCAAAATTGGGGCTGAGATTTCAGACCAAATGAGCCCTTGAAATGTCTCTGATTCCTGAGTACTTGGAAATCTGTCCAGTTCGAGCAGTGTCAGAGACCCTGGGGCAATGCTGGAGGCAGATGCTGGTACTCTGTGCCTGGCTGGGTCTGGAGCTGTATGGGCAGGCAGAGCAAGCCTCCTGCAAGGGGTCAGCAAAAGGGTTTTGAGCATCACTCCTGAGTTTGTTTTACATTTATATTTGTTGTCCTTTTGCTCCTCAGCCCAGGATGGAGGAGTGCCCTGAGCATCCTAAGTGACTGATTTGTTGAAAGGCACCAGGAAGTGTATGCTCCCCTCCCATCAAGATAGAAGTGCAAAGGAAGAAGACTAAGAACTTGTTTAACAACATAACAAAACACTTTAACAATAATTAAGAGCAGGGGGAAAACCATTAGCCTGAAAAGAACAGTAATGATTTTAAAATGTGGCAAGAAGGATCAGCTTTTGTGTGCAGCAGTTGCCACTCAGGGACTTTCAGATGTTTCTGACAGTGTATCATAGAGGACCTGTTTTGGTGCTCTCCTGCCTGGGGTTTTGAGTGCTGATAGACAAGTATTTATGCATGTGCTGCACCACTGTGTCGGTCATTTCATCACAGAGTGGAAAATTAATTGTTCCACCATGGAGAAGATCTGAATGCCAAGTGTCCTCCTCCTTCCCCTGCTTCACCGCTTTTCTTCTTTCAATATTTAGCCAAGGCAGCTGAGCTTTAATGTAGATTTCCCCATGTCTTTGCATACATCTCTGAGGGACTGTAATACCACAAGCTAGAATAGGTCTCAAGTAATCACCTTTTGAGCTCAGTGGTGAAGCTAATAGAATGAAACTTGCTGGGAAAGACACAAAATAATTTAGTTTGTGTCTGTTATGTTGTCGAAGTGTGGCTATTGTAACAAAGCTTCTTCTCCCCATCAACCACCCCTTTTTATTCCCATGACTACAGTTCATGTATGTTTAAAACATAATTAACAGAAGAGCCAGAAAATATGTTTTCTTTCTTGGTGCTGAAAGTGGTTAATTGTTATTTGTAAGATAACAGAATTTCAGGAATGGGGAGATAAATACTGCATGTTTCATGGGAGCATACCAAATGCATTTCCAAAGTGATCCAAAGGTGGGGCTTAGGGAGTGGTGAGGCTCCAGTGAGAATGTGGCAAGATGAGGGACACCTGGGTTAGAATTTTGTCTCATTTCTTGACCACTGGTGAGGGGTTTCCCTCTCCAAAATGAAATCTCTCCTTTGCACTTTCCCTTATGATTTTTGTCGAACTGGGAAGTGATTCAAATGAGGTTTCCTTGTGTTTTCAAAGTATTTTGAGATTTATGGGTGAAACTCTTCATAACCCAAGTAGTACTCGTTACAAATGTGGTCTAAGCTGTAAGGCTTGTGGTCCTCACTTGAGTAAAATGCTTTTGATTCACTGGGGGCTGAGTCCAGGAAAAACATGGTATGTGGCTCACATTTCTGGGTGTTTTACCCAATAGGAAAAAAATTGTATAAAACTACTGAAATGATTTTTTAATTTAAGTTATAGGGAACTCATGGTACATGCAGATCCTGTCTTGATGCTTACTGCTGCAGGGAAACCTTCAGTGTGCAAAGCACCCCAGAGGTGTTTCCACCTGTGTCGGTGGGGCTCTAAATGTGAGTTCAGAGAAATGAGGAGTGAGTTACTGGTGATATGGGGAGATAACCGTAGCTATTGTCAGTGCCTGTGGTAAATTACAATGTTTGGAGTTGGCAATTTTGCAGGACTATGGCAAAGACAGGTTTCTATCTGTAGCCAGCAAGAGCTAAATCCTCTCACAGGGTGCTCGGCTGGAGCTGGCTGCTGCCAGGGCTGCCCTGCTGACATTTCCTCCTGTCCAGCTGAAGCATTCTCACTCACAATTCAATTTCTCTCCTCTTTTAACAAAAAAGTAGATGTAATTTTGGTGACTGCCTAAGCATTACAGTATGCACAGAAAAACTGAATGCATGATCCATTTTGCAGTGGCTACAGCGTGTGTCTGTGCTGTGCAAGGTACTCAGAGGTGGTGTGCACCTTCAGGCTGTTAGCAGCAGAATATAGACCAAGTTTGTCAAGGAAGTAGTTATTTCATTAATTTGAAATAGCTGCCTCTCCCAGCATCTGGCTTGCTGATGGATTTCTGTTTGCAGGGGTCCCAGCGCTCGCAGCAGGCGCTGCTGGGTGTTTGCTTGTTTTCCTCCCAGCATTTTGGTCGCCTGCACCTTCTCTCAATAGCACTTTTCTTTGCAATAAAAGCTTTACATAGTAAGGACCTCACAACACAAGAGTGAGTGTTACTTCCTTTTCTTTCTTCCTTTTTTCCTCTCTCCCCGTTCTGCTCTCTGCATCCACGGTTTTTGCTCTGTGTTGCTAGGCCAGAAGCTTTCTTTGTTTTGTCAATAAGACTGTCAGAGCCGAAGGGCTGTAGCCCTCTTTTACCCATGACAGCTCACTGGGAATATGTGTGTGTTTGCCTGTATCCCTTTCTTTATTCTCCTGTTATCCTGTCAGAGTAATTAGTGGCTTTATGGCTGAAATCGGTGAAGAGGCAACAGTGAAATCTGTCTGTGCTGAAGTGCAGCAGAGGCTTTCGTTAACCTTATAATCGAGGAAGAAAATCAAAATTAAATAAGTCATGCACAGTAAGCAATGTCACAATTTCCTGCCCCTTTCTTTTGTGCAGGACAGGAGGCTGCAGGGAGGCTGAACCCTGTGCATTTCTAATCCTCAGCAATTTGGGGCTGCAAGGGAACTTGTGTTCCCATTTCCTCCTCTCCCACCACAAATCTCTGTTTTCTCTCCCAGAAAGGAATTTGCAAAATTTTCAGTTCAAAGTGATGCACAGGAAACTATTTTCAAATACTGTGTGGAAAGCTTGGTGTTGTGCTAAAATGCATGTTTAGAGAAAAAATGAAAATTAGCATGATGAGAATGGACTTCTGAAAGATTTTGGCTCCCTCTCTTCCCCCCTGTCTGAGAACTCATTCCGGTGTGAATGCCAGCTTTTCCTTTGTTGGTACCCCTGGATTTGCATACCAGTGTAATATCCAGTTGACTTTATGCTTAGGTAACTTTCTTGTAAAATACTCACTTTTCATTAGCTTTCTTATTAGACTTCTTTTTTTCCATGTGGAGTTTCATGTAATAATAATTGGACATTAGCTGAACAAATGTAAGTCAGCAGTTTTCAGCCTATAGAGTACTTTTTTTTTTTTCCTTTTTTTTTGGACAGATGAAATGCTTTTTGATGAGACGTGGTGGGTTAGATGCTAAAGGTGGTAAGCATTAAGCTCCTGTATTTTTGTGGCTTTGAATAAATTAGTGTAAAAGATCTGAGTTTAAATTCTGATTTCCTTGTTCATTCACTTAGGTCAGTTATATCTGTTATATCTAGAGCTGGCCGAATTTTTTCACATTAATAACTTTCCATTAAGAATAAGTTTGGTTTAAGTCAAAGTTCTCTAGAAGAAACCTGCTATTGTGGTTTTTTAATTTATTTTTTCTCCTAATAGCTGAATTTTCACACTGCCTTAGCTTAAAAAGCTTCCTCACCCCTACCACCCTTCTCATCCTGTTTCTTTGTATCTTTCTTTTTACATGAAAATGAAATAAAACATTTTAAGATTCTGAAATGGTCATCCAGAAGTTACCGTGGGATTACCAAGTGAATACAGTTACATCACTGCTCATAAGGAGGGAGGATAGTCAGTGTAGCCTGTGGTACAGATTATACATTTCATATGTTCTTTGGAGCTTCATACTCTATATGTTTGAGCAAACATCTGCAATTCTAACTCAGAATGACTTGGTTTGAGGTGTGTATTTAATAAGATAATTTAAATGCCATGAGAGTAGAATGCACTTTTTGTAAACAGGACTTGGAGTATTTGAGTGCTTACAGTTTGCTTTAAAATCTCCTTGTTTGTTCATTACCCAGGGGCATGTTTCTGTACAGACTGTGTGGCATTGTGTATGATTTTCAGTACTTCCCTTATAAATGAGAACTTTTACAAAAGAACAGCAGTTATTACAGCTCTAACTCTGTGTAGTTAGAGAAAGAAGTAAATAAAAAGTCTAACAACTATCATCAGTCTGTAGGAGCTGGAATGAGAAGAGCTAACGATTGCTATCCAAGTGATAAATGGGGGAACCATCTGAGAGGGCTTTGGCAACAAGAGAAGAGAGATGAAGGCAAAATGGCTCCTCTCTGTCTGCCTTTTGTTCTCTGAGGACTGTTATGATTACAGGTTATTTAGCAATCTAGCTCCTAACCTGGGTTTAATTGACCTTGTGAATTAACTGGCACACAGTAATAAATTAGAGCAATTACTGACTACATATCACTTTTTCTTATGGAAGTGGAAAGGAAGAACCTAATTTCAGGGCTGAGCACCTGTGGGAAACATGTGCTGGGGTGTCTTCCCTGAGGATTCTACCCTCTCCAGTGGATGGACTCCACATCATTGTCTGTGAGATTGGGATGCAGGATGTTGGAGAGTAGCCTGTGCGGAGCACCCATGCTAAAAGGTGACTGAAAGGATCAAAATGGGATTTAGGGAATTAATTTTGGAAATTATTTTGATCAGATCTGAGTGCATTTTATTTGTTGTGTTTAGACGATTTTGAATAGTTCAACTAATGACAGTCTTTCTGGCATTGTTCTTTTAATGCCAGATCAGCCCAGTTCAGCAAGCAGGTAAGGACCAGGATCTCCAGAGGCACCTTAGGAAACTTCCACGGTACATGAGATGGTGTTTAAAGTTCATTATAGGTAATTTAATGTGGAAAGATGAGCTTGTGTAAAAAGCTTTATGGGATTGGGCTGCAAGCGGGAGAGGGATGTGCCTTTTCCTCTGTGCTTCTGGAAAGGTCACTGACATGGTGGGATCCTATCCTCACAGAAACTACGGCTGTTTCTTTTGTCAGATTTACCTGGGGCAGCGTTTTTGGAAGGAAGAGGTCAGGTAAGATGTAGTGGCAGGCTGCCTGGTCCTGTCAGTACCAATGAGGGGCTGCAGCCATCCCGGGGGAGAGCTGTGTGCTGTCTCACCCGCTTTGTCACCAGCTGGAAATGGCCTCTTACAGGGCACGTTGTTGTTGCTGCTGCCTCCAGTGGGAAGTGTCATCGGTGCGTGGCCTTTATGGGGCTCATTTCCCAGCTGCTCCACCCCTTAGGACATAAAGCCAAATGCCTGTGGTCTGACTATCATCCTCTGGTTTGTAAACTGTGCTGACACTTTTCCCTTGCTCCCAGAGCCTGTTAAACTTTAATCCTGGAAAAGACATGTGAGTGTGAAGTTTTTAAACTGGTGAGAGCGAAACTCATTCAGTTACTCACATATTTGCAGAAGGGTGTGCAGGGGAGCCCTGTGTGATTTTGTACATCTGTAGGAGCGAGGGCTTGAAGCAGATTTTGTCTGGCTGGTTTTACCCAGACATTGCAATTTCTAAGCTTATTTACTGTGCTGCTATGCTGAGCCATAAGACTTGGAGCTGTGCGTGAAAAGCCCTTGTGCTTCTCTTCTTGTATCATTTGGGCTGGAAATAGCAAAGCAAATTTGTCATATGGGAACAGCCAGGTTTTGTTCCCACTTTTTTAGCATGCGAGGAGAACGTGTGCTAAACAGTTATACACCTTTGTTGTGTTCCTGCACAGCAGGTGCAGCAGGAAGGGAGGTTTGGGCCTCCATGGTGGTGTTAGAAAGAAGAATGTGAAGAAAAAGTGATGGCATTCTAAGGATAGATCTTACTGGAGAGGTACCTCCTGCTTTCCAAGAAGATAAAAGGCTTATATAAATAAGGTAGGCAATGAAGTTTAACTAAGAAATGGAATACCAAATTAAAAATGCAAGTGCCAACTCACTCAATACAGTGTCAGCCCTTCTGATAATATGCTGGTCTCTTGAACTTAGAATTGATTAATCAGTCAATTTAAATCAGTAAATTTAAAACTGTTCCTTTCCTAAGCAAGCAGTTATATACTGGCAGGAGGAAGTATAGTGGGGTTTAATCCTGTACATCAGATAATTAACTATACGTTCATATTGTGATATCTAGGCTACAATTTTATAAAACCACTGATAATAAGATCATAAGTGTTAATTAGTTGACATAAATTTATTCTGTTAAATTCTATAGCTGCTGCTTCAATTGAAGTGACTCATTTCCTTAGGTAAGCCTTACTGCTGTGCTACTCTCTTGTCATGGTTCCAAATTTAGAAGTAGCTCAGTCTCACAAGATTGGCAGTGATTTGCTGTTGTTCTCGAAGTAGGTATTTTGATGATTTCCACAGAAAGGAAAAGAGAAAAAAGTGGTGTTAAGGGACTTTTTTTAGAGTTGCTTGTTCATACTGTATAGTTTGGTCTCCAGTGTAGTTACCAAAAGGGCTCAAGCTGCTGTGGGGGAACACATGAATGTATTTTGGATACTCACCATAGCCTTGGATGATCTTTCTCTTGTTTCCTTAGATTTTATTTTGTATGTGCAGCAAATTTCTCTCAGAGCGGTACTTCTGCTGCTCATCACTTGTACGACCTGAGAGTTTAAGAGATTTGCCATCCACATGGCTGGGTTTGGATGCCTCTATATTCACAGAGATTCAAAGAAGTGGAGAATTGCATTGTTTTGTTGTTTGGCATAGTAAATTGGCAAGAAAAAGGACTTGTTTTTTACCTCCTTTCATGTTTCACAGTTTCATGTTTCACAGGTACTTGGTGAAGCCTTGTGGTAACCTTGGTGATTTTTGAGTCTAGTTTATAAGAAGCAATGGAGACTCAGTGAGTGTCTGTGCTGTTTACTAACTTCAGAGATAAAAGTGCTTGGCAGATGGGATCTCTGAACTGTTCACAAATTCATGTTGTGCATCAGGGGATACAGCCTGCTTAGTCTGGTGTCACATCCCTGAATTAGGTGCAGGATGCACTGCTCCATCTTTGTGATGTTAGGGGGATTTATGTTTAAAAAAATACCTCATTTTGTTACCAGAATGAACTTATGCAAATAGGCACTTGATTGCCCCATCAGCTGAGATGGTGCACTGTTGTGGTTTCACACTGGCCAAACACCAGGCACCCAAAAAGCTGTTTGCTCACCCTCTCCTGCTACAGTTGGGCAGAGGAGAGGGAAAAAAAATTAATGAAGGGCTCATGGGTTAAGAGCTGTGAGAAAACACTCTAAGGGTAAAACAGGTTCAAATTTAAAGTAAGTCTATTATTGACAGAGTCAGGGGAAGATAATGAGAAGTAAAATAAGCCTTTAAAACACCTTTCTTACCAGCCCCTCCCTCTTTCTCATGGACAGCACAGGGAGACAGGGCATGGGGGTTTTGGTCAGTTCATCACTTGAGATCTTTTTCTGTTCACTCTTTCCTCTGCTGTGCCATGGGTCCTTGGTATGGGAGACAGTTCTCTCTGAACTTCTCCAGCATGGCTCCAATATCATGAACAGCAGTCCTGCCAAAAGTGCTGCAATGTGAGTCCCTCCCATGGACAAAGTCTTCCCAAACCTGCTGTGGCATGGGTCACTCGTCCATGGGGTGTACTCCTTCAAGGACAGGCTGCTCTAGTCTGGAAGCAGGGGCCCTCTCTCTCTTTCTCTGGAAGCAGGAGCCCTCTCTCTCCGTTCAGGTCTCATACTGGATCACAGCTTGCACTGGCATCCACCTGCTCCAGCATGAGCACTTTTCCCACTGGCTGTGAGTGGATCTCTGCATCTCCCATGGACTTCATGCATTACAGGGGGACAGCTGCTTCACCATGATGCTCACCAGGGCCTGCAGAGGAATCTTGGCTCTGAAGCTTGGAGCATCTCCTCCCCTGACCTTGGTGCCACCATGTTTTCACCCACATGTCCTCACTTCTTCCTTTTTTCTGGCTGCAAGATAAACTGCTGCTCATGGGTACCGTTGCCAACAAGTTCCACCAATTCAAAGATTCCTGCTGGATCCTGCAGTGCTGAGAAGTTGATCTATCCAGGTTCTGTGTCAGGGAATTGCTCATCATGTCCCCACTGCCATGGAGCGGGCAGTGGTGGCTGTGGGGCGCTGGCACCGTCCGATGCTGCTCCTCATGTGGGTGCTGAAGGGGGAAGCCACTGCTGCTGCCCCTGGAAAGAAATGGCCTGGGCCCTGTTTTGATTTTCTTCTGAAGTATGTCATCACAGAGGCATTACCAACCTCTGTAATTGGGCCAGCAGTGTGTCCATCCTCAGAGCCATCAGAGATTGGCTCTGTCAGTCATGGTGGAAGCTTCCAGCAGCTTCTCACAGAAGCCACCCCTGTGGCCCTTCCCTGCTACCAAAAACTGAGGCCATGCTAAATCAACACATGCATTTACTGACTGATTTTGGAGATAGACAGTAAATTCCCTTCCTTCCCAATTTTCTTCTGGAAAGGCCTGAAGTAGTATCTGGACCTAATCTTCTGCGTTAATGTTATGCAATGAGTTGACTCCTCTGTTTTCTTTGAATTTTTTACCACTCTGTTTTGAAAACCACTGCAGACTGAAGGTATTCTGTAGAAAAGGCATGAACCCTGCTGTCAGCATTCGTGACATGGCACTGCTCTAGCACGCAGATGAATTCTTCACCCTTCAACCAAGAGAACAAGTTCCCTGCCTAAAACTTGGTGTCATAAAAACAGATTTATGCCTGAGAAGGGTTGCAAGGAGGCACCTTAGGTGTTAGTGAATTTGATCAACAATACAGATAAAGCTTGGGAGAAAAGCCCCAAGGCTGAAGACCATAAGAGCTTGGTGGCCTCCTCGAGGAGCAGGTGAGTAAGTGACTGGCTGAAGAAGGGAGTGAGGGCATGTGGGCAGAGCTGAACACTGGTTAGGGGACTAAGAAAACTGCACAAGGAAAGGCTTTGATGCTTGAGTAGGTCTGGACATCAAGAGGATAACGTGCTGCTAGAAGGAAGGAGCCATAAGCCTATGGGTTTTGAACTTAAATTGTTTGCATTTATTAACTCAAAATGACTAAAAAATCTGTGAATACATCAGGTATGCATGTCTGGGTCAGAGATGACATTACATGGACATAACCTTTCTGGTCCAATAGGTTGTGTATATATTGGTAAGTTGCAATCCCACAGTATTTTTTCGTCCTATCCTGTGGTATCCTCCTTGGCTCTTCAGCCAGAGGTGGGCTGCTCCCACTTCCCTGCTGTGCTCAGGGGCGTCTGGTGAGTGGTGGTGAGAGTGGCTCTCTGCAGCCTTTTTGGGATCGAGGCCTTTGGTGTGAGCAATTATCTCCTGAAGGGGGACGTTGTGAGATTCTTAAATTAGAGGCGTCTTATTAGCCACACTTCATGTGCCAAGCATTTGCTATAAAAAGATGCACCTTGCTGCTAAGACTGAGTGATTAATTTGCAAGCCAGCAAGTTGTTAGATTGTGCTAACAATTACCATATTTGATAGATTAAAGCCCACATGAGGGTATTGGTTGCCTTGGGAGTTTATTTACAGTTCCTGATCTGTGGCAGGCAAAGAATTCATGGTGTGACAATGACTATATCATGTCTCAGTGATGCCATCACGTTTAAAAATAATGTCCAAGCTAAAAATTCTGGAAAATTTGCTCATCTATTTGTTATGCATGGACTCAGCCCTTTCCATTTTGACGCTTGAAGAAGCCATCAGCTGGATGTATGTCTCTGTGGAGAACTTCCCTCCTGTGAAAATAAAATTAAAAATCTAGCAAACTTGTGTTTTGCCCTGAAATGCAAATGTTACCTTTTAGGCTAGAACTATATATATACTGCAACCATTGGTCTAATTTTGTGTGTGTAAGCTATAGAGTTTGCACAAGAAACTAAAGTTTCTCTTGCTGGAGTCCCTTCAGTTTGGCACCAAAAGTGTTTAATTATTTAGGCAGAGAAAGAACATTATTGACTTCATGGTCCAGTGGTCTCAAAGTTTCACATTTTTCAATGCACAGGTGAAATCAATTGGTGGTGATCGTGGCAAAGAGAAAGAGAAAGTCACTGCCTCAGCTCTTATTCTGATCAGAAATTATGTCCTATAGAGTGACAATGAAATTCTCATGGTATTTTTTTGCAAACTGATATCTGTCCAACCAAGAGCTGCTGCTCTCTCCAGGACTTGATGTGAGCATCAAAACTGATGTTAACAGCCCTCCTCTGCAGCAGTGGCACCTGGGAAGACAAAAATAGATGTGCCCCAAAACACCCATCCCTTCAGGAGATTTTTGACCTGCATCCTTGCTTATGTAAAATTTTCGTACCTTTTGTCGCTCTGTTTTCCAAGTGGCTTTATGCATTCTGACTTGTGATCAGGCCCTGTTTTAATAACTCCTGAGCTGCTGTTGTCCCCGCAGAGCAGAGAGGAGGACCTTGCATGTCAGAAACCTTCATGGGTTGGGGTGGTGGTGGTGGGCAGCAAACAAAAGGTCATCGTCCAGCCGGTGAGATTCATGGGCCATGGGTGGCCGGGCTGCTTCCCTCCTCCTCATTCCCTGCATACCTCTGTGCCCATGTCACTGCTGGGCACTCTCCTTCTCTCCTCCCCTTGTATTTCCACTATTTTTTTTTTTTTTTTTGAATGTCAAAATGAATGATGGTTACAGCCTCATATAAAAAAAAGTTTTGGGGAAAAGCAGTGCTGTGAACTCTGGCAGCGCAGGCGGTGCGCGGGGAACAACGTCGCCCTTGTTCTGCTGTCCCTTCTGGGCATCTGCAGCTCATCCAGCCCCGGAAGCCCGGCTCTGTCCCAGGGACACGGGACAGGCACGAGGACACAGCACGCTGTGCCAGCTTGGTGCTTGCAAAGGCTGGCATGTCCCTTGGCATCCTGGTGATGTGGCACTTGGAACAGCACCACATCATCTGCACAGGTTTAGAAGCCGTGGGGCTCAGATGAGTCACTTTGGGGTTTTTGTTCTTGTTTGTTTGCTGTTCTGGGCAGTCCTGCAGCCCAGTTAGATTTAACACTATGATTCATAGCCATTTATTCTCTGTTGTACTCATATTCTCCAATCATTGCTAAGAGATCTCTATTATTGTCTCTTTCCTTTGGCTTTTGGTTAAGTTTCTGCCTTCTGCCCCTGGTGAAACCAGTAGCAGATGATAAAAATTCTTTGAAATTAGGTTAAAAGAACCACAGCTGGTATAAATAGGTTTTATGTTGATGTATCTGATCTGATTTGTTACCTGAGGATCAGGCCTTAACTGTTTAATTCTGCTACTTTTGTTAAAAAAATTGTACTTAGCAGTGATTTTCTTTTTGTTGTCAGAGCCATCTCCAGCTCAAGGTCTGAGGTAAGTGGTTGGCACTATGCCACGAAGGTGGCTCAGGTCACTGTGGTTTGGGGCTGACCATGAGAATGGTATGAACATGTTAGCGAAGACAACAGAGGGCTTGGTCGCATCTAAAGCAAAACTGAATGAGTTCTCAATAAAACTCAGCATTTCAGCTGGAAAGGTTGATTCTTAGGGAATGCCTGCAGTCAAAATACTTTGAACAGATTTGGCTGGTGGTCCTTCTTCTTTCTGTGTGGACATGTTTTTTGTCCAAGGAGGACTGCCTGGTCTGTGAGAAAACCAGGTGCCTGGCACAGCAGTAAGACCTGCCATGAATGATTTGTGCAGAAACCAAGAAGAAAATTGCCTAGAACAGGAAAGGAAATGGAAATTGGTGTGGGCGGGTTTTTTTGGTGACAAATACAGAGTGACTGTAAAAGAAGACAAGACTATTGTTATGGCCAAGGTTTAGCATTAGCTAATTATTAGCAGTTAACAAATAGGGTGACGTTATTGATAGTAAATTGGTAGTAGCTAACAAAAATCTGAGCATAAGCATTAATTTTTCCTCCTTGCATCTGAACCCTCTGGTGGTGATACAGGCTTTGCACTTGTCTGTTGTGGCCATCCAGAGTAGTTAAGGGAAAAAAGGTGGAGATACAATCAGAGTTTGGACAGAAGAGACGCCTGCAGAGGGAAGTGTCATATAGATTTTGGTATTAAAAAAAATTAAGGTAATCAGTCTAGACGTAGAAGTGAAAGAGAGGCTATAACCTCAATTGCCATATGCTACAGAAAAGCAAGCAGGAGGAGGATCAGTGTAGTGCAATATAAACTGCAAATCCTCTCCTCTGAGTTTAGCAGGACTTCAAATAAACATGAAGATAATAGTGCAGCAAGTACAACGGAAGAGAAAAATACTCCAGCACTGCTGAAGGGATCAGCTAGTGTCTGCTTTAAAAGCTGTGATAAGCAATGCCTCACTTTCTGAAATCATGATCTGGAGTCCTTGGTTTGTGCCTGGATACAGCACAGAGTGTGTGTATGAGCTACTGAGACAGGAGAGGAGAAACTTGTAAAATCCCTTAGGAGTGAGGGACTGCTGATATTTCCCAAAAAGGGGAAACACTGAAAGAAAAAAATACCTATGGCTTGATGTCTGGGGGTTTACTGTTGCAAGCACATGTGCTTCATGTGCGTGTGTTTCCCTACCTGTAAAATTATTATAAAAAATTATATATTCTTCATGAAATGTGTTTGGAGATACTTTCTATAAAAAGCTGCAGTAGGGCTTGGGAGATACCTGACCGTGCCCGCTTGGGATTTAAGCAAATGTCCTCTTGAAAACGAATCCAAATATACATGCCTGCAGGAAAGTAGTTGTGCCTTTCCTGAAAAGATTTCCTAATTTCCTGAAAAGGCATTTCTGTTAATTCTCCACAAGGGATGAGACAATGTTTGCAGCATTGATGGAATTGTCTATCTGAGGAGGAAATGTAGGACTGTTAATCATGGCCCCTTTTTTTGTTCTGTGTTTGCTTTGGTCCTTGACTGTTACATTGATATTTAGCATTTGTCTTAAGTTCATTTTAGTTCAGTCTCATTACATGTACTTGTTACTTGTGCTGCTGCTGATTTGAAAAGCACTCCCAACATCATGGGGATTTTTCTGGCTATGTACCATTCTTTGAATTACATGTTCTACAAGTTTTTCATGCATCACAGACTGGTGGTGATTTTTTGGCTGTAAGTCAAAGTAATGTTCCTGGGGATGATGAGAGTTCACTTTTTCCCATTTGCTTGTCTCCAAAATGCAGCAAGAAGCTTTTCTGTTGAGTGCTTGATTCCATCCTCCCACTCTCTTCTGGCTTAAAAAAGGGCAATTATTCAAAATTCACACTTACCTTGTCTCCTGTAGGCATCTCTGGTGCCTGGTGTGAGCTGCTCTGTGCTGTCTGACAGGCTGGTGTGCACCCAAGCTGGGCTGGGAAAGGGCCCATAGATGGACCAGGCTCCTGGACACTGAGACAGTGTCACAGCTGAGTATGTGGGTGTGTAAATACCAAAATAGGGGGTTTGCAAGTTTATGGGATCCTCTGCAAAAGCTGGCCTAGAAAACTCTTTGACGCCTCCTAGACTTGTTGGCACTGAAGCTTCCCGCTGTCCTGATTGCCAGAGTGCTGCTTTGGGATTGAGGAAGGTAGGATGTTAGACAGCAAATAGTACATCTCCAGTGTGCCCAGAAGGCTCAGAAGTCGTGGTCTGCAGTCCATGTCTTCCCATGTTTGGGGAAGCCTTTCTCCTGAAGACACTTAGAGTTTCACTTGCTGCAGCTTTGGTTCAGCTCTTCTGAAGTAGCAGTCAGTGCACACCCTGAAGCACAAGAATTTGTATTTCTTGCAAAGCTTTTAATCATCACAGTGGTAACCCTAGTTGGTCTCCTTTTAATTTGTGAATTATTCACTCATAGTAGAAAAGACAAAATGTGTTGAATGAGTTTTGCATGATTAATGGTTTTGTCCACAGTTATTGCTGGTGAATATGTGGTATTTTATATTTTGGCTGACATATAAAAGCAAGGGAGAGCCAATTTTTTTTTTTTTTTTTATTTGAGAGTTCAGAATGTCTGTGTCTTTATTGGCTTTATTTTTAGGGATATAGACGAAGCAGATTGTAAATTGTGAGTAATTTAATTTTAATTAGTTCTACTAAAAGCTTTATTACTCTTTCCTGTTCTCTTTCCATGAATGTGATAGCAAGGTAAATGTTTGTGATCCTGACTGCTGTAAGAAGGTGCTGTTTTTCAGACCTCCTGGCACAGCTTGTCAGCATCTCTAAAATTCTTTGTAATCCCAAAAGCCTGCACTTCTGAAGTACTCAGCTCTGCCCAGAATAGCTATGATAAGTGGTATCTGTGCCAGGGAATGGGCTGAGGTTATTAAAGAATTAGCTGTTATGGTTATTTTAGCGAGTGAGTTGCTTGTTTGTAGGGGTCTCCCCCTACCTCAAGAAGCTTGTTAGACATAGATTAGCAGTATCTGTTATCTGTAAGGCTTTAAAGTTGTTCTTACCCAAAAATGAAGGAACTAAAAGGAAACAGCCAAACAATCAAAAAACTAAAAAAAAAAAAAGGAAAAACCAAAAAATCCCTGACCCAGTGTAAGAGTAACTGCTGCCTGTTCTGTCGCACCCTGAGGCAGATTTTGGTTGCTCTCCCAGCTGGTCAAAGCTCTGCTGATGGAGGGTGGGGGAGATTGTAAACCCTTTTGGGCAGTACTGGGGAGTGCAGCCACTTGCTCCTCTCCTTCATCTACTTTCATGAGGTTAAAATTTTGAAAATCATCCTTCATAGGACATCCTGCCTAAATCTCCCATAACTGTTGTTTTATGCAGAAATTAGTTTGCATTGCACTAGAAAAATGGCGTGTAAGTGAATTCAGAAAGGAAATGGCTTTTAGAATTGCGAGACAGTGATCCGTGCTGGTCAGTGGACTGGTTCAGCTGGCTTGTCGCAACCTTCTCTGGTCATGTCCTTCCAAGCAGTTCTGCTTTCCCTGGATCTTGCTGCATTTCCGTAGTGTTGCCTCCATTGCTGCTGGACCACAGGGCAGAGACCAGGACTGCCTGGGAGCTGGAGGTGGTTGCTGGAGGGCATCAGTGGTGCCTTTCCCAGGGGGCAGGGACAATCACGCCGTTCTCTTGGAGCCTGCTGTGGCTCTCAGCTCTCCCTGCCCGTGATTTCCAGCTTGCCTTGAGGTCTTCTGCTATATTTGGGTTAACCAGTGGATGCTATCAGATGTCCTTGCCACTGGAGAGCTGCTGCAAGGTCGGGAGTTACCTCGTTTGTCACTGCTGCCTTCCACAGCGATGGAATGTGCTCCCATTCCTGGGCTGTGCCCAGCCCCGGCGATGGGGTGGGGGGGGTGGGGGTGAGGGGGCGGGCGGAGCTGGGCAGCACAAAGGGGGGCTGCCACCTGAGTCCTTTTGCAGGTTAATGACTTCTGCTGGCCCTCTGCACTTGTCCTGACTCAGCCAGGCGCTCCCTGTGCCTTCCTCAGGGAGGAGTTTGTCCGGGGCAGGTTTCCGTGTCCAAGTGATCTGTTGTGCATCCCGATGTTTGGATCTCCCTGATTGCTGTGGGAGTGTTGTGTCGCTGCGAGGGACACTTGGCTTTCATTGCTGCTGCTGTTGGTTACTTGTAGTGGCAACACAGTCTGTGGCACTCTCACTTTTATTGTTTGTCCCAGAAACTTTTTTTTTTTTTCTTATTTAAATCTTTGAAGCTCTTGTCCAGCCCGAGCTGGGCTCATTCTTCCTAAACAGCACCAAAACCCAGCCCCATAACTGTAGCCAGTTATGTGCCACGGACTTGCTTGCACAGCATGAAAATGCAGCTCAGCTGAGTGTGATGATGGCTTGAGAAAAGCAAGGATGGGGAAGGAAATTCCTAATGGGATTCTCTCAGGTAATCTCACAGTGAAGCAATGCAAGTGTTAATTACCACTCTGAGTGACAGGTGGAATTATCCAAGTGTAATACTGCTTTCAGGTTGAAAAAAGGAAAAGGACTGTATTTACAAAAAATAAGTTATTTAACACTCAACAGGGTGCATCTTGGCTGGCATTGCAATGCACTTATTAAATTTTTAGTGCCAGATTATTATTCACAGCCAGAGTACAGAAGTTGTGGAGCAGCATAACCCAAGCAACAATTATTAATTAATCAGGTGTTGTAAGTGCCTAAAGAGAGCAGTAGGCAAATGATAAGAGCCTCCCTGGGATACAATATACTTTTTTTGTTTTTTTTTTTTTCCAGATTGCAAATTAGTTAAAGCATGTATAATGATGTGGTGTCCCCTTAGCAGATATTGCATCCATTATTCTTTCTACTCATATTAATAAACCCACTGATGAATACCCTCATTCTGTACGCTGTTCCTAAAAATGATTTGCAGTTGTAAAACCTTTTAACTCTGCAACTGTTTGTACTGAAAGGCAACTTTGGGAGATACTGTAAATTATTTTGACGGATTTGAAAATGCTGTTTATATCCATTAGTTGCTACAAATGCCAGGATGCTGTGATTTAACTGCCTCATTTTTCCTTACGGGAAGAGGATGTGTTAGATAAATTTTGAAATTGGTAAAGATTGAAGAAAAACTTCCTAAAAGAGAAAAACATGATGAAGTATGTATGTAGTTTTAGTTTTTTCCCAGGGTTATCAATTAAGTTTCCCTCTGGGAAGGGACTGGTGGGTCTCTGGAGCATCCTGCAGAGCATACAATTCTGGGGAAGGGAGAAATGCTGTTCCCATGGGAATGCTGGAGGGGTGGGAGAGCTGTGTCAGGGCTGCTAGAGCTTGGCATACAAGGTGTGTTATAAATTCCATCGCTTGGCAGGATTATTTTTGCAAAAACGAAATAGATTTTTCAAGCTTCCCAGTCTTATTTTGAGTGAGAAACTCTGTGTTAGAGCTTATTATCACATCTTAAAATGGTCATTTTTGGTGTCACACTGGCTGTCATCATTTTCAGTGTAATTAGTTTGCTCTCTGGGAGCTCTAATGCATATGCATTTGAGTGGCTTGACCTCTCAATGTAATTTTCCTTTCTTTTCCTTTTCCTTTCTTTTTCCTTTTTTTTTTTTTTTTTTTACCCCTGGGTCAAGAGTATATGTAGGAGGACAGGGGGAAAACCAGGACACTGAGGTAGAAAGTCCTGTTCCTGAAGAGCAAAGCAATAAATACCACTGCAAGGATATATTAAATAGCGGCAGCACTGCTAAGGCAGAGCACGGTGCTGTTACCACTCTTGCTGGGCACGACTCAGGGAGTTTATAGCTGTGTATCATCCCTGCGGCCATTCCCCTTGCTGCAGGGTACACGAGTTTGCAGGCAAGGCATGAAATGAACCCCGTCTTTTTGTGGCCACAGTTGAGATCGAGCAGCTCTGGTTGGCGAGGGATAACTCCATTAAGTGTTTCCCATCACAGAGCTGGAGACTCTTTTCTGCCTGCCTTACCTATTAAAGTGAAACTTGGTGGTTAATTCCTGCCTAAAGAAGGGCTCCCTGGTGTTCTTCATGGTACAAAGTCAGCATAATAGCTGCTGTTTAGCTGGTCTTCTGAAGGCATCACTCTTAGCTCATGGTGTTGGGACTGAAAACTGGAGATGGCACAGGTTGGGTATTTCTGCCCTATAGTTGTTGGTTTGGATGATGAACCCCTGCCGATGCAGTTTTTGTTTTGCTTCCTCCCTGCAGCTCTGTTGGGAGACTTGGGTCCTTTGGTGTGTGCCACAACTTAGGAAAGCAAAGGTGGACCTTTTGTGGTGCAGTTCAAGTATTTCCTTGTGATAGGTAAAATTTAGTTGGGAACCCTCCTATGCTGAGCTGGAAGTGGGCTGGGTGACACTTGGTGTATCATAATTCGATTTTTGGAGCCTTGTCGCGAAGTGGATGGTATTTGGAGCTGAGGAACTGTCTGGTTGTTTCATAGCTGGGTGTTCTTCGTGGGGTACTGGCTATATGATCAATGGTCATATCTTCACCATTCAGCTGTCATTCTTGCTTTTCATTTGCAAATGAAGATGCGGGTAACCTACTTTTTAACATATGGCCCATTAGCTACCTCCTGCTATTCGGATGGTAATGTAGTGGACTAGTGGTGATTTAACACTCTGACTTGTTTGGAAAGTAACAGATTGTTTACGCTGGTAATGACACTCATTTCCATATCAATTCCTCCTGCTAGACCAATGCCTTAAAATAAAAAAAAACTTAGGGCAGGACAGTACTTACCCAGACAGGTTGAAGGAAAAGCCTTGTATTTGTCTTGGGTACTGCCTTGAATTGTTGGGGAGCCAGACAAGGGGAGAAAAGGCTCTTGCAGATAAATCATGAGTCTAAGTCTTAGGGTGAGTTACAGTATCCCAGCAGGAGCAATGGATGTGAGGAGTTTGAGGCTGAAAAAAGGAATGACTTTGAAGGATTAGTAAGAAAACACTGTTCTGGATTGCTAGCAGATAAATGTCAGCAGGGGACTCTGGGGATCTATCTGTTTTTAATATGAACAGGATTCTGGCCTTCTGACTTCCCTGGAGTGGCAGTGATTCCTACCAGTTGACTATCTGAACAATTTTGATGAGTGGCTTGCTTTTTAGTCATACCAGGAGAACCTGAGATCTTCCTGCTGTGCTTGGTAGTCAACAAGAGCTTGCCATCGGAACACAAACAGTTGTTTTGTTTGGGTTTTTTAGAGCTTTGAGTGGCAGGTGGTTTGTGCCTGCTGCTGGAGTTCTAGACACGAAGCTGGCAGTGATAGGCTTGTGAAGAACACACTTGATGCTGCTGTCAGAAGAGAGGTTGTCAGAGTAGGTGCTTCAAAGAGGTCAACATCAGCTGACAATTGGAAACATTCATCCATCCAACCTTTTCCCCTCTTGAACCTGTGACACGTGAAGTTAGTGAAGGTGGTGAGCTCATCAATTAGTCAGGCTCATGTCAGCATGGCAGTGACAGATGGGACTGCTAGGACAGAGGGCACAGTCTGCCCACAGAGGTGCACCAGCACTGCTGCTGAATATCAACACTTGGACTACTGAATATCAACGCTTGGACTGCTGAATATCAACACTTGGACCGCACATTGCCAGCTCCTGAAACTTTGTTGTATTTATTTGTTTGTTTAGTGTTTGTTTTTGTTTTGGTTTTTTTTTTCTTTTGATGAAGTCAGCCTGTGGCAGGTCTCAGCCTGAGCACTGTTCTTGGATGGATGTTGAGTGTCCAAACAGAAAAGGGGAACTGGGAAGAGTGTGAATGGAGCAGCAAGAATAATTGGGAGCTTAGGGGACAAAGTAGTTGGTGATTGCTGGTAGTTTAGCTTACAGAGAAGGTAAAAGGTAGACCTGGTAACAGCTTTGAGGTGGCAGGTTGCTGCAGAGGAGGAGATACCCAGGAAAAAGAGATGCAGCCTGGAGCACTAGCAAGATTCTGTCAAGTTGCACAATAGGGAACACCTTCTGTTGGGAGGAGTAGGGACATGTGTGGGACCCTATGTTACACAGGTCCTTCAGATGCTTTGCATTAGGCTTGTAGACACTGCTGGTCCTCCCAGTTCTTACTTTATGTGTTTTTGTTGTTTTAAGCACCGAAGGGAATGCCACAAAGAAATGTGCATGTTTATTTTTAGGGAGTTGGGTAATGGTGTGAGAACAGAGAGCTTTGCAGAATTTCGATATTACAATTGCGCTCTTATTACACAGAAATGCTTCCAGCACCTGAGAAAAGGTGAGACACCAAACTGGAGGGGTGTGTTGGTAACAGAGCAAGAAAGGATCCCAATGTTAACAGCAATGAAAGAAGAATGGAACTGGGGAGACACGTCCCAGTTTTGTTCTGAGCAAACAACCACGTGGAGTTTTGCAGCGCTTTGTGCAGGGGACACCACCTGCTTGCTTGTGCAGGAGCTGCCAGGCAGGAACTACTCCTGTCGCAGTCAGTGGAGCTGGCAGCAGTGCAAGAGAATTCACCAGTATTTAACAGTGATCCAGTGCAAATGAAACAAACAGTAACAAAATGAGCTCAGAGTGTGCAGCTGAAGTGGAACTGGTGGGCAGACCTGCTGCTGGGCAGGAGACAAGGGTTGGTAAGGTACAAGAGGCACAGCCTGTGGCTGCCACTTTCAAGTTCAGTTAATTTCCTGAAGGTCCCAGGTTGCCTTTATTACAGGTTGATACTTATTACATTGTTTTTATGCAAAACATGGAAATGACATGCATATATTCCAAATGTGATGGGCGCATCATATTTTGGAATGAAAATGATCTAGAAGAGAAATAACAGAGGACAAGTAGATATTGCAGGACAACTATTACAATTACTGTAAATGCTGTGCAGAGCTTTTCCCTTTTCTTCCACATTTGGCTTCACAGCCATTTTCAGGAATGGAAGACAATTACTCAGGCTGAATGCCATTGTGAATAGAATAAAGACACTTGGTTATTAAGAAATCCAATAGACTACAGTTGAAATATCAATAAACATTTGTCCTGTGGTTTAACGACACGGGTATATTTTTGAAGACTCGTACAGAAATGTTGCTTGGCATTGCAAAGGCCAGGAACAGGATTTATTTTGTTAAGCACTCCAAGATGTGCAGCATCCATCAGCAAGTTTTCTGTAGTAGAATATCTCATAATTTGTGGAACTTGTAGAAGACTTTGCTCAAGGTACAGGAGTGCATAAACTAAATTTTTTTGACATTAGCAGATTTTTGTTTTGAATGATACCCATAAAGAAGCTGTCATGTCTGATCTGAAATATGTGGGTCTGAAAGAGGTTGGGTATAAAACTCATCTTCATAGAGTGGTTTGGGGTGCTGGTTGATGCGTGGAGCATAGGGCATGGAGGTTGCTTTAGCAAGTTGATGCTGGGTGAAGAGTTGTAGATTCTTTCTTTATCTCCTCTTGAACAGGTGAATTCGAAGCTGTTGTTTCCCAGAACTGGGAAAGGGCTTTATATAAAAAGTTCCATTAACTACAGCTAATTAGGTAAATATCCAACCTGCAAATGCTGATGCTGATTTGCACTATAAATTCTGAGGTCTATAAAGGAGGAGGGGAAGAAAATACATTCCTTAAAAGGAGTTGCTGAATACATGTATGACTTACTTATCAGAAGGAGCTGAAAGTTGATTAATTTTTCTAAGAAATATTTTTCTACCTGTTAGTATACAGTTTTTATATGAGAAAAAAAAGCCAAAAATTTAATTCTAGGATTAGCTGGATGCTGCGCTCTGTGGTGGCAGGATGCTGGAGAAAGATTAATTAAATAATTGGGCCAAAGAAGAAAAGGCAAATTGCACCATTTAATAAAAATAAAGACAGGTGATGAAAAAGTCCAAAATGACAGCATGAACAGCTGCAGGCTGCCATGGAGAGCTGGTGCTAACTTACAGCATGAGGATGCAGTGAGGCATCTCACGTAGGATTTACTCTGACAGCTTTCACTTTCCTTCAACCCTGTCTCCATTCTGCTGCTAAAAGCTTTCCCATAGTTACCCCTAAACTTATCTCGTCTTTCTGAAAGAAACCCTTAGTTGCAGCTCCTTCTGAGAAGTGGCCGATTATAAATAACTTAAAGATAAGAAGTTTTAAACAACCCGGTACCCTGAAATGTCTCTGTTCTTGAGACACACAGGTTATATAGTGGAAAATGTGCAGTAAAGAGGAGGAAGGCATGAGTATCTCAATGGGAAAGCACAGTCCATGAGTATTAAAAGCTGTGTATTCCATTACCTTCTCTCTACTCACTCCTTTGGTAGCAGCCTGGCAGTAAGGACTCACCTTCATGTGCGTTTTCCTCACTGTCAATTGTAGCAGCCAAATGTGATGCAGAAGTCACCTCAGTTTCAATAATCAGGCACTTGCAAGAGAGGGACCCTTGGAGTTTGTTACAGGCCAGTTTGTGCATTTCTGTGCACATTTAATAGGTTTATGTAGAAACACCTTCCAAAAAGTGCATTGAAATAATTAGTTTATGCTTCTTGTAATCCTTCTGCAGACATTAGAGTGAGGATGTTGTGTGTTCCGTCCTGTCAGATACTGAAGAAAGATTAAATCAGGTTTAATAATCCATGAATTGCCATTGTGTCTTTGTACCTTGGCACTGCTTGCCATGCTCTTCTCAGGCTGAGGCTGGATGCCTGGCTGTAGCTGAGTGAGGGGCAGGCTCATGGATTCGGAGCAGTGCCAGCAGGCAGGGCACTTCCAGCTCACACATCTGCCTTTTCAGAGCCAGGAGAGGAAGGAGACGAGGTACCCTTGGAGCTACTTTGGCTGTTCAAGCTACAAACAGAGCTCCCAACACAATGCACAGCTCTTTGTGTCTCCAAGTAAGTCCCTTCGACATTGTCATGTGAGGGCTTTAATTTTCCCTGTTAGCACAAGCAATGCTGTATTTTTTTTCCCTGCAGCATTGCTTTCCCTGCAGGAAAAATAATCAGCAGTAAAATCTAATCAGGACTATTCCAAGCACTTCGTGGACCAAAGGAACCCAAAACAAATCCAGCTTATGATTTCTGGTCGGAATCAGCAAAACTCAGAATGCCAATATGCTGATTTTTATCTTGGACATTAAAGAAACTGAGAAACTCTGCTAAAAAGCACTCTTCTCCAGCCATAATTTAGGAGCTGCATTTATTTCCCCTGCAACTGTTCATCCTGACTGGAGCTGTCTGGGAAGGGAGGCTCAAGGTTCACTGTTTAGGGACCATGTTCTTCCGTACCAGCCAGGCTTGAAGGGACAGAGCTTTTTCTTTGTGCCAAAGGTGTAACACCAACAAGCATCCAAACTTGGCAAACTTTGTTCAGGGGCCAATATCAGGGTGAGTTGTTGGGCCCTTTGCCTTTGCACACTGGTTTGTGCTTGCTCAGTACTGGAAAACAGCGTGGTAATGGGCTAGAGGGATATTTTTAAGCTCATTGCATAGTGCACTTGGCAAGTGATTTCCTGCTGTTACATAGGTGTGTATTCCTCAGCCTAAGAGCTAATGTTCAGACGACTGCTGCCCACATATGAGAAGCAATAAAATGCAAAGACAAATATTCAATGCTCAAGAAAAATATTACCTGCTCCGCTGTTAAAACCCTTTCCCAACACACATTTTCCAAGTTTTGGGTTTTCTGTTGTCAGGCTTTTGGTTTGGAGTTTTTTGGATGCTCTGCTCCTTTTTTAGGAGCCAAATATTTTCAGCTAAACCTGAACTATTATGTTTTTCTTCTGTTTTATGAGAGTGCTTTTCCAGGATGAAAGGCTTGCTGGAAGTTTTTCATTCAAGTACCTATATTTTATGGTAAATTAGTACCTGCTGTAAGTTCCTTGCAGGTATTTATATAATCTGTATCAACAAAGGATTTTGGTATTTTTCCTTCTTCTAGCTTCATGCATGTAGATGTTTCTGCTTGGGGATTCGAACAGATATGCAAAGCTTGAATAGGGGTTGGAGCTGAAGAGGAGTGTTCCCTTGGCAGAGGGTCTGCCAGAAGCCTGACCTTCTGCAAAGGGTTTTGCTCAGGAAAATTGATTGTTCAGTCAGAGCCAGAGGTCACTCTCAGGAGCTTCCTTCAGGCCATAGCTTTTGGCCTCTTTGTTTTTAAACTCATTTTTCTAAAACTGAACAAAACAGGTGCATGGGACAATGGGCTGAGCACCGGGAAGGTTTGCCAGCAGCAGGAAAGCCACATAAAACCCTGCATCCCGGCTGTTAGCTGTGGCATCACAGCATCCCTGGGCATCAGTGTAAATCCATTCAGTATGCTTCTCGCTTCCCAGCCTTATAAAGTTGTCGGAAAGTGAAGTGAAAAATGGTGCACTGATTTCTAGTAACTTTACTCTGCAGGAACCAATTTGGAAGCATTTGAGTGCACATTTGCAGGAGGATTTGGGCACGAGCACCGCGAGGTCTCCAGCAGTACATTTCCTTTTAGAGACTGTAATTGGAGCCCTGAAATGTCTTTAAACGCTTTATTTTAGAAATAGCTGAGGGTTTGGAATGAAGTCATATAAAGTTATGGCAGCGCTTCACGATTTTAGGAGACTTTTAGCCTGCCAAATTGGAGTGCCGGTATCGGTAGGCACGAGCCTCTCGCTGGCTGTGGCAGTAATCACGACTGCTCTAAATCACAGCTGTCGGCGAGAGCAGTGCAAAACGAGGATGCAGGGGTTTGTGACCTTTTCGGAACAGGACAATGAGCGTGTTGCTTAGGAGGTTTTACAGAACATCCCCTTAAGGGAGGGAGTTTCGATGGTGACATTTTATCTGAGCAGGTATCATCAGTGAAGTTGACTGCTGGTGGCTTGGGGAAACGCACCATATTCTACAGAACTGAATTTCCCAGGTGCTGGCATTTTCCTCCTTATATCTTCCTTTCTTATTTATGTGGGTGTGAGTGCAAGAAAGCAGGGCATAAGGAGCTGGATGTTCTTTGGTCTCTGCATCCCATTTTGTGATTTTTTTTTTATGGGTGTTACCTTTAACTGCTGGTTTCTTTTAACCACTGCTTTCTCTTTTTTGCTGATGGAAAACTGTTATTTGCAGATCATTTTCCCGGCCCAGTGCTGCTGGCTGAAACTCATTCTCAGGACTAGAATTGACACCAGCTCCCTGGGAGGTACCAGGGCAGATCTCAGCCCCAAAGAATACCTTCATATCTTTGGGTAAACACAGAGTAAAACCTTCGTATTCAGTTGTCATTTATACTTCTAGCAATAATTTAAGGTCTTCATAAATTGACAGCCCCCCCTGTGGAACCAAATCTTTGTTGACAGCAAGCGAATGAATGAAACATATCAGTCATATCCTTTGGTTGGGCTTCATGGGGAGCAGAATGGCAGAGGAAATGAAGACAAGACCCAAGCTCTTGTGAGCTCCCTCCCACAGGTATGTTTGCATCCAGAGGGAATTTTTTTATCTACAGGATTAGAAAGCCAGAAATCAAATCTGAGAGAAAGAATCTGCAACTGAAATACCTTTGCAAAAAAGCAAAGATACCCTTTTAACTCAGAGAGTCATTTAGACTCTACCTTTCTGCTTTTTAAACGTGTTTAGGTCTCTAATGACTTAATGTGTGCAGCTGTAAATCTGTCTCAGCACTGTGCTCTGATAGCAGGCTTGGTTTTCCTTCTGTGCCATGGCTTTGACAAACACAATGCCTATATCCCTGTAGTTCTTACTCCACTGGTGTGTAGGGATTGTTTTGGGTCAGAGCAGTAGCACAGTTTGAGGGTAGATCCTTCCAGTGCCCTCATGTGCATACACCATTTTGGTTCACAGCCTGTCCTTGGAGCAAGAATCCTAAATTTCCTTTCCAGCAAGTAAAGTCTAGTGCTCCACTTCAGGTGTGCACCAAATGCACTCTCTGAGTCTGAACCAGTCCTGCAGGCACTGCCAGTGCACACATGAAGACTGGCTGATGGGCCCGTGGACCACCCTGGAGCCTCCCTCTAAAACTGTATCCAGTTCTGGTAGTAGTTGGTTTTGACCTACTGATCTTCTCCTCATGCATCAAATTACTTTCTTGTGTGGGCATAATCTCTGTTGTTCAGGTTGGCCTTCCCAGTTTCTGGTTGCTGTGCTTCCCTGTAACATTGTCTGTTTAGCAGAATAAAAAGAATGGTGAGGAGAAAAATAAAGCTCAGCATCTGCCCTGCCTCACATGTTTTACAAAGCAAAATTTTCTGTGTGTGCTGTTAGAATTTTTCGGTGTTGTTATAAATATAACAAAGCATTTAGAACCAGGCAAGGTTTTATCTGGAAGAGCCTTGTCTCTCTCCCAGGAGGCATTGGGCCAATGAGCTGTCACAGGGAAAGGAAACATCAACATTTTGTAAGAAAAACTCTTCAGAACCTTTGTTCCAAGAAAATAATTAGGTTAATTTGTCATTGTTGTCTTGATCCAGGATATATGCCTTGTGTCTGGCTGGCTGGCTGCAGCACTTGGAATTTGAGAGTATGAGATTCATGATCCAGTTCACACATCCTCTTAGTGTTTATAAACAGGGAGTTTTAAGTCATGTGGCTGAAATTTTTTTATTGATGAAAGTTTTCTACTGCCAGGGTTACCCACAATGGAAGAAATCAAATCTGAATTCCACTTGACATCTTTTAAGAGTAGCCAGGAGGGTGCCTCAACACATCATAATATCTCTGAAGTATTTTATTTCATGTCAGTATTGTGGTTAATATTGTGTGCATGTCTTTTTTTTTTTTTTTTTTTTTTTTTTATTTTTGGTTATTTTTTTGTTCTTTTTTTTTTTTTTTTTTTTCTTTGTACACACCATTTGCTTTGCTGGTCAAAATGAAAATGTTAGAAATACATTTCTGTAGCCCAAGTGACTTCAGGAACTTGTAAAGCCATTGAAATTAAAAAAGGAAGAAAAGCATACTTGACTCTGACCTTCTCCCTCTTTAAGAAAAATAATAATCCTTTTTCTGTATGCATTGGATTTTGAAAGAAAGCTTTGATACTTGTCCTTCAGGCTTTGGATGTTGGGTACTGGGGGGAAGGTTCCCCCTTCTCCCAGGGGACATTTGGGAGTGACCCACTGCTTTCTATGGTGTTTTTCACAGGCTTTTCTGGGTCTGAATTACCTGTTTTTTTTGTCCAGAGGTTCCAGTGTTGGACCGAGCCCCCTCCTATACCTCTGTTGGTTTCAGCAGAATTTAGTCTGTGTCAATTTTAATCTCTAACGACCTTGTGAAGTCATTCATGCAGTAACTCTGCTCCTCCTCCAACATAAATCTCATGTCCAGCTTTGTGGGTAAGGAGGGATGGAGCACAGTGCACTCGTTTAAAATGAGCAGATGCCCTTGGGCAGAGGCTTTGGATGTTGGCCTGGTGCTGGGAAGCATTAGAGGAAGAAATTTCCCAATCCTTTTGTGTGAGGGTGCAGTTGTACTGCTGGTTTGGGGATGTGCCTTCAGACAGTGAGCCATCTGCCCACATCTGATGCAGCACCTTGCCTGGAGAGCATCAATCCCTTTAGTCCCTTAAAAAGGTCTTTGCATTCTTTGTTGTTGTTGTTGTTCCTTATATATTTCTTCCTTCTAGTAGCCTTCAGTGTTTGTCAAATACAGAACAGGGCTAGTTTTTCCTGACTCAAACCCCCAGCTGGTTATATTTATTCCAAAAATCTGGCATATAAAGCGTAGGAGCCAGGACTCATGGAGAGATGTTGATTCTGCTCTGCAGCTTGTCTTTAGACATTAAACAAGACTTCAGAGTTGGAAAGGAAATGCATTATTTTAAAATTGTATGGAATGGCCAGTATTGAAAAAATAATCTAAAAATAATGAATCATCTTTGTGTATAAACAGAATGGCACTGAGTAAAATAAATAGAACTATAATTCAATTAATATACACGTCTAAATATGACAGAGTTGAAACACAGCTGCTCTGTGCTTATTGAACAGACATGTTTTGACAGTATCAAAGTGAAAAAGCAGAAGCAATTATCCTACATTTTTACCCATTACACTTTTGCTGAAAATTATCTATTCCATTTGAATAGTCATATTTCAGTGAAGGGGGATTTTGCAATATGTACAATCCTTACTGGAAAAATAATCCAAAAACACTAGTAGGATATTAGGCATTTTTGACATGTTCAAATTCCGGCCACCAGCAGAATAAAACTGTGCAGGATAACCAGTGAGACTGCTGTTGTAAAACATGTAATACAATTATTATTGTACCAAAGGTATCATCTCAGGTTGCAAGAAGTGTTAGCCCTAAATGAGGAAGGATTTAGCTGAATAGCTGTGTTTTGGGGAATGAGGATCAAGATTCTCGCCTGTCTCTTCATTACTGCTCTTAATTGCAGAAGAAGTTAGAGTGTGTTGAGGAGTCCAGCCATTTCTCAGTAAGGAATGTAATCACAGAATCTCAGAATGGATGGGGTTGGAAGTCACCTCTAAAGATTATCTAGTCCAGCTCCTCTGCAATGAGCAGGGATGTGAGAGTTGCTCAGAGTCCTGCTCAATCTCACCTTGGATGTTTCCAAGGATGGGGCATCCACCACCTCTCTGGGCAACATGTGCCGGTGTTTTACCACCTTTATTGTACAAGAAAAAATAGAATTCCAGTCCAGCTGCTGCTGGGGCATCCTCAGATGGGGGAGCTGGTGCTGGTGAGCTTTGGGAAAGGATAGCACGTAGCAGCACACGTCAGCTTCCCCTTCAGTTCAGAGCACAAAAGGATTTCTGAGCTCCAGGGGTTAAGCCTGGAAGTAATCTGACTGGCAGTCCCTTAGTCACCTGCCAGTGGGAAGCCCTGCTATGCTAATGGGATCGGACTTTCTTTTAAGCCTGACTTTCATGGGATCAGTTAATGATAGCGAGTTAGAAAACTGCTTGTTTTGCCAAGTCAATAAATGGTGCCAGTGTTGTGTGATTCTGTTACAAACCTCTCATTAGCAACTTCCAGTCCTGATGCTTATTCCTGGGCGGCTAGGACCCATGGATAACCCAGTATCTTTTCCTCTTAACGTATCAGAGGAATAAATAAAATGTGAGGAATGTATGAAATTATGCTGGCAGAGTTCGATTAACCTGACTGGAGGCAGCTTTTGAATGGAATATAATAAATTAAAGTCCTGATTGCGTTCAGTGATACTTGCCTTTCATGGCCACTCATTTTGGGAAAGAACCGTTGGAGGACTCCAATATGCCAGTTTGTGTGCACCTTTCACACTGCAGATTTCCATGGCATAGCCACCTGTGAGTTAAATGTGTATGCCCATTTATACAGGGTCTGTTCTACTGATGAGAAACAAAAACTACAGAGAAGTAAGTGCATGCTGGTGGTGCAGGCCAGGAGATGACACATCCATTGCCTCCTTCCTCTGGCATGTCATTGCATCTGATGATGTCAGGGTTGAGACCTATCCTGATCCATATTAGGAAAGGTCCATTACATGGAAAGCAGTATTTGAAGGCTACTTTTGAAGTCTTAAGGTCTTCATACTCTTAGTCCTTCCTAAAAAGTACTGATAGTGCTACATTTTTGAAAGAATAGTATAAAACCTATAGGTATCATATCAAGTTATTCATCTTGGAAATCCACCATGCCTGCAGTTAGGCTTTCACCATCCTAGTCATTCTGCATCCTGTTGTCATCTCTCTGCAGCCTTCAGGGGTTTGAATTCCTGTTTAGTTTAATAGATACATCATCCTGTGCATACTGTCACTTTTTGCACACTGGATGGTGATGTGCTCTGTGATATATGTGAGAATGCTTCAATAGAAGAAAAAAAGTCTCTGTACATGGGCACTAATTGCTATCAGATCCTCATGGTTTGTGCCAAGTCATTCCTAAACAGGGACACATTTGTTTGCTCTGCTTAGGCACTAGTGAGATGCTTTAGTATCTGTCATTAATAGCAAAGGAAAATAGTTGGTTTAACTGGGGGAGAAAGCAACAGTGGAGGATGAAGGTCCAAGAGCAGTTGCCAAATTTCTTTCAACCAAATTGGCTGCCAGTGTGTACTGTGAATGAAGAAAATTGAGAACGGCAGCTAAGGCTTAACTAATGCAATCCTATTTGGGGCTGCAAACAAAGGCTTTGGCCTCTGTCCATGGGATCTGACCTTTCCATTGTGGATTGAAAGTTAAAATGATGGCAGGATTCAGTTTGATGAAGAAGGTACAAGGAGAACGAGATGGAAGGAGAAGCCTTGGCCAGGTGTTGCTGAAAAGTGCAATTTATTCAATGCTGGAAAAGCAAGAAGCTCTGTCTTCATCTGCAGGTGTCATTTAGAAGCAGACTGAACAAAATCCTTTAGGATTTCAGAGGGTGATGGTGTCCATCCAATTCCACTGGCATGCTGGGCTGTTAAATAATCCTCAGCCCAGCTGGCCTTGGGAGTTATTAACCATTGTCACATCTTGCCTCCAACTCTGTCTCTTGGGGCATCTTTTTCCCATTTGGAGTTACTCATATGAAGAGCTCTTGGGTGTTGTCCAGGCTTAGCTCTTCATTTTCCCCTTTGTTGGATGCCCAGGGAAAGGCTCTCTAAGAGGAGCCTTTCATTGCTGCATTCACAGACCTGTCTTGGCTGACTTGCTTGGAAATGCACACACCAAACAAGCAAGCCCAGCTGGTCCCTTAAAGCAAGTGATAGTAAAATCACTACTGCTGCAGCAAAGACCTGATAAAACTAGTGGGTGTTCTGCAGTACACAGGTAGGAGCACACACCTGCAAATGTGTGGGTACAGCCTCTGGGGCATGGTTGTGCAACCCCCAAACCTTCTGAGAGCAGAGGGCAGGCTGGAACACCTTGGGGAAAGAGGTGGCAATAATTCTGTGGGCATGCCCTGGGTGGCTGTGCTGTCTGTCCAGGTTGGGGTGTCATGTGTACAGTAACATCAGAGGTGCTCTGCTGCGGGGTATGAAACAGCAGCATAGCTGACCTGAAACAATGTAGGGGTTTGCTTCAGCAAAATATCTATGGGGTTTGAGTGCTTTTCTACTTCAATATTCTGGGTTTTTTTTACGAGGCTAAGAAAGAGTTATTTTAGAGTATTGCTCATAAGAATTGTTTTAAGAGCCTTATGACTGTAAATAGAAAAGCAATTAATAGCAGGTATCTCTGTTAAATTGTCAAATGCAATGGCAATTAAAATATTAAAGCCAGCCTTCTCCTTTTTGTTTTTTTTTTTTTCCTTTAATCTTTCAGTGAGGTTTTACATAGTCCAATACTGGATGTCTTTTAATGCTGTGTATGTTAGGCTTTAGGGAAGTACAGGCAGTCAGTACTTTGCTTTTCTATCAATAATGTTGAGAAAGTGGTCTCCTTATCTAGTGATAACAGACAGCTACTTCAGTGGCACTTAGGTTGCCAAGAACTGCCCTGGCTTGTTAGGGGTGAGCTGTCAGGTCATGAGCAGTTGTCTCCTTGCTGGAAGAGGTCCTTCTGTGGATCTGCCTGTGCTGGGGTTGATGTTCCCAGGCCGTGTGATGAGCTCCATGGCATGGCTGGGCAGCAGCTGGGAAGGCGTCTCCATCAGCACAAAGAATTAGGGAAGGAGAATTTCCCTGTACATGGCGACAGAGCAACTGCCAGTAAACAAAGGTTAAAAATAGAAGACATCCTGCTTGTACTGAAAATCCATCTGCATATTCAGCAACACAGTTTGGTGTTCAAAGAGGATGAAACATCTCCTTTCTCTGAATTTTTTTCCCCTAAAATGCATCATTTACATTGGCTTTCCACCGTGCTGAGCTTCACAGCCATGGCAGGTACCTCTGGCAGCCTGTGGAGCCCCATGGCATTCCTGCAGAAACAGCATGGAAGACAATTTCAGTTTTGTGGGAGAGGTGACCAGCAGCTCCAGTGGTGAGTCAAAACACTTGGAAATTGAACACTTTTTGACTCAATTGAACACTCTTGACTCAGTTCCTCCCTGCTGGCCCTGCCACTCTGGGGGCCTCACCTTGAGAAGAAACCACCAAGGCATTGCAGCCCTGTGATGTGATCTCAGTAGGGTTGGGTTTTGGGGGAGTTTTTCTCCTTTTTTTTTTCAAAGAAAACTAACGTTTTCTAGTGGGAAAACATACTCTTTTTCTGTCCAGAATGTTTTCCTTTAAAAATCAAAACAGAAGCAAAATGCAATCTGTTCTGACAGGAGCGGGGAGAGAGGGAGGGAGGAAGTATTGGCTGGCTGTGTGTGCTACTTTTGGTTTAACTCATGGAAGGCAAGTTTCTTGGAGTCTCCTTAGAATGCCTGCACATCATAGGAAGCTTCCTGGTAGAAGAGCAAGTGAGTGGCAGATCCTGAGCAGACCCATTCAGGGTGGAGGCGGTGGATAGAGAGATGAAAGCAAGAGCAAACACTCTTGGGTCATCGCTCAAGGAGGAAGGAAGTGCAGTGGGGAAGATTTCTTCAAGACATATCTGAACTTTTTCAGAGGAAAAGAGGCAAGGCTTTACTTCAAACAGAGTAGTTAGGGGTTGCCTTTTTTTTTTCCCTCCCCAAATGCTGTTTCTTTTGAAATTTCTTGGCACTTTTAAGAATTAAAAATGTAAAAATTTTCAGAATTATGTTTTCTTTTTCTTTTTCCTCAGTGTTTTCCATTCCTCTTTTTCCCAGAGATAAAATTAAGGAATGTTAATGCTGAAAAGAGTAAAATAACCACAAAACGCAACCAGTATTTGATTTTTTTTTCCCATTGAAAACCACTGAAAATTCTCTTTAGGCCCACTTACATTCTAAGAAATGATTTCAATAAACTACTCAGCATTTCTTAGTTCTCCCCCAAAAGATCTTATTTTCCACGACATCATTGTACTTAGAAATAACATAAGATCTTATTGCATTCAGTGTTTCCTGATGGGTCGTGGAAATGAGATGTTTGTTTAACAGTACCACACTTCATCTGCTAATTGCTTGGGTGTTCTTTTTTCCCTGTATGGCTGAAGCTCTGGGTTTTAAATGACTGGTAAATACACACATGCATGTGCACACACAGACACTGGCAGGCCAATCTGCTTGCTACAAACTCACTTTCTTAATGCCTCTTTTTTTTGGTTGTTTGAAAAATCATGTAAGCATAATAGGGATAATTAGCTTTGACTATGAGCAAATCTGGCAATAAAACACATTAGCTACAGCTTTAAATCAACATCTCAGCCTGCAGCCTTAACTCATAGTCCTGGTAAAATCTAATTAAAACTGAAATTATCATCTAGGAATTTGATTTTAATTGCATGTGAGTGTGTAGGTTTGGCTATTTGGCCTGCACAACTGATTTTCCTGAAGTAGCTGAGTTTGCTGAGAACTGCTTTGCAACTGATGCCATAATCACAGAGAAAAGACAGAAAAACTTAACAGGCACAGTTCAAAGCCTTCTGATGGGTGTTCTGAAACAGTAGTCCTGTAGGTAGCATGTCTGAGTTGTGTTATTAGATGCTGCCTAAGAAAATTAGGATATTCCTAGCATTGCAAGGAAATGCCAGAAACTTGAGCTGAAATGTACAATAACAGAGCTTCAGCTTTCCCCTTCTTGAAAGGAGAGCACTGTGTTGACTCCAGCCGTGAAAAGACATTTGTAATGCAGATTAAATCTGTTCACGTGGGGAATTTATGGCATATTACAGATGCATGTTGCATTCACATTTTGACTTCCTCAGCACTAATTTCACCTTGTAGACCAGCCTTCCACACTCTGAAAAAGCCCGTAGGGTCAGGCACTGGAGGCACCAGACCTACTCCTGCCATTCAGAAAACCAGCTGGGCATCTGCTGGCAGCCCCTGTGCCCACTGCCTTTGGAAGAGCACCTAAGGACAACACCTAAGTGCTCCACTCCTGGAAATGTCTGTGTTCCCACTGATATGTTCTGACTCGGAATGTCACCTTGACCCTCTAACAATAACACCAAGAGAACAAATAAAAACAATGCAAACTGTCTTGTGTTTCAGGAAGACCAACCTCTTTGTGATTGTGGGACCCGTATGGGAGCATGATGGATCCTTGGGAACCTTGGAAGTCTCCTGGGGTGTTCCTGGACACCCTGAAAACAATGTAGGCTTAAATAGCCTCTGTGGTTGGGATTTATGCAAAATACAGCTTAAAACTGGAAGCAAGGACATGGCTACTTTGATGGGGCATCACTGGATTTAAGTGAGGCTAAACATGAAGACATATTTCTCCCATTTTATTTGCCAGTGCTACCCAAAATAAGCAGAAGAAAGTTTCCATGTGCTTTGAAAACCCAATGATGCAGTATTTTAATATGGGGTGTCTACAACGGGCTGAGTGCACCCTGAATTATGCAAGGTGACGAGGCAGTTCTGTAAAATGCAAAAACCCCCTTTGATGTAATGGTTGAAGATAAGTTTTTTTTGCAGGTTCTCACTGATAGTAGTTTATAGGTGTGTGGGAGATGCTGTGATGCAAGATGAAGTGTGAGCAGAGTATTTGGGAAGGGCAGGAGCTCTGGGCTGTGCCCCTGCTGCACAGAACTTGTGCTGTTGTAGCAACCCTAATGCTGAGTGCAGGGTGGTTTTAGGTGTGGTGAGTATTGGTTTGTTGCTTTAGTTTTTGATCCTTACAGGGCACTTCTTACATTTGTTATTTATTCAGACAAACTGACAAATTTTAGAAATTTCTCAGGCATCCATAGGGTGTGGCCCTTCTAGCTGAGGATGTGAGAGCTTTTGCCACTCACTGACTTCATCGTGGGTTCCAGCCATGATGATCCAGCTTTGGTCCTTTGGTGAAGGGGAGACCAACACAACGGACTGATTTGGCCATCCCAAATCGGTCTGGCCTGTTTCTTCAAGACACAGTGTTGAGCTTGGACAACGGGCCTCTCTTCTCTTGGCTGAGGGTAGGGAAGTTCAGTCTAAATTAAGGGATGAGATAAGCTTGGGTTTGGGGTGTGCTGGACTCAGCCCTGGAGCTGGTGTTCAGTGCTACAGAATGGGAGTTTGAGGAAGGACAGGTGTGAGGAGAGAGTTTGCTTGAGAGTTAATTTACCAGGGCAGACTGTTCAGAGCATTTCAGCTGGTGGTGCACAGCGTTCCCCAAAGACACGGTAACTCCTTGCCTAAAGTCAGCTCCAGCATGAATGCTAATGATTAATGCCTGGAGATCCCAGTGGTCTTGGAAGCAATATAGTTAAGTAAAAGGCAATGGGTTGGATAAAAGGTCTTAAATCAGACTAATGTTGGCAAATGTCACTTGAAAGAGAGGGATTTTGGAGGTGAAAAAAGAAACAAAAAAGGAAAAGTAATTTAAGAATAAATTTGAAGGAGGGGAAGGAGACATTCCCACAAACTAATAAAATCTCTGCAAATGAGAAAATCAGCCTGCTCAGATTGAAATTTAATCACAGAAAGGATTTTATTGTAATAAGGAGAAATATAATTACCACACAAGAAAGCAGAGGGCTTTCTGCCTCTTGGCTGACATGCGGCTGCAGCAGCCTGGTGCTGAGCAGGAGAGATGGTGTCAGGAAGGGGAGGAAAGGCCCACAGCAGTTGTCCTACCAGTGCCAGAAACTGAGCCAGATTCATTAGAGAGGCAGCTGTGGATACTGCATGTGTAAGTACCCTGGAAGCATTGCCCTAGGAAGGAGCAGCCCTATGACCCAGCAGTTCAGGGCTGTCCGGGAATGCTCCTTGTGGGACTTCTTGGTGCTGCCCTTCCACCCCAGCTCCTACCAAGTCTTGACTTGGGAGGCACTTGGGCCACTGGAAATGCCCGTGGGGCTGTGCCACAGCTGTAGTTACACTTCAGACTCATTTAAGACCATCTGACAGGTCAATAAAACCAGAAATGAAGTGTGGTATAAATACAGTTCTGTGGCCAAAAAAGGAAGTATCGGTGTGCACACTTTGTCTTACCTTTTGAAAATGAGTTGGTGTTGATATTTTTTGTTTTAAGGAAAAAAAGACGATAAAAATACCATGTGTTGTTCGTAGTGCAGCAGCATGAATCCTTCCAGGAGCAGGCTGACCACACTGTTGGACTTTTAGCTTTATTTAGAAACAATTACAGCCTCCTCAGAGCTCAAAATACGTCCACAGTTTAACAAGTCAATATTTTCTCTGTTATTCCCCTGCTGAATTGGCTGTTGTTTCCTTCCTTGTTTTGTTATAGATGCAATTTAAGCTGGGTTGGTTTGATTGATATGTTCTGTTTCTTTTCTCTATTTATGGCATTGAGTTCTTGGAGTCTCCGCTGACTTCATTAGAGTATTTTAGAAAATAAGTATCCTCAGCATTATTTTCTTTGCTTGGCCTAGTGGGGGAAGAAAAAAAGTAGAATAGAAAAGCACATACTTTAAAATACAAAACCAAGCAGGTAGTTTGGGCATACAGTGAAATGGGGAATGATACCAACCATATTTAAAAAGTTCCCCTTCAGCATTCTATCAACTGCAAAGTTTTAAAAAGAAATTAAGATTAACATATTTGACAGCTTCTGACCACATTTAAAATTGCTGCTGAAGTGCTTGGTGGGCAAAAGATATGTTCTGCTGCTTTAATTTGCTTTTTTAAAAATTATTTTGCTTCCACCTCTTTCCTGCTGAATTTTAGTAATGTTGTTTACTTCATCTCAGACGCTCTCATGGCTGATCTTGTCAGGAGGAGGGGGTGCATTTCAAGTGGCAGGGAGGAGAATTAGCATGTGGCTGTGCCAGCCACCTGATGTTGTGCAAGAGAAGAAATTAATTACAACCACTGCTGTCAAAATACACGTGGTCCCACATGGATTGGTGCTCTGGGTCCTTCCCTGAATGTAGTGGGCCACCAGTGGATTGCTTGAAGAACGTCACATTAACTTTTAAAATGGAAGTTTAATGAGAGCCGATATCTTTGTGTCAGCACTGGAAGAGTTAATAAGATTAGGTGAAAGAAAAAAAAAAAAAATCAAAACTCTTTAATTGGCCAGAATATGCAGTGCTATATCTCCAGCTCTCCGTGCCAGCAGAGGTGTTTGGCTAGTGGGAATTAAACAAAGAATTGTGCAAACATTGGGAACCATTGCTGAAATCATTCAGCAGTCTTTTTTTTTTTTTTTTTTTTTTGCTACTTTAGGATTAATTTGTAAATTTACTCTTGATAATCATTTATAAAATAACCATAACCCTGGAATATTTCAGGTCACGTCAAGAGTGGTTTAAACATGTTGAGCCTGGTAAAATGAAAAGTCAATCAGAATAGAAATACGACTCCTGTAGTATTTTGTATTGCTTTGAAAAGACTGGTTTCAGGGAATTAAAAAAGAGAAGCAAGTCCCTGGTCTTCTACATTTGTGCCTAGTGCTGCTGCTCTCAGTGAGCTGTAAGTCTAGGAACTCTGACAATATAAATACTTGGATTTTTTTGGGTTTTTTTTGTTTTTAATCTGTGAAAATACTGTCTTTTTTCTTAATTAACTCCACTATTAAACAAAGAGCAGTGAAACATGCTCTTATGGTGTGTATTTTTACAGCAAAGTATTTAAAGTGGCCCGTTGGATAATTTCATGCTGCATTAAGTTCAGTAAGATCTTCTCATATGCATCATTTTTACTGCTTCCTGTATCTTTGGCCATAAGCTTTTTAATTACCATGCGAAGAAATATACAAAACTCAATAAGAAATATATTTTTGGTTGTTTGGCTCCATCTGATGCAGTGTTTTTCAGATGATGGAGTGAACCTTGGTTTATGTTTTCCTTGGAAATCACTGGGTCGCATTTAGAGTATTGCCCTTGGTTTGCCAAAGGCTCTAAAAGCAGCTGCCACGTGAAGGGGAGAGGTTTCATTAGGGCAGAAAATTTTGCCTCTGGAACAGAAGAGTGCTGGTAATTCCAGCACTCACAGCCATTTGTCAAATCTCTGGGATTTGGGAGTGAGCATCCCAATGGCACAGGGAGCACACAGCTTAGGGGTTGTCTCACCCACCTCGTTTTCTGTCTGGGTCTCTCACCCATAACCCAGATAAGTTTGTCTTAACCCACAATGTTTTTTGGCTTTCAATGGCCAAAATTATCAGAGGTACTGAAATTATGATTTTTTTTTTCTTATGAAGTTTTCCTCAAGACCAGCATGGTTGGGTTTTGAGGAGGCGGCACTTCCAGCAAAGGAAAATGTTTTGCCAAAAATGATTCCTGGCATGGTCTAATTTAGAGTTGCAGACTTGAGCTGGGCAGGCCTGGCACACTTTCTTTGGAGGTGTTTTTGAGATTAGACCACTCCATAAATATCAGAATTACATGTCTAATGCTCACATTCATGGAACCATTATGAATGCAAATACTGTACTCATGATTGAAAAAAGGATAAACTAAAAAATGTAAGCTGATGTTGTATGGTTTAGAGAGGAAAAGGAGGATAAAGGATGAACTTTATTTATTTATGAAGACTTGGTTTCCACCAGCTCTGAGCTCCATGCCTCCCATTTCCATGACTCTCTGAGTGCCTGTGGGTGAAAGCCCCTTCCCAGAGAGTTGCTGCCTGATGGGCCAAAGAGAGATGCCCTGAGATTCACCCATGTGTGTTTTTGGTTGGACTATGGTTCTGGCTTGGTGTTTTGGTATCAAATAGCTTCTACCCCATTTTTGAGATTTCTAACTTGGTACTTACCCACTGTTGCCTGATAGTGTTTTTAATTGTATGATAACAAAGAGCTCCCCATCTTAGCAATGTGTTTGCTGACTGGCTGAGCTGATGTAAATAGCAGCCTGAAAAGGCCAGATCCTCCCCAGGCTGAAACTGATCCTGGTTTGGTGTTAAATCCAGGCTTTAGCTGCTGAAAGATTATATAAAAACTAGGGTTTTCTTATCACTTTGCATTTTCTTTGCTATCTGTGAAAGAATTTTGTCAGACACACAAAACAAAAGGCTTGGGGGCTGTATGGGGTATGTGCATTGATCTGAGCCCTCTGTGCTCTGGGGCTTAACCCAGTTGTAGAGGACTATAGGGCTGCTCTAGCACCACCCCCTTCTCATTCTCAAATGCAGGCTAGAGAGGAACTTGTGGCACAAATTCTGGTTTGGTTTCCATGCTGAATATTAAAAGTGAAGGGGTGGGGAGGTAGGAGCCCAGTTGCGTGAAACTTGGGGGATTGAGCTTGGAGGTCTTCACCTGAAGCATGGGAAAGGAAGGCTGCACTGTGGCTGGGGCACTGGAGGTGGATCACTGTGCTCACTCTGGATTTTAACACTTCCCTTTTGCATGGCTCAAAGGGCTGTGGACTCCCTGTACACCCCAGGAGTGTAAATCTCTGCTGCTGCCTTTGTCTTAGGAGAATTATTGCAATGTTTGGTTATAGACTGCCTGGGGATGGACAGAAATTGTTCTGTTTCCTCCTAGTGGGTTTATTCTTTGGGGTTTTTTTGTTCATTCTTTGAATTCTAGTTCAAGTAGGTGGAATATTCCTTATTTTCTTTCATTATAAGGTAAACAAAATTACTGTGATATATCCTCTCCAATTTCTGTTATGACTGTGCTTTGAAACTATAACCTGTTTTTAGCTGAAAATCCTTAGAGGAAGTCTAAGGAGCCAGAAAATGTTTTAGTGGGAAAGCGATACGTTTAAATAAACCTTACAGAGATAGTGCTCACCCAGTAGATGAAAATATGAAGTCTGAGTATTGTTGGGTAGAGGAGTAGCTTTGAATCTCTCATTCCTTTCTATCTGAGGTAACCTGATTATCACTGTAATCTCTTTTGTTCTGTCACTTTGAAAAGACAGTATCATATGTCATTCTGGGGGAAAAAAAACCCTGACAAATAATTGTAGGCAAAAGCAAATATTCCTTATTTAAGCATTAGTTTAAAAATTAGAGTAATATTCATATAGCCAGAAGCAAACTTCATATATATATTTTATATGTGTGCATATATATATATATATATATATATATATATATATATATGTAGGTAGGTAGGTATATATATATATCTTGAAAAAAAAAAAAAAAGAAGGAAGAAGGCACTGCCTCTTTTGAGCCAAATACATGGTACAGGGTTTGTGCTTCATATGGTTTATGCAGGAGATATCTGGGTTGTTGGGGCATTACCTATTAAAGGCTTTATTTTCTTAGCACATGATCTTCTGCAAAGGGGCACTGGCACTACCTGAGTGTGTCTGAGCATGTGTGTGCCAGCCACATATTTATCTTCCAGAAAGGGACTTTGGCCATCTGTAGGACTAAACCATTGACAGGCATTCAGGAAACGGGAGATATTTTGTTCCACCAGCTAAGGTGCATATGAAAATAAAATTCAGTTGGGTTAAATAATAAATGAGAGGAATTCAATTATTTTTTGGTTTGTTGGTCCACCCTGTGAAAACTACCCCTAAGTCAGTGACAGTAACATGATGTGATAGCGTGTTGGACAGGCTGGGTTAACTCAGGTGTTCTGTCCTCGTCATGACCACAACCAGCACTGAGTGCCATAACCGAGGGCTACATGAGCTGGGCAGCAGATGCACACAGATACACGGATTATGGTCCTCTGTGAACATCCAGCCCCTGCCAGGACTCTCCTGATCCTCCTGAGCAGCCCCGGGAGCTGGATGAAGTCCCCGGGGCTGGCGAGGCACTGGGTTCTGCCTGTGCACGAGGGTGCCCACTTCAGGAGCGCGGGTTTTTGGCTGAGATTGGCACAGCTGCTGCCCTTGCTGGCAGGCAGGGAGGACACCTGTGTGCCCCTCTGAATGAAGGCAGCCTTCCTTTGGGGGGATGCTGCCACAACAGCCGTGCCCTGCGCGGAAGCGCGAAGAAAAGGCCGATGCTCTGTGCCACGCGTGCTCGGGTGCATACTAAGGAAGCAACAGGAGAGGAATAAAAAAAGGCACTGGCTCGTTGGCTGGCCTTGCTGCTATTCAGAGCCTGCCTGAATAAGCAAGGCTGGTGTAAACCATTCTGCACACCACAGTAATATAGTAGTAGTGGAAATGCAGGAAGGGAAATCCCAGCCCTGTTAAATTCGTGGGAGCTTTTTGTGATGAGATCAGTGGAGCTTTCATCTCGTCTGTTTAGTGTTTGGGAGAAGAAGTAGTTCCTCAGCATCTGAAGCTGATTTTGTTGAAGTAAGAGTGTTATTTGTTTAAGAATGCATGATTAAAAAACGGTGACTTTCCAGTCTGGAGCAAAACTGGGACAGTTTCTTAGTATTTCACTGCAGTTACAGCTGGTGTGATCTCCTCTGGGTGATGCCTGTCAGAGGGAGCTAGAGCACCTGGGAAAGGCTTTGAAAATCAATCAGGGCTCCCCTCTGCTCTCTCCTGTTGCCATTTCCCCCTGGCTGAAGGAGCCTTATCCTGTTGGCAAAGGCTCCGTGGCACATGCCCAGATGCGATTCGAGCAGCAGCTCCTGTGGCCACATTCAGCCCAGTTGATTTCAGCTCTGCTCTTCGTGCTGGCCATGCATTTACCCTTGCAGTCTCAGCACATACAGCAAAGTCTTCCAGCTGTGGCTGTCTCTAGCTAACACTATATGAATCTGCTTTATTCTCTTGATGGAGAGACATTTCCCATCAGATATTTTAAGTAAGAATTTAGTGTGAGAGATGTCTAGTGATATCTTCGTAATTTCTTCAAATGCTTAATCATAGCTGTGTCCCTGAATATCATCTCCATCTCTGCCACAAGACTTTCAAGCTGTGACAACTGCTTCAAGATAAGAGTGGTGTGTATAGAATTTTTGTATTTCTTTTTATAACAAAAAAAAAAAATATATATAGTTGCCTTATGCTTTGTTCCCTGTACTTTCCTACCTAGTGCAGTGGGACCCGCAAGTGAACCACTAGACCTCTAAGACAGACCTTTTTTAGATGTTATCTGTTTTTCAAGTCATTGCTGTTCTTTGTGTCTTTGTGTCGCCTCAACAGAACCAAAGCATAACAGAGAGCGATAGTAATCATAATTAAACAAAATCTAACTTACAGGACCTTTAAAAACCAAAGGATGCTGTTCCCCAGGGGACAAGGGATTAGAACTGGTTCCGTTTCGTCTTGGTGGTCGGTGTCGCCGGAGGTCTCTGTAGGCTGCAGATAATAGTGTCACAAATTTTGCTGGCAGGTGTTGATCTCTCAAGACAGAAAACAAGCTCTCTCTGCCCACCTTTGAGCCTCTGTAGTCCAGAAAATGGCTTTCAGCAGCACTCTGGTGAAGCTTTCTTGCTTCATTCAAGCCTGAGCTTCCTGCTAAACTGACTGCATAACTGTGTGAATGATTGACTGGCGGGAATAAAATAGCAGGACAAAATAATTTCAAAATTAAATATAAATATGTATTTTTTTTGACCTGATTGTATTTTTTTTCACCTTGCTTAGCCATACAGCAATTTCACAGGGTATTTCAGCAAATTAATTCTTCCGTCCTAATGGTGTGCATGGATGTGTGAAGGCATTTGCCTGTTTGTAATGATACACACAAGTTACAGTTATTTTCTGAAGGAATCCTCCTTACTTGGGAAGGTTTCTTACCCTCCAGTTCTTAGCGCCAGTTCACAGGATTTGGGACTTGGCTGTTCTTTGTGTCTTCCCTGAGGTGGACCCACTCCTGGACTTAATGGGATGTGTTATTTCTGATCTCTGTTTAAAGAAGAACAACAAAAAAAAAAAAGTTGTCTTTCCCAACATCATTGCACTTTAGCTGAATATTTGCATTTCAGTTTGTGATGAATTATAAATGAATCAACAATGTGTCATAAATTTAATATTCAAAAATATCCTACATGTCACATTACCTTGATTTCCCCCATTATTCCTAAAGTGTAGGCAGACTGCTAAGATTGGCAGATGCAGAGTGTGAACGAGGTAGTTTCTGAGTCAGTGGGTACAGCCTGAATTCCTTCATGAGGAATGGTGTCCCTCATTTTCAGCTGTCAAAACAGCACTTGATGGCAGCTGCAGTTGCACAAGCACTGTGTGGAGAGTAGCGTGAATATTCGAGCTGTGTCTTCCTCCAGGACTGGCTCTTCAAGCAGGGATCACCTCTCTTCTCCCTCACCTGTGGGCTTGCATCAGTGAGATGCTCTCCTTAGCATCCAGGGAGGATGGAGGTGAGCTGGTCCAGCCCTGGCCCAAAGCGAGGCTGACACACTCAGGGTCCTGCTGATGGCTGTGATGAAGGCAGAGCTGGGGATATGTCCAGCTCAAAGTGACTCCTCAGAAGGCATAAAAGAAACATTATCATTACATTGTGCTGAATAGTTTCCAGATGAAAACGAGCCTGACTTTTATGCTCTGTCATAAATGATTGATGGCTTCAGGGTTGTTGGCCAAGGTGTGCAGTGGGGACCATTGGGCTGGTCCCAGACTTTCTCTGGCAGTGATAATAAGCAAAGGCACGTTGTGAGCTTCAGTGTAGCTCACCAAGGTCACACTCAGGTAGTGAAATGTTTAGAGTGTCTGTGCAATTAAAAACTAGCTGAAGACAGAAATGCTGTACTGCTAATTCCAGTCTCTGCTGGAATACCCCAGTGGTCTGTACTGGGCTTTCTGAACAGTCTCAGATGATGAACTGCTGATCATGTCCTTTCTAGGCTCTCCATAGTTAGGTCTTTGTTTACCTAAACAATTCAGCTTGTATTTAGTGTATTGTAAGCCCAGGAATCATTAGTTCCTGTGCTTTGCTAAGGGAAGTAAAGCAACATGTTTTCTGCTTTGTTTTTTAATGTCATTAAGTGAACGGCTGAGACTGAGCTTTAGACTTTGCCCCAGAAAACAGGGAGCTCAGAAACTGAATGCTGGTACTTTTTCTGTTTTACAGGTTCATAACTGACACGATTTTCAAGGTATGAAAATTGTCAGGAGTTTTGCTGTGTACTTGGGAAGCAGGAAAATGAAGTTTTTTTCACGGGGTGGTGGACTAACACTGACACCACCTGAAAGACTGTGATGTTGGTGCCTGGTCTGAAGTGGAAGTATCCTGGTACTGCTCCACAGCAGAGTAGACCTTTGTGTTCTCATGTCCATTTTTTCTTTATGAATCACACCACACTGATTAACTCATTCTCATAATTAATCAAAACCATGTTTTGCTGACATTGTTGCTGAGTTGAATCTCCGTGTAACATTTCCACAGGTCCGATTAAGTTACTGTGGAACATTTAAAGCTCATTTAATTGCCCATTTTGTTACCACGGCAGCTGTTCCAATTTTACCATCTTGTGTCATCCACAAGATCTGCTTTCTGTTCTCAGATACCTGGGAGTCCCAAGAGTTCACATTTTTTTAGGTTCAGTCATTCTTGACTCTAAATTTCCATGCCTGTATGGAGCCTATACCTCAATGGCTTTTCACCTGGGAAGTGTAACTTAAAACAAGTCTAAAGTCAGAGGGCTTTGAAGGGGTGCTCCAGATCAACACCGGGTAACAGATACTGATGATTCAAAGGAATCTGCCAACAAGGATCTTTTTGCTGTGGTTACTGCCAGAGCAGCCCTGTACATCACTTTGAAGGACTCTTGGTGACTTTCAGGCAATTTGTGTTACAAGTGAATAGATTTTTCTGCCTGAAATGAGTGATAAATGCTCAATATTCAGTGTTATAAGGAAGCAGACTGTTAGATACATAGAAACTGTTGGATATCTGAAGAGAGTGCTGTAGGAATATTTGGGATAATGAAGAAAATGGAAAATGAAGGAGAATGGAAGGATAAACTAATGCAGGCTTTATTTTTTTTATATAGTTTTCTACAAATGTACATCTTCCCCATACAGCTTTTTAGAGTTCTTGACAGACATATGTGCAGCCATGGAATCAGCAGACAGGCGGCTTTGAACTGTGCAGTGGATGCCTATAGAATATTGATTCATCTGAGCTTTCACTAACCTTGGTAAGAAAATACTTCAGAGTCCAGAATTTCAAATGGCCAAAATGTTCTTCAACCTTGTCTGCATTGTACTAATGACAAACTGGCTTTTGTTCAACAAAAAGCATCAGGACTTCTCTTTCCAGCAAACTTTTTTTATTAAAAAGATATTAATGTAGTAGTGATCTTCCTTCACTGTGGTGAGGTTTGAGGTCTTTTCTGTGTCCCTGTTCTGTCTAATGTTTTTTGTTTGGTTATCTGGGGTCCTTGGAGGGTAATTCTTGGGGAAAAAAAAACCAAAACCCGCTAAAAAACCCATCTGGAACACTAATGTAACTTGTTGCTGTTTTTTCTTCTCCATTATAGCAGCTATTATGGGAATTAGCTATCATTTAGATGAAGTTTTTTTTTACATACAGAAGAAAGAGTTCTTTTCATTAAATCCCTCCAAGAAGAGACAATCGTCATCACAGGACATTTTTGTGGGGTTTGTTCATGCTCTTGACATTGCACCTGGCAGATGCAGTGATACAGTCAGAAAGGCATTTTTTCCTGAAGGAATTTCTTTAGGAAACTGTAGGAATTTCCCTCTTCCAGGTTTTAGGCTGGTACCCCATGCTTCTCATGCAAGATGTGCACTCGGCTTTAGTTCCAGCAGAGCAGAAAGAGGTAACTGAATAGACTTTTTTTTGGTCAGAAATGTTCTGTGGTTCCACCCAGCCTTTCGATATTGACTGAAAGAATTGTGGGTTTTACAGCACAAACACACAGATACAGTGATTTGTTCCATTCCTCTGCTTCACATGAGGAACTGGTAAGTGCTTCAAGTAAACTTTTGGTTGTCAGCCAGCTCTGTGGCAGGAGGTTTTATCCAGGTTACCAGGATGTATTTCAGTGTTAAAAAGGGATTGGGAGACGGAGGAATGCAGTGGTGGTTAAAACCTTTCAAAATTTCCTGCCTTAAATTTTCTCGTGCCACTGCCACCAGTGATCCTTAACCAGTCGTGCATCTCTCTGAGGGCTTGTTTTGGGGTGTTTGCCATGCTGTGCCACATTTGCAACATTCTGTTGTGTTTGTCTCTCCTTGGGTTGAGTTTGGACAGGGAAAACAGTCCTTGATTTCTGGAGAGCCTGTGCACAGGAGCATGGCTGAGTGGTGACAGTACGTACCTTCACCTTGGCAGCAGAAGTGAGAAAGTCTCTTTGCAGTTCTCACATTTCCTGAGCCTCTCTCTTTGGGTTTCACTGCCAGATGTTTTCCATTCACTTATATTGGTTTCCATTACCACCTTGAAAATTGACTTGAGGTGGAAATGAATATTACAATTATATTGTGACTTTTGCATAAATTAGTGTCATTTTCTCTTAAATGTCCTGTCATTTTGGACAAACATAGTTTACAAAAAAATAATATTAGCCATTTGAAAGTGTTGCTTCTGATTTCAGGGAAGGGCTTGTTTTTGTGTCCTTTAAGATGCCTGGATCCCAAAGCAATGTGCTGTTTTTGAGGCAAAAATCTGAGGAATTCCAGGTAGCACCTGGCAGGAGCATGTTCCCCATGGGCATCCTGAGCTGCCCCTCACATCCATGCTGCTGTGGCTGCCATGGGCAGGGAAGGAGCAGCAGAGGTTGAGTGCAGGGTGCAGAAAGCAGAGGCACAGCTTTGTGTGGAGCTGTTGCTCGTGGGAGCCTAATGCCAGTACACAGGAGTTAAATGGAACTCTGTAAAATCCTTAACACGGCACTTGATGTTCTCTTTAGGAATCATGAAGCATGTAACGTCCTTATGTTCTCCAAAGGGTTTATTTGGCAGCCTGTTAGCGTCTCACTGTGATGTGACTGAAGGGGGAATAACCAAAATAACAAGGTGCAGGCAAAGGAGGCAGCAGACACCAAACTGGAGTAACAGCTTCATAGCACAGTACCTTAGAGCTTGTGACTCTTCTTCCCTTTCCCTGGATGGGTAGCAGGCCTTGATGACCTTGAAGACATTATTCTGGTCAAATGGTGATGAATTTTGCCCAAGGTTCCCAGTCACTGCTGGATTTCAGTATATCTGAGTGTCGTGGTTTGAATGACGGTGTCTGCTAAGGTAGCCAGGAGCCTCCCTTGGAATGGAGAATTTAAACCCCCTCCCTCCAAATTATTATAACTTTTGAAATTAAGGGGCTCTCAGGCAAAGATATGGGAATAGGAATAATAGTTCTTTATTAGGGGAAGTAAAATAAACAATAAAACAAAAACACATGCAGTAAGACAAACAAATAAACAAATCAAACCCACTGACAGAGTCAGGATACAACCTGACACCCTGTGGGTCAGGGTGTTGGTGGCAGTCCCATCCAATGGTGGCTGTAGTCCCAGTGGCAGATGTGGCTCTGTTGAAGTGATGTTCCTGTAGAAAGAGTGGAGTTCTTTTGCTGAAGGTCCAGTGGTGAGAGATGCGCAAGGTCTTCCTCTGAGAATCCAGTGGAAAAGGCTGCCTTGGTGTTCCAACTCCCAGATTTTTATCCAGGTGGGAATACTTGGCTCCTCCCCCTGGTTGGAGCATTTCCCAGTGGGATGATGTAATTCTATCAGTGAGACTCACTGGCCCATTAGCAGAAGATCTTTCCCTGAAGGGAGGCTGGGTTGTGGAAGAGATAAGAAAACTGCCCCAGTGGGTTTATTGACAGTTGGCCATTGACAGACAATTACACCACCACCACCACCCCAGTTTCAACAGATGGTGATAGAATACAGAGTTTTGGTTACATTTTGCACTGCAACCCATGACAGCTGAGGATGAGCCAGTCCATGTAATCCAACTCAGGGTTTGCTCGTTCACTTTGGTCTTCTGCAATTTTCCAGATTTCAGGCCCAGAAGTATCTTTGCAGCTAACCAGGAGCATCATGAAGTTGCAAAGTGAATATTTCCATCAGAGGGAAAGGAGTTCTGTGCTATAGGTGAAGATGGCTGCTAATGAAAGGCAGTAAGTAATGAGGGTAGGAAAATGAAAGAAAAAGGGGTGAAAAAAGTAAAGGATTAAAGTATTCAAGTAGCTGGTAAATTAATGGGTCACAGTGCATACCTTTGGGTCTTCACTTCTTTGATTTAAAAAACAAACCAGCTTCCAGCTCATCTGTAATATTACTTTTCATACAGATACTTTTAATCCTACACTTCCATTTTCAGAGCAAACAAAGATGTGTTTATTTTCCTTATAAGCCCTTTTTCTTATCCTCCATGCAGTATTTTTGAAGCTAATGACAGAGAGAGATAGGAGTAAGTATGCAAATGGCGGCCACAGGCTGGTCACCCCCAGCATCCTGTGGGGCATCCCTGCTTGGTTCCTTGCTTCCAGCATGGTCCCTGAACCTCCAGAGAGGGAGTCACGGATGTGTGAGTTACCCCAGGCTGTACACTCTTGGACGCGCACACACACACAGACACACACAGACACACACAGACACACACAGACACACACACACAGACACACACACACACATTTATGTTTTGCTAAAAAAGTGACTGCTCTGCTCTCACTGTAACAATTTTCACCCCAGGTGAACATCCCACTACTCTTATTAAAACTTCCTTGTTGTCAATCTGCTGGAATTCCTTTCAGAACCACTCCCTTTGGGGAAAGGTGTTGCATTAAGAAAAGCAAGACAGGAGGCCATGCAGTGGAAGCTATGCAACAATGTGAACATTGGCACAATTTTTGTAGAGGAATTCCAGAGAGAAGAAAGCTGTGGGAAACCTTGCAGTCCTTCCCTAATCCTCCTGCTGTTCTCCTTTATTTTAATTGTTTTTCCTTCCTCTCAGTTTGCTGTAGATTTGGACTGGGAGAGCTTTTCCCTTCTTCTTGCTTCCCAGCTTTTCCTCTCCCCTTGCCCAAAGGAGTTAAGGGTATGTAGACCTAGAAGGTCCATGCAAAACATGGGAGAGAATGGAATCCCCGTTTTATAAGCCTTTTTTGTGTCATCTGGCATTTTCAGAGTCTACATATTTTTTTGTGGGTTTTTTTTTTTTTTGGTTTTTTTTTGGTTTTTTTTTTTTTTTTTTTTTTTTTCCAAAGATTCTTGAAATTAATGCTGTGATTCAGTGTCTGTGTGCCTAAATGTGTATGTGTGTGTGTCTTGGGGTGATTTTATGATAATACTGTATTCCCCTATAGTCTCTTTTATGCCCATAAATGGTTCCTGTAGCTTTCACCTGCCCAATCAAAATAATTCCCCAACACATCTGTTGCTGAAAGAAATGAGAGATGAGCTGTGTCTGAATTTTGCAATATTTAAGAATTCTATACAATATATTATTATATTACATTATTGTATTATATACACCTGTTGTTTCAGACAGAAATCTCGTATTCATTGCTGGAAGAGCAAACACCCAACCATAATCCCTGCAATACTTAGTTTTGCAATAATAACGTTTACAGCACAACAATTAACCAGCCCAATTCCCCCCCACTCAATTATTTTATACAGTGCCTCAGCTGATTTAATCAGCTCCCTTTCTAACAAGTCTGTCCTTTTAAAAACAAATGGATTTCCATTTGGATCAGATTTTCTTTCCAACTCTTTTTATTGCTGGTTTCTTTAGAGATGATTTAATTGCTGTAAAAATGGTCTTCGTACTTGCCATTCTTGATTATATTGCTACTTAACAAGCTGTATTAAATGCGTGAAAAAAAATCAAATCAGAAAATTGAGCACTAGACAGTAACAAGGAAAACTTGGTTTTTTTACTTCAGTACTGTTGCCACTGATGGGAAGTGTGTGTAATCAAGTTATTTTTGAATTATCTTCAAGCTGGGAGGAAAAGAAAACTTGGTATAATGGATAATTTGAAAGTAACTACACAGAAATGCCACTAAAAATGATGGCTCATAAGTTGATCTCGTACATCTCAGTCTCTGCCTCCTCAGCCAAACCATTTCCTTTACCTTGTGCATGCAACAGGAACGTGTTCATCTGGAGCCTGTCATGGTGTGGGGGGTTCCCAGTGGTTTTGAATGGAGTTAGTGCTGGGGAAGGGGCCTCTCCTTGTCTGATCTTGGCCAGTCTTCCCCAGACAGAGCAGTTCTGGGTACTGTGCAGCAGATCCAACCCATGGTGGGCACATGGGCTGCTGGGCAGCTGCTGGGGTAAGTGTTGGGTGGTTTCATGATGCTGACAAGTTGCTATAACTCCACAGAGCTGTGGCACATGGCTGCAGTAGTGCTGTCCAGGGAGTGGAGCCCTCTCAAACCACGGCACATCCCCTAGAATGGAAGTCAGGTGCCTCTGAGGTCTGTAAATGAATGCAATGCTGATGGGCTTCATCCTGGGGTGGCTGAAGGCAGTGGTGAAGCTCTTGGGGCTTCCTTGGTGCGTGGTCAGGGCTGGAGAACACCAGCCTCTTTGGGCAGCTGCCAAGTATCAATAGTCCTGTCTGCTGCTATGGTCCTTGTTGTGACCCCTACTTTCTTTTCTGCAAGGAGAAAGGCATTGCAGGAGAGGTCGGAGCCTGAGGCTTGCAGGCACCTCCCCTGTGGGAAACAGGAGCAAATCCCACGAGCCACGTAGGATGCAGCTGCACAGGAGATGGACAGTGTGGGGCAAAAGCATTGCTCTCCATCAGAAATGTGAGTTGGGACATAATTACTTGCTCACAAGGAAAAGTTTCTTTCTAATGTCCATCGTTTAATGGTTGGCTTATGCCCTTGAAGTGCGATGTCTTATATCTGTAATACAGCCACGGTAATTTCATTCTAAAAGTACCCTATTTGATTAAGAACCAGCCATGAAGGCAAATATCAAATCTCCAGATGGAAACTTGGCCTGGCAGGAGAGGATGAGAAGTTGCCATTAAGTGAGGCCGGGCTGGGCCGTCCCCTCCGACCAGGGACACAGTGTGGCATGGGCCATTTGTCACAGCAGGGGTATAAATTTGTTTTCTAGTACTGACATGTATTTGTCCTTTCCTTTATTGCAGCAATAATTTCTTAAAAATACCATTAGAAAAAAGACAAAAGGGAGTGTTGAGAGCATGAAACTTTGATCTTAATTTTGTCCTAACCTTTACAAAATGGATTAAATAATTCCTGCAGGTAACACCGGCAGCATTTCTCAACTGAGTGTTGATGGCTCATCAAGGTACTTATAGAAGGGTAAAGCTCTTCACCTTGTGCTAGTCCTTAGAGCATGAAATGTCGTGTGCATTTAAAGAACAAAAAAAGATGATACAGTGTGGTAGAAAAGCATGGAAATGTTAAACCAGTCTTGTTGAATTGGAGATCTCTCTGCCACCAAGGTGGGTTTTTAACTTGTGGATTTTTATGCTGCCTCTGTAAAATACTGAGATGCTCTTGTGTGATGGTCCAGCATCAAATTATCAGAGAAAGTATAGGAGGGAAGGTGTTTTCCATCAGAGATGAAGAACAGCTTTCCCCACAGGCTTATGGCAAAGCCTGGTGCCTGGGTCAGCGCTCTAGGCAGGAGCCTGGGATTTAGAGAGCTCGTGCTGGTACCACCTGTGCCTGTGAAATGGTGCTCCTGAAGCAGCTGGACACCTTTTTAGCAAAGTGAGAACAACTACACAGTATGGAAATTGCCTGGGTAAAGTGTTTTTATCCCAGCACACCTGCAGGATGTTTCTGCTCTTCCAGCTAATTGGGGATTATTAAATTCAGGGAGGTGGTAGAAGGGTACAAGAGTAAGGTGGTTGTTTCTTGAACTCCCTTGGGTAAACTAGTGCCTTTTAAAATAAGACAAAGCATTTACACCCTGTGCATCCCCCCTGGTGATTCACAGGTCCCTCTTGTGGTGTGTCTTCTGTCCCATCTGATCTGTGGAGTGGGGAACAAAGGGGGAAGATGGGAAAGTGTGCTGGGAAGTTAACTATCATATTTATGTTTTCTGAAGCTACATCAGTGAAATCAGGCTGATTTCACTGCTGCTGAATTTTTCCAAAAGGACTGGCCTCTCCCTGCACTCCCAGACTGGTGTGGCTGTGTGGTCTGCTCCCAGCCTTGCGTTTGTTGTCTTGGTGCCATTTCCATCCTGGAAGAAGCCACACAGTGCTTCTGGTCCTGTTAAACGGTTGCAGCACATTTTGCTGTAATAAACTGAGGTGATGAACTAATGGTAGAGATTTAGCTGCCTTTGCAGGAAAAGAAAGAAGAATTGGTTTTGTTGGTTCTCTTATTTTTGTTCTTTTTAAAGGATGGGAATGAAATACAAATACAAAGAAATTTGAAATAGAAACACAGTATACAAAGGAAGAATGTGTATTTTTACATTTAGCATTTAGCACATTTTAGCAGATTTTTTAGTTCTTCTCTGCAGTGTTTAGCCCCCACAAGTAGGCTGTTTCAGCCTGTGAGAGTGCTGAGGCTACTTGAGTAGCAGCAGACAGGAGGCTTGAGACAGAAGTGCATCATGTTGGTCTTAATAAACAGAAGTAGGATGTCCCATTGGAAGCACCTGGAAAAGAGCATTTGTGCATTTGTAAAAGTTCTTGGGCAGAACAGCCTGTACCTGGGAATAGAACAGAGGCAGCAGTGCTGCTGGCCTTGGGGGACCTCTGGGGATGCAGCAGCTTCAGCTCAGGCTCTGGTTTCTCAGCCCTCCTTCAAGATGCTCCCAGGGATTTCTCTGACTCCTTCACATTAGGGTCTCTTTGCATAGTTTAACTATTCTAAGCACTTGCTCTAGAAAAAAGTCAAACTCTGTGTGTGGTCTTCTAAATCACTAAAAATGGGACACTGAAGCAGTTTAGCAGGAGCACGAACTGCAATCTCCCCCTTTTCTATATATCATCATTTATCTTCACCTGCTAGCCTTCAGAAAAAAAGGGCTCTGAGCAGCCCTCTGAGCTGTTACTGCTGTTTTACTGAAACCTGCTGTGTATGGGCACTCAGACACGTGCAGCCATGCTCACACAGCTTCTGTTCAGGAGTCACGAGCATAAAAACCACAATGACTGATATTTTGAAGCCCTCTATCACTGTGGTGTTCGCCCAGTAAAAAGCTGGTTTATTGTCTGCGGTGTAAAAGAAGGGATTTCAGGTAACCTTGCCCCTTACAAGTCACAGTTGTACTAATTACCAAAGAAGAGAAACAGCCTTGCTTTTGATGGGTCACAGCTGTGGCTAATAAAGATAGGTGTGCTAAAAGGGGTGGGTTGGCTGGAGCTTTTTGATGAGGACACTGAGGAGGAGGGGGATGTGGATGGAAGGGAGCTTTGAGAAGCTAGAGGAGCCCTGAGGAAGAAGGAAAGGTCCGGGGAGCAGAAAGAAGGACAAAACAAATAAGAGAGTTACTGCTGGCAGAAAGATCTTCTGTGAGGTCAGTGTGGGTCTGATGGAGTTAGAGCCTGCTTTGGAGCCTGCAGTCACAGTTGAGCTAGCTAAGGCCTGTGTTCAGTCTGCAAACTGATATTTGCAGGCACAGTCCAGCAGGTGATACCCAGCAGTCGGGGTCTGCAGTTGGACCCTACAGTAGGAGCTTGCTGTAATCAGAGTCAGGATGGCCCAGCTATAAGGAAAAATAAACTGGGACCCTTTTCATGTTGTCAAATGTCCATGTCTTGGCTCATTTTTACCCCTAACAAGAGGTCTATTGCCATAATTGTTGGAACACAGACACCAGCAGGCTGTAGGCTGTGATTAAAAATAAGTTTAATTAATAAATTATTCAAACATAGGTGTAAAGTGAAGGGAGTGGGCAGAAAGGTAGAGATTTGGGGGTGGGTTTGTTTAGCCTGGTGAATTTTGTGCTCTGGTGAATTTTGTATTGTACTGAAATGCATGAAAGTACAGCTCAGTGGTATGTTTAAAGTGCTGTTCAAATGTTTTTCCTGATCTTGTAATGGAAGGTTGGTTGTCAAGCAGCCATGTGCAGAGGTGTGGGGATGTAGCCATGAAGATGTCTCCAAGGAAATGGCTCTTCAGTGGAGCACCTGCAGTGGGCACAGTGGTTGGGGCTCCTTCCCCATCTCCCTGTCTCAACCTGGGAAAGCCCTGTAGCTTTCCTGGGGTGAGGAGCTGAGAGAGGGGAGCAGGAGGAGGTTGAATTCTACTGTGATGCTTTTGCTGAGAGTGGGGAATTGGTCCCAAACATGGGAAGACACTGTTCCAGCTGCCTCTTCAAGGGAAGCTGGCTTGTCTGTGTATTGAGTGAGGGGAGCCAAATTAATCTAACAGGAGTAGGCACAACCCATTGCTGGAATCAATCACTTACTTATGGCAGTGACAGCTTTAAGTTCCCAAGTTTGTTTAAGCATTACTAAAATCTTTGATGTGTTTTAAAATATAGTGAGGAACATGTTCATAGAAGAAATTTCCACAAGGAGTCATTGAATGCAGAGAAACAACTTGTGGATCAGGAGGCTGTGCTCTGTGAGCTGCCAGGGACTGGGGGAGGATTCTGAGAAATACAGAGAGATGAGTGATGGTACCTGCTCCAAACACATCCCTGGTGCACCCTCATCAGAAAAGGATGAAGCCAGCTCAGGTTTTCCATGTGCCCTCTTGCTGCCTTTTGGGCTGGTTTTGGAGCGCTCTGTTCCTCAGACTCAGCTCCACACCCCTGAATTCCCCTCCTGCCAAAACTCCTTCTTTCAGCAGGTTCCTTACCTGTTATCAGGGGTGTGTTGAGAGCAGTTAAAGATCTCAAATGCCTTTTCTGGGAGACTTATGGTGGTATTAAAGCTGTGCTTTCTAGCCCTCTGCTGCTCTTCTTTGCATTGCTGGAAAATGGGGAACAGGGCTTGTTCCACCCCAAAAGGAACCCTGGAAATCCATGTTCATTGATCTGGTGTCTGTTATTTCTATAGCTTGTTAGTGAGCCCTTGCTGATGGGTGCAGGTACCTGCCTTGTGAAAACCTCCAGGTAGGGGAGAGATTGCCCAGCAGTTGTAGGTTGTATTTATTTGTTTCCTTCTGTGCTGAAAAAAAAAAAAATCATTATGTAAACATAATTTAATCATCATAAACATCTGTGAGTTGATTTATGAAACTTTGGGGAAGGGTAGTGGGATGTTATCTTTTGGGGTTTAACCAAAAAAAAAAAAGACAACTGTTTTGTCCTGTGCTACTGTTATGGATGAAGCAGCACAAAACAACATCCAGCTCAAACGACAGACACAGAGGTCGTGGCTGGTAATCACAGTGACACTAGGATGAGTTTTCTAGACCAGCTGTGAAATTGTGCAGTAAATTACATTGCATGTGATTTATTATTCCCTGGTTTAGTAAATAAGCTTCCTGATGGAGGCCCAGAGAGGCTACTTGAGTAGCCAAGTGCTCCAGGAGGTGCTGTTGAGGGCTCATGTGCTCACACAGCTGCAGTTGTCCTTTTTGCTGCCTTTTCCTTTGATCATCTCTTCAGCTGGGTGCATTCCTCCTCTCTTCCCAGCTCATTCAAAGTCTGTTGCGTCTTAAGGCCTGGCATTGCCTGTTTCTGTAGGTGAGCAAGGGCTGCTTGAGCACGAAGTGCTGCCCTGTCAGCAGCTGTCTTGTGGTTGGTGCATGGAGGATGTTTCATTCTCTGATCCCTTCATGTGCCCATGGCATGGCTGATCCCTGCCCAGAACTGTGGGGTACTGGTAGTGCTTGGTGCAGGCAGTGTGCTTTTGCCCTGGATGCTCTGGGCAAAAAGAGCTGCTGCTCCTGGCCATGCCTGAGGCTGGATCCTAGTATTATCTTCATTTTTTTTTAAACTGGGGAAGCACAGAGTAGCTCTTGAAGAAATTGAACTGAGGCCATCAGAGTCTGACCTCTGGATAAAAATAAGACAGTTTGTTGTAGAAGCAATAATGTATTGAGAACAACCAGAGGCTCAGCTCATGTGTGAAGCTATGGAGTGCATCACGTGGAAGCTGTTTCCATAGCTGCCAGTGCCTGTATCTGTTACCCAAATTAGCACTCAGCAGAAGAGGGGCTCTTCCTCCTTCACTGTGCTCAGTGGTACCTTCTTCCTACCTGGTGGGAACAAGTGAGCAATCACCTGTCTGAACCAGGTATGTGCTGCTGTGGGGGTAATCACTGCACATCACCTCCCTGGTGCTCTCCAGGAGCTGAGGAATGATATTACAATATCTTCAAGAGGTTTAGTGACAGCATTAAAAATATGATCAATATTCAGTTAACTTAAAATTTCAGTATTCAGTGGTAGTTTTTTATTACATGAAGCAGTTCTCTTCCCTGCAGTAGCTGTTAGGACCATTGGATGTGGCAACTTTGTAGTATGGCGCTGAAATCTTGGGCTGTATGTTCTTCTTGAAATCCTATTTTCACTGAGACATCCCCATAAGCATTGAAAATAAATGCACTCATATGTTTATTTGGAGGCTTCTTTAGTAAGGAGGTGTTTAATAAGCACCTACCAATGGAAACAAATTGAGTTCCTTGAGTCACAGCTGGAGTTGCAACTTTTTCTCTCTTGATTATCAAGCAATATCATCTGCGTGGAAGAATTCAGAGCTTATAAAGACATCTGGTTGCTAAATAATATAATTAAAGTAAATACAGCATAATGGGGAGCTACTCCCATGTCATACTTCCTAGTGAGCAGAAATGGGTGAGGGAAATGCATTAGCTGGTAGAGGGAAGGAAAAATGCTGTGGGGGGAAGCCAGAGGGAAGGGGCAAAGTGAGGGGAGGAGAGGAGAGTGCAAAAGAGAGGAGATGAAGTGCCCTGTATTGCAGCCAGAAGCAACACAACACCCAGAGACTGTTTGCTGCCAGAAGCAGATGATGATGGTGGTGGTGGAGGTAGCTGGTGATTCACAGCTGAGGGACCAAGTGGTCCCTCAGGACTGGTAGGACACTGTCTCAGGGAGCAGCTAGCTGTGTTGCTCAAAGTTTAGAGGCTCTTTTTATCCCTAAGTGACTGTATGAAGGGCATTTTTCTTCTTAAGTGACTGGCTGTTTCTTTTTACTCCATTACTAATTTAGAGAGTGGGAAGCCAACTTAACAAATCTGTGCAGAGTTCCTGTATTTAGTTGTGGGAGAGAAATTGCTGAGAAGAGCAGGTGGAAGCCAGTTAGCTGGGCTGGGCTGACCTGCTCTTTGCAAGCCACAGTGTTGGGACTACCACTTGAGGAGATCCAGAAGGGCTTTTGCACTCCTTACAGTGGAGGCCAGCACAGAGATAATGATACCTTGCGCTCTTACCTCCTGATGTCTTTCCCAGTGACCAAAGCCCAGGTGCTGCTGTTGTCAAATGCCAGGAAGGTGCCCCCTTTGCTCCATGCCAAAGCCAATGTGGTGTTTGGGAGGAGATTCCTGTGGGGGGGGTCTCATCCCCAGGGCTTGGCTCTGTGAATATCCTGGCTGTGCTGTGCGATAAATGTTGCTTTTGCTACCTGAGCTTTGCTTTCTTTCACTTGACAGCTGCAGAGAATACAGTGGGGTCCTTTTCCTTCTTGGAATTCCTCTGAATGATGGTTTTCAAGAAGCATTCAGAAGCGGTTCCTTTTTGGCTATGTTTGCATACTGTTCAGCCATAAGTGGAAAGCTCTATGATTTGGAGGAATCTTCAAGCCAAGGGTATTTTTCCTGCTCCATAGTAGACCTGGGCTGTTTTGGCAGAAAAAAAACGTTTGAGATGCCCTGGCAAGGCAGACTGTCCTGGGGATAATTTTTCAGGCACGATGTGAAGAATCTCTGGTGAGATGATAAAACCCTGCGTGTGTTTGCCTGCGAGCCTGTCACTGCCTGTTTGATCCTTGTTGTAGCCAGCAGTAAGGTACCTTGCTGTGGCAGTGGCACTCCCCTGATGATCCTGAAGAGCTGCTGAAGGATGGTGCCTCACCTTGCTGTGGGGAAAGCCACCCCTCAGGGCTGCTGTGGGAGATGCAGCACGGCAGGGATTGCTCGTCTGCTTTCTTCACCTTCCACAGACAAATCACAGTGAAGAAAAGCATGAATGTGGGCTAGTCTTACTGCCTTACTGCACTGCACCTCCTACAGAATGTTCTGTGTTTGTTATTCCTCACCTCTTTGTTGGGAAACCACTGTGGGGATAAGTGTTCCACCAGCTGGGGGGAATGGTTGGGTGAGGTGATAGTGCCAGAACAAGGACTCTGGTTTTATGAAAAACAGGCAGTAACTGTCCTTATCTTTTACACATCACTGCATGAACCTTTCGTCTACTCTGCTCCAAGGAAGATTTTCCCATCTAATACTAACCTCTCTGCTACTAAATATATTTTCAATGCAACCTGAAATTATATGTTTCCTTACTTACTGTATGTTGTTGTAATTTTTGTGGCTCTGGTTGCACGTAGTGCTCTGCTGTCCTGTGGGTGTAACATTGGCATATGTGTTCTCTTGCAACAACAGTGTGCAGGTATCAGATACAGAAATCTTTATAGTGGAAGTCCCCAGTGAACTTCAAGTGTGAAAGGCAAAATGGCATCCAACTATCATCCAGAATATCTCAGAGGGGGTGCTTTGAGTTTTGTCTGCTTCTTAAGCTGGTATGAGATGGAAAGTTTCACAAGGTCATCCTCTTTTCTCCTGTACCTATGTGATTTTTGAGCTGGTCAGACTGCTGTAGGAGCAAGCAGAGGTGTCTGTGTTTACCTTGCTCACAAAACAGCCCCACTGTCAGACAGAGCATCCTGGAATTTCTGGCTGTCACATTCCTCACTGCTGTGTGTTGCTGGCTCCCAAGAGAAGCAAACCTGAGAAATCCAGAAATTGAAGCTTTTCTTACCCATCTTTGATTGCACAGGCCACAAATGGAATCAATTTCCCATTAGTATATTCCTGCATTGAAGCATTTGTGTGAGGAACTGATTTATTTGCTGCTTAAACATGCAGAGCAGTAGCATATGTGAAAACACATTCAGGAAGTGTAAGATGCAGGTTTTGCATCAGTTTTATTTTTTAATGGGGTTAGTTGCCCTCACAATGGAGAACATTCATTTACGTGATGTTCTGATAGCTCTGTGAGCTTCACACGGAAAGTAGTTTGCCTTTGGGGACAAATGTCTAAAGATAAATTAATTTTTCAGGGTGTTCATACCTGAGTCACAGAAGGGTGGAAATTCAGTGCACTGCATCCCAAAAACCACCTATGTGATGTCAGCTGTCTACTGTACAGATGGGGAAGAAGCAGTACTTTGCAAATCCCCAGCAAGGAGCTCTCTGAGCCTCTAGTGCCCACTTTATTAAATGGGCAGCCTTGCAAACCATCTAGACTTTCTGTAGGTACTGGCTTTGTAGCAGTAGGTGCCCTTTTTTTTTTTTTTTTTTTTTTTTTTTTTTTTTTGTTTGTTTGTTACTTTTTCTTTGTGTGTGTGCATTTTACAGAACAATGGTGGAGATGGTTCTGACTGGGGCAGGCAAAGTGGAAGATAAGCCAGCAGCAATTGTTCTCCATGTCCAGGCAGTGTTAGCCACACTTTCTCTTACCTCTGGAGGATTTTCCAGTGCTCTTCAAAAGGTTAAGTTTGGGGAAAAAGTGACACAACTGCAATTTAAGGACTGCCAGAGGTTTTCAGTGGTGTAGAGCATTGCTGTGAAATGATGTATAGAGAAAACACTGGTCCTGGAACCAGCCTAAATTTATCTCTGTGTCACAACAGATAGTTAAATTTAAATGTGTGTCCGGCAGTTGCCATTTCAGTAGGTTGCAATCAGCTTGAATTGATATTACCCGAATAAATCAGGGAGCTGAATAGCACATCCATTTCTGATACGGCAGTGCAGTGCAACGCACATTATCTGAGAGTAAAAGGAGTTGCTGCAGCTCTGACTGTTATTGTAACCCAGCTCAACACTGCAGAATAAAAGAACAAAATTTGGTATATTCTGGATGCCTCCAAATTCAAACTGCTTGCCACTGTAGTGTCCAAACTGGTAAATTACTGTGGTTGCTTATACAGGGATCGATGTACAGTCTGCTGAATGCCTACATGCCATCATCTGCCCAGGCTGGCACTACTCACATGAGTGGCAATAGGGCATTCTTCATTGGAGTTAAAAGTTACAGCCAGTTTTTATGCAGCTGCATTTGGTGTTGGGACAGGTCAGCCCTGGGCAGTGTGCTGCAGTTAGGCTCCCCTGTGATGCATCTGTGCTTTTTCCTTGAGAGAAGCTTTTTCTTGTCACTATTCTAGGTCACATCACACCTGGAGTGTGTTTTTGAAAACACTTTCCTGTCCCCACTTGCTGAGTTTGGGTTTCTGCCGTGGAGCTGCCTTAAGGTACCTGTACTCAGTTTCTTTGGGCTGAAACTCCACTGGATGATGTGCTCCAATTCGGCTTTAGTTAAGAGCAGCTAAAGCTCTCTAGTTGCTCAGAGGCCTTTAATCCACAGGATTGGATGGGATCTGGTCTGCTCTAGCATTCCCAAATGCATGTGATGTGGAGTTGGGGCCTGGGTACTGCTCTGTTTCACTTTTCTGGTCCCTTGGCAGTGCTGAGCTGCCTTAGCTGACATGAGTGCAGGGAAAGGTGCCTGGAGCTAGGTCCTGTACACGTGGGAGGGAAGGAATCACTCCAGTTGTCTCTGCTTTTCCTGTGCTGGGATATTTCCACCCAATGGGATGTGGAGTGTTGGATGGGGGAGGAGGTGTCCTTGCATGCTGTTCACTGGACAGCCTTTTACTGCCCGACTTCCTCTCTGCTCATTGCTGCTCTCTGATATCCTGGAAAACCTCCATGCTAAATCCACCTGATGTGATTTTATTTGGGGGAAACAAACTGCTTCCCATCTGGCTCCATCAGCTTTGTAAAGTCTTCCATTTTGTTCAAGTTCAGTTCTTCTTGCAGGCATGTGGAAAGATAATCACATCCCTGTTTTTCTCTCCTCTTTTCAACCCACCATGAACCTTCTGCTGCTGTCCTGCCTCATTTGTTTCTTCCTGTGATTCTCCTCATTAAATAAATTTCAGTCAGAATGTCCTGTCAGATGAAGAGTAAATTAATATATTGTAGCCCAAACTTCAAAAAGAAAAGAAGTATTTAATTGCAACAGCTCGTGTTCTTATCTCACCACAGTCAGTGATAAAATGGCTATTGACTTAATTGGGGACAAGACATTGCTCCCCCTAATTTTGTGTTGCTTCTTAATTATCAATAGTAACTTCCTTTCTCCAATATGTGTGGCAAGCAGTTGTGCCAGTTGGCCAAAATCTTCCTTCTTGGTATAATATTTAGGGAGATTTTGGGGCTGTAGGCCAGCAACCTCCCTGATTGAGCTGGTACAGGGAAGTGCCACCTCCAGAAACTCTGCAATGAAAGACAGGAAATAACCCACCAAATGGCTATAAAATGCATTCGTTTAGCACTGACTTTTTTTGTCAAGTTCTGAAGAGAAAGCATATGGAGATTCTTTCTGGTTTATATATTGAAATACAGGAGCTCAGAGGCAGAATTGTAAATGGTGCAGTTAGGACAGTTAGGAGTTTATTTTGCAACTCACAGGTATTTTCCTTACCTTGTTATATGGCTGCTTCTAGGAATCAAATATTTAAGTTTGCATTGCACTGCTTTTGAAGTCTGGAAGCCTTTGGTGTTTTTTTTTTTTTCAAATGATGCTTTACATCAGGTTTACAGTTCTGGTAGTTTAAAGGAAAGGGAGAACGTGATCTCATGACTCTCAACAAGACTTTAAAACTTTGACATTCTCTTTTCCTGGAGGACAAGGTATATTTTGGTCATCTAAAAACCTATGTTTTTTGGTGACAGCAGCTATTGGTGGTGTCTGGAAAGCAAGGCTGCTTGCTTTGATGGAGAGAGGGTTTCTGTACTCCTTGACTTTAGGAGAAAGAAAAAAAAAACAGCACTTCAGTTCTTTTTCCTTCAACATATACCCAGTGTCATTATGCACTAAACATGTCATTCCCTTTTTTTCCTGAAACACCTTTTCCTTTCAGTCACTTGATGTTCTGGGAGCATTTCTGGTTTTACACACCGCAGCATCTTTGTTCTGCAGAAAACAGTGAATCAGAGGCAACACTGGGGCTAGATATGGAGCTCTTCACTGGGGAAAGGAAAAGCCAAACTTTTCACTTGTATTTTAATGTGTGAGGCATGATCTAAAGCACATTACAGACTGGATTTTTGTTTGTTGTTTTCCAGTCGTACACCCTACCTTTGTCATGTTCCCGTGAGCTGATGGAGTAGAAATGAGTAATTTCTGTATCTGGAGGGCTTTTGCTCTAGCACCTCATTACCTGCTAGGAATGTCTTAGTGCCTCTTGTGCCATTTCTGGTTTTCCAAGTGTGATGACCAGCCTTCTGCACTTCAGGGCATCAGAGGCCAGCCTGAGCTAAGAAATGTGACATCCTACTGCCGGGGGACAGAGTCCCCTCTGTCCTGGCTGAACCTGGCTCCAGCCACCTCCAGAAGGCAGGTGCTTGCCTGCACCTCCTGGGCCTCCTCTGCACTTGAGGCATCAGGAGCTGGCTGATGTCTTCGTGGTGTGTTTGTCACCCTGAGACTAAGCCAGAGGAGGGAGAGGAAATTAATAAATGTTAATATATGCTGGCTTAATTGAGAAGCACTGTTTTCATCAACTGCTGTTTGAAGAACAGGCGTAAGTATGTTTGTAAGCCCAAACAAATGTTGGCTTTTTAAAGCTGTTGCACAAATACAGGGATCTTGCTGCCACTAAAGAGGTTTAGAGCTATGAGCCCAAACTCTATGGACAAATAATGTGGCTGGGATTCAGTAAAGCCTATTAAAGATACTATTTTTCTATTCAGTAAGTTAAGCCAAGCTTAAGCCTAGTCAGCCTTCAAATCCTGACTTAGTGCCTTATTTTGTGTGTTGTTCCGGCACACAGCATTCAGCTTTCTGTGTTTTTTGGAACAAGCAGAAGAGATCTCCATCTCATTCTTGTTTTCAAGAGCATGAATGTGTTTTTCCTTCAGACCTTTCAAAGGCTTCACCTCTGGTTGAAGAGAAGAAAGAGATTGTTTTGCTGCTGACACAGTTCAGCTGTTTCTGCTCTCCTTCTCACCATCTCCAAAGCAGAGGAGTCTTGGGACAATGATTATGACATGGGGGAGTAGGATCCCTGAAAGCAAAAGTGAGACTCATGTTCAAAAATATTTGAGAGAAATCTTTTTGCTTTCTTAGGGAAACCGGCTGAGACATCCTTGCGTCCTGAGGCTCAAGTGACATTTGCCTTAGAAAACATTTTTTAAATTGTTTTTAGGTGAAATGAAGGTCATTTCTGTAAATTAATTACACTTGAGACTTGGAGAGCAATGCAATTTAAAAGTTACAAACCAGAGCAGCCTTTCCAGATTGGTGGAAAAGCCTGAAGGCTGCAGACCTGTTTCTAAACGTAGTCATGGTTACTTGGCTTCTGTCATATGGAAAGGTTTGTGCCTAATCCACGAGGCAGGTAGGAGAGATAAGACCTGTTGACTGCAATGCGTAGCTGGAAGACCTTGATGGAGTGTGCTTGGGGAAGGGATGCATGTTAATAAATAGAATTTACTTTAGTAGGTGAGTTTGCACACAGCAATGTGCATGCAGAACATTGCTGGCTTTCTCTGCATGCGGGCCCAAAATAGGGTTGTTTTGTCAGAGGTGTGGTGCTCCAGGTACAGGAATTAGCATGTCCTTGAGTTCAAAGTGAATCCTGTACCTGAAAGCAGGTTGTGAGGGTCCTTGTGTTCTGGTTGATTAATTCTTGTGGTTTCCTATGGAAATAGCCCTTTCATTATTTCATCGATACCAAAATTAAAGTGTGGCCCCTACTCAATAGCAAGAACAATGAGCTCATTGTGACAGGCCAGTGCTATATGGTGTTTCTGAAGCAGAACAGCAGATCCAGATCTGTAATATCAGGCACAGCTTGCTGCTTGAGCTGCCTGAGATCTCTGCACACTGGGATTCTCTAACTGAGATAACCCCAGGAGAACAGCCCGTCCTGTGGCTCTGCTCTCCCCAGGATAGGGGACACACACCCCTTGTCACTGCCCAGGATGCTCAGGGCAATGTACATGTTACTGTAGTGCCTTCCAGCCTCCTCCCTGCCTCGACCGGGGTTTATTTTCCCCTGCTCAGTGGCAAATGGAAACCTTTCAGGGCTGAAGCGGGTGATTGAGCCTGGGCTGGGTGCGTGCTGACACGGGCTCTGTGTGCGCACAGACCACTATTGATTGGGGTGGCACAGACCCCAATTCACAGGGAAGGAAGGGGCTGGCCAGCAGCACCCTCGGCTGGGCATTGTGCAAAAAAATGGGAAAAATGGGCCACTTGAAAGGCATTTGTGTATCAAACCCCAGCTGAGGGGCCGGGGAACAGAAACCCGAGTATGGGGACTGACTTTGTTTGACAAGTGTACAAGAAGGGAGTTTTTGTGACTCTGGGCAGATTAATTTTCACTGTTTTGTTTCGGGTTTTTTTTTCCCCACCACCACCTCTGTTACCAGTTCATTTAGCAGCATTAAATCCAAATGCAGGAAGCTGTGGGCTGTGCTCATGCTGTGTCAGGTATTTCAGACAGCCTCAGTTGTGAGCAAGAGCCCTTGCAAAAATCTAAACTGGGCAAAGCGCTGCTGAAAGCTAGAGATTAATGGCATTTCCTGAGTAATTTTGATGTAACATATCAGCCTGGACTCAAGTTTCTTCATGCAGGGAAAAGCCCATTCTTTATTCACATCATTCATTTTTATACAATTTTCACAGACCTTGTGTTTAACTCCCACTGGCTAGTAGTTTTCTGGCCACCTAACTCACTGGTTTAAAGGTGTTTTGTGTGTATGTGCTGAAACACTTTCTTTCACTCAGATGTTTAGATGTCATCTTCATTGATTCTTATGGGACAGATCTCTTGTTTCTCACAGGTGCAGACTATTTTTCTTACCAGGATGGTTTGTTGTGTTAACTGGCTTTTCGCTCCCTAGGTTGTTTTCATGTAGGAACTTACAAGCTACTTCTTGCTCAGCTAGAGTACCAAGGCCTAAACCTCATGTTCTAAGACCTTTCCTTTATAAAATCTCTATCTGTCTGCAACAGTTTTTCAGTAAATAATCCCATGTGTTTGTTTATTTTTTATCACAAATAGCATCAGGAAACCTGAGAAGATATATTAACCTCATTTCCTAGGTGCTTTGATGTCCAGACTACAGAAAAACAAGGAAGTGGAAAAGCAATCAGATAGATGTGTGTTGCTTTTCAGAAAACATCAGTTTTCTTTCTTTGGATACGTGTTTGTGTTAAGAAAATATCCCTTGCACATAAGACTCATAAGGCCAAAAGAAAATATTTTCAAAAAGAGACAAGAGAAGTATTTTCATTAATTCATCATAGAATCAGAGAATGGTCTTGGTTGGAAAGGAACTTAAAGCCCATCCAGTTCCACCCTCTGCCATGGGCAGGGACACCTTCCACTATCCCTGGTTGGTCCAGCCTGACCTTGGGCACTTCCAGGGATGGAGTAGCCACAGCTTCTCTGGGCAAGCTGTGCCAGGATCTGTGCCAGCACTCTCACAGGGAAGGATTTCATTCCTGTAGCTTATCTAAACCTGCCCTCTGTCAGGTTGATCCATTCCTTTCTGTCCTCTCACTCAATGCTCTTGAGAAATTCCCCCCTTGGCCTTATTGAAGCACCCTGTAGCTACTGGAAAGTGCTCTAAGGATATTTGGGGTGGTTTGCTTATATTTGTGGATAACCAAAAGCCACAATGCCTGGGTACTAATTTTGGTGTAAGAGGAGGTAAATTAGAAGCCAGGGATGGCTTCTGTGAATGCATGGGGAGAATCTCATTTTTCTGCCTGAGGCTGATGGGGAATGGAAAGAAGCTGCTGCCTTAGGATGATGCTGACTGTGCCTGCAGCAGTAGAAAGGATGCTCAGGACCAGCTGGGGAAGGTAGGGTTTGCATTGCTTACTGTCCACAGCATTCAAACCCAGAGAACAGGAGAGTAAGCACTGGCATAAATGCAGCAAACAAGGCAGTATAGACCCTTGAACCAAAAAGCAGCTAAAATTTGGAGGATGAGAGGGATAGTTTCCATTTAGGGCTGCACAGAGAGGCTGTGGGGGCTGCTGGGCAGGTGTGGTGGTCAGAGGGGGTTGAGGGAGGAAAGGCCAGGAGGGGGAGAGAGGCAGTGCTCTTGAGAGTTTTGGGAAAGCAGAGCAATGTGTGCAGTACTTGAGGGTTTGGGAAGGAGGGAAGTGAACATTAGGACTATAAAACTTGATGCCTACTATGAGCTGCCTGCCACAAGTGCTCTGCAGAGAGCTGTGATGGTTATTTTCCCCGTCTGTTTTTTAATTTATTGTACCAGAAGCAGGAAGGTAATGCCCAAAGTCTTAATGCAAAATAAAACAGAGCTGTTTTTGATTGTGCTGCACATTCGAGTGGAAAAATGAGATAACTGGGACTCCAGTTTAGGGCCCATCTGAACTGAACCCAAGAGGAGCCTGGCTCCAGGTTGTGTGATGGAGCTATAGGGGCTGCCTTCAGGAGGGGAGCTCAGTGAGGTCGCTCAGCAGCCTCCAACAAGGAGTGCTGCTCAGGAAAAGTGAACTTTTTGTAGACTTTAGAGTGGCTTTGCTGTTTTTGAATGTACCTTTGCATGTCTGAAGTTCAGCTGCTTGTGATGGGCAGAGTCCTGCAGCATGATCTTACAAGAACTGCTGGGGTTTATATAAGATTGATGATGCTGCTGTCAGAGGTATTACCTAGACAAAGAAAAATTGGCAGATGGAATACTGGATTCTTTTAGAAAGGCTGGTAGAAAAAAAATTCCGGTCTGTTTTTCCTTCCTCCAGGACTGAATTAGTCAGGATGCCTGGGAAATAAAACTGAGTCACGGTGTTTACTCTCTGTGGAAAGTAATGCTCTCTTTTCCCCTCCCTGAGGTTATGTTTTTACAAAGGGCAGTTCGTGATCAATTGCTCACTCCTTTGGCACCTCCTGGTCCCAGGGCGTGGGAATGTGCCAGCAGGAATGGCTCGAGGAGGTGGGGGCCATCCTCCCATTGTGCTGCACCCATGGCATCCAAATGGGGAAAGAAGGATGGAAAGAGAAACTGATGGCTGTGGTGGCTCCCCTTAGACTTGGTGTAATGTGCTTTATTTATTAATTTTGCTGAAGAAATAGTCAGAAATGGAAGGTTAAAAAATACCATCTTCCAGAAAGCTAGAGATGCCCATATCTGTCACTGAAAATCATTTGTGCTCTTGGAAAGGCTTCCAACAGGAGTGCCCAGCACAGCCACCCAGCCCCTGGCATTCTGGAGAATGGCAGCACATCCCTGCTCATGTGCTGCATTGAGGTCTAAAACCTTGCTCAGACATCAAAAATTGGTTTGGATGTTGACAAGCATCAGCAACACCTGGGGAGCTGAGTTAAATTCATGATTAGGAGGTGGCATTGAAACTGGACTTTGGGAAGGATTTCTTTGTAAGAGAAGTGGTACAATTACCATAAATGAAGTCAGAACCAGGGCATGGTGCCCTGGCAACAACTGGAGGATTTGTAAATCTCTGGCTCCCAAAACATTCTGGGGTCACCAGCCCCTGGACAGAAACAGGGTTCTGTGCATGGAGAGCTTCTCTCTGCTGTGGGCATTGGTAGGTCAGCCATGTGCTCTCCTTGCAGGAGCCTTCCTCTGTCCCCAGGTTAAATTGGTACCAAGCTGTGTCTGCAGCACCTCTTGGCCTCTTGTGTTGTGTAGCATTACTTTAGACCGTGGAGAAATTCACAGGAACAAAATGCTGCTATTTTTTCAAGAGCTCTCCCTGGAAAAGTTATGTCTCCTTCTTTGGCAAGCTGGCTCGCAGAGATGCCAAATCCCAAGCAGTGTGAGGCAGGTATTCCCCTGAGATTTACGTTCAGTATTACTCCTGAACACCCAAATGCAGAGAAACCTGAACACATTATGCAACCGCTGACCTTGATCAGGTTCAAAATTATCTTAAACATTAAACAGTAGCAAGTATGACTTTTACTGTGGGAAGTGTTTTATGTGGCATTCAAGCATGATTGCTGTAGTCTGGGGTCTGCGTTTGACTTTATTATGCTTCAGGTTTTCCCAGTTAATTTATCAAAATGACATGTAGCTCTGAGGGGCAGCTTTGTGGTATATGATTGACTAAATAATGCTCTGCATTTCTGAAAGGCTTTTAAAGTTACTGCTTTCACACCAGGTGTATTTGTTGTTCTAATGCAGGTCACTTCCTCTCCTGGTTGTGCTATCCTCCAAGCAGAGCCCAGTAGAAATAGTTTCTAATGACAAAGTAGATTGCAGGATTGGACAGTATCTGAAAAAGGTTGTTTTCTTACCCAAATGCTGTTGAGCCACTTGTTCAGTTTCCTTTTGACACATACATCCATTTTCAGATGCCATTAACAGATTAAATGGTGAATTTTGGTAAGAGGTTTGAAGGTAGCCATCATTTTGTGAAGTGGCTGCAGGCATCGTAATATCCTTCTCATTTGATTTGAAATTCACCCATTGCTTTCAGTAGAAAATGAAATAACTTTTTAGACCTTTTAAATGTTACTCCTGGCACAGTAATTTTAATTGTTGTCATTCCTGGTTACTAATGAGAGAACATGAAGTTTTAGTGTCCTATTTATTTGTATTTTAGAGCAGTGCTGTGGAGGAAGGCTTGGAAGAGGAGACAGAGCCTGGGCGGTTCTGATTAGCACAGCGAAGCGAGGATGCTGATGCTGTTTCAGGATGGGGCTCATTTCTTTTCTTTCCTGGGAACATTGGCATTTCTAGTTCATTAAGTTCCAAAATAGGATTTTAGGCAGAAATTCCAGTTTCTGACAAGTCATTTGTCTTTACACCTAAGAAAAGACCATTTTTTTATTGTATTAGGGAATTTGGCAGGAGTGTATTCTCCTTCCCCAGTCATTCATAGTTGTTGCTGCACTTTGCTATATGATGAGACAGTTGTATGTAGGGATTTCTTCCTTCCAAAACCTATTTTCTAATCTTTTTTGCTAGCAGCACACCTCAAAAGAGAATGATTATTTGGGAACATGCCAAGGGTTAGGTTAGGACTGAAAGGAGTAAGAGTCAGAGAAGAGGCATCTCAGTAACAAAAGAAGAGGCATCTCAGGAATAAAATAGATTTTATTGGGGGAAGAAGGTGGAGAACAGGTTTAACTATGTGGAGTTGCCTGAGCCACAGACTCTTTTTTTCTCTGAGGTAAAACTCGGAGCCTGGCTTAGGTCACGTTGTGTGTTGTGTGATCTGTTGGCCAGCACTGGCTGAGTACCTTGGAAGGTCGACACAGCTTGATGACTGGGTGAACAGCTGTATTACTGTAACCATTTCTATTTTAGAAAAGCTAATGAAGCATTTGTGAAGGCCTGAGAACAAGGTTGAGAGGAGAGGCTATTCATGCCAAGCGATACACAGAACAATAAAGGAGTTCAGGGTATAGGGACATGCTGCTTTCAAATCTGACCCAGAGCAGCAGTGAAGTGTTGAGAATGTTTGGCACTAAAATGTGATTGTTTGGCTTTGGAGGTCTGTGGTCATGGGTAAGGTAACTTAGAAGTGAGAAGAGGTGATGCAATACCATCCCTGCCTGAGGGAGTATATCCCTCCCGCGTTTTGGAGCCTCAGCACACATACAAAGCCAGAGTCACTATTGCTTTCGAACAAATCTCCTTACTATAGGCAACAGAAAAGTACAAGCTCAGAAAGAAATTGTGGGAATAGTTCTTGCAGACAGTGCTCGGAGATTTAAGTTGGCTCCAGTTGACATTAATAGGAGGGGTGTAGTAATTCTTCTCATCCCTTCTCTTAATTGCAGATGCTTTTTGCAAATCTCTCGAGGGTGACATCTGGTCCTGGTAGGAGGCTCTAAGATTGCAGGTTTTCTTTACTGCCACTGTGCACTCTGTGGAGTCTGCTGAATCTTCCTTTCTTAGTTGAAAATGGGAGGTTTTAATTCAGTGAGTGTGGGAATTGGTGATGTAATCAGAGGAGCTGTACCTTGCACCAGTCATATGAATGTCTCTGACCGCTTTCAAGCAAACTGTTCAATGTCTGCGCCTGTTTTAAGTCTAAAAGTCAGTGCCCTGTGACATGCTCCACTTTGGCTTCTGTGGCATTTACACTGTCTGCAGCTGCTCTGGTAGATTAGATTGTGTGTGATTCAAGTGGGGAGTGGGGCTGATCTGACAATAAATGTATATTTTAAGTGTAGCTGTTGCATTGCATTAATGTTGTTTATCTTGTGATGGTCGCCGTGCATTGGCACGTGACATGAGCGATATTAATGATGTGGAAAAAGGCAGGGCTTTTTGAGGGGCCTTGCTGATGCTAAGTCAAGTGTAGTGTAATTAGGGTAGTATCTGGTCTGCTGATAAAACAAAGGCAGCTAATTGCCAACATTTTTGTTTTCTTTCTTACTTACGAAAGACTTTTCTCAGCTTGGTTAACGTATTCCTTTCAGGAATCATTATGTTCACAAGGTAACTTGCGTGAAAGCATTTGCAAGAATTATTTTCATTTACTCTCAGGAGAATTGGGGAAGATAAAACAGCCGTGTACATTTCCATTATTTTTTGGTTGTATTTGCCCATTGGGCTCTTTTTAAGATGCAGAAGCTGTAGATAACAAACTATGCAGCGTGTTGTACAAAGTCAGCCTCTTCCCACATGCAAGGCCCATTAGGAAATTTTCAGCTCTCATTTATTGAGATAAAGTATATTCTCCTTTTGCAATAATTTATTGGCCGGTTTATAAAGGTTGCTACTTAAATTAGTTGGAGTGAGAGGACTGAAAACCTCTCACTCATCATGGGGGATGAACAAGCAGCCAACTGAAAAGCCAGCCCCTCTTACATGAGCCATGGTCCACGCCATTTTCCGAGCAGAACATTAGTAAGAGTCAACTATTTCTGTCGATTTTCTTTCATCTTGTTGGAAGAACAAGATGAAAGAATACATGGTTCCTGTTGCACTCCACACACTCTGATGAGACTCCTGAATCATCTTCTAGTTAAATAAAAATTTTGAAGTCAGAAAATGTTTTGATTTGAAAGCTAGGGTTTGGAATCTCTTTGGAGGGATTCATTTAGTAAGGTAAAGAAATAATTATTATGCATAGATGTGTACTGTTATGTGGATCTCTGTGAGTTTGTGAAGTTAGTTTCTGTGGAAATAACCTGGCATTGTTAGCATCTTCCTCAAAGATTCCTGCCAAGGTTCTGTTATTTATTAGATATTTTCCTTTATTTAAAAAAAAAAAAAAAAAAGGATTATAAGATTTTTGCCAGCCTGTATCGCATTCAAGTCTGTTAAATCCCCTGTATCTCTCAGAGACAGAATCCCAGAGGCGTGGAGGAAAGTGTTAAACCAGTGAAGCTGACGTCAAAGATAATATGGCCATAGGCTTCATCCTGAGCTCTAATAGTGAGAGACTGCCTTTCCCACCAAGGTTTACAGTTTAATATCGCTCCTGAGACGTGCTGTCATTAACCATGACTTTGGAACCAAATCCTGTGTCTTGTTCTATCTTAGGGACACTCTGAGGGCTTACAGTGTTTATAGTCTGGAAACCAGAAGTTTCATGGCATCATGGAGATTGCAGTTCCTGCAGTGCATTAATTCTCCTGCTCTGTCAGCTGTGGTGAGATGAGGCAGAGCTCCTTCACTTGCACTGCAGTGCTACTCTATGGAGCACCAGAAAAACTGAGTAGAGCCTGCTCAGGATTACCAAACTTGGGGAAAAAAGTTTCTAGTTTTACAAAACTAGTTTACACTAGTTTTGTTTCTGGAGGATGCAAGGCTTTGTCAGCTCCTTCTGTTACCTAACAGTGCCATAAAAAATGATGTTGACTCATTGGTAGTCCTTCCTTTATATTTTCTTCGTAACAGCCTATGTACATTTTGCGCACTGTAAGCACTGCTGACCCACTGTAGTCACCAAAGACAGTAAGAATGGTCACAGAGCACTGTGGAGTGGTATTTTCTGTGTTTGTGGAGCCCATGCTGCAAACCTGCTGTCCCTGATTAATGTCTATGAGTGCAAGAAAAGTAAGAGCAAGGATCGAGTCATTTTGGAGGGTAAACCAGTTTTGAAGTTGTGAAGACAACTTGCTAGGAGGCAAAAGAGGCAAAAGCTTAGAAAGCGAAGTTTAAGCTTCCACTGCAGTGGTTTGAGGGCTTTTCTTGGGGAGGTAGCAGCCTCAGTTGATGGCATCCCTCATTCTTCCTCTCCTCTGGAGAAGCTGCACTTGTCTGAGAGCATTGTGGTCTGTGCTTCTGGGTCTAAGTCAAGACTGAAATTCAACTTAGGGTCCCCAATGTAACTGAATAGGAGAGGCTGAAAAGCAAACCCTGGGTAGAGCTGAATGGAAGTTTTGCATGTGGGCTGTGGAGTTCTGCAGGGTTTAGTAATAATGTAACAGGATGGAAATTAAACTCAGCAACTTGTGTAGGCTAGTGCCTGTGACAACTGTAGCTTTGCTCTGGTCGGGAGATGATCACCTTGTAACAGGCTTTAACTCCAGTTCCTAATTCTGTAATTCCTGAGCAATTGTAACTTTCAAGAGAGCTCAGTGTAAGCTGTTGCATAAACCCTTGTAACGTGGCTGGCAGAGAGTGACAATGGATGCTGGAAGAGTAAGGGATGTCTGACTGTGGCATCCCGTATTTATATCTGCCTCAAACCTCTTATTAACCTTCCCATGATGGATCCTTTGCGTTTCTTCCTCAGGAATGCACTTAGGCTTGTGCTCAGCTCTGAGTGTGTTTGCAAATCCATCTGAGCCATGTGGGAATGAACTGTGTCTGAACTGTGTGCTCAGCTGAGACCTGGATTCTCAAGGGCCACTCTTTTTGATCCACAAGTTTCTCTTCAGCTGTCACGAAGTGATGTCTTTGACTCTCATCCACATCAAAAGCCCTCTGCCCCAGTACTGGTCCACCAGACTTGTCCCACGTGCTCTGCCTTTTCTCTCAGCTCACAGAGGCTGTGGCATTCTGAGAAAAAGGAGGTTTTCCTTACTCTTGGCTCTTAGTGGTGCCAGTGAGGAGCCCTCACTGCGTGAAAGACTTTTGGCCACAAACTTCTGCTTTTGCTGCTATCTGTGAAGATTAAAATTTATATATTTTAACAAAAAAAATTATATTTGTATCTGTTAATTTTTATTACTCATATATTTACATTATTGATTATTTACATTATTATATTTATATATTTGTTTTGTAGAGGTGTATGTTTATATATTTTTATTTATGCATGCACTGATTTACACATATTCATTTACCCAAACGTATGTGTATAAATACATATATATTGTTGGTTTTTGGTAAATAGCATTTCCTTGTTATGTTTCTGTGCACAGGGACTAGAAATGTCTAGTTCAGGAGGTATCTACCTGAAGAGGATTAAGATACTGAGGCCATAAATTATATAAAAAGTGTTTGTTGTTAAACTGTGATAAACTTAGCCACAGGGAAGCAGCTGGCACTTTATTGCCAATGAGTTCCTTTGTGTTCCCCTTAAGCTCCAGCCAGACAATGGCACATTTATAACTTTTTAAAAATTAAATGGAGAGTAGAAAGAGCCATGTTGGATTTGAGATGTGAGGCGCTCCAGTGGGATTGCTCCAAAGTCACACAGCTGGTTATGCATCCAGTGAAAGCCTTTCTTCCTCCTTTTGTGGCTGATGGAGCTGGGGGCAGTGGTAGAAATTAAAAGAGAACTTCAGGAATCCTTTTTCTGGTCTCTAGCTTTGCTATCTATCAGCAATTAAATAGAAAACAAGCCCCAGCAAATGAAACCAACTTGGCTCAAGCTACACATTTGCTATACATTTATAGTTATGCACGCATGCTTTAGTGCATGCACTGATTTACACATATTCATCTACAGAAACTTAAGTGTATAAATACATACATATTGTTATTTTTTGGTAAACAGCATTTCCTTGTTATGTTTCTGTGCACAAGGACTAAAAATGTCTACTTCAGGAGGTATCTACCTGAAGAGGATTAGCATACAGAGGCTTCATGGACAGGTTTTTCTCTCCTTTTGGAGAAAAGGCACTCTGAAGTCTCAAGGCTCAAGTAATTTTTCTCTGCAGTGAGAAATGGCAGACAATGCAATAACCTTCAGAACAGGTGAGTAACACCAGTTGTATGTCAGAAAGCCATATAACTGAAATGGTTTCGCCAAAGTACCTGGAGTCAGAGTGCATACAAAATGTGCTTGGTTACAACTCACGTTTTATAGCTGTGTAAAAGGAATGGAGCTCTATCTGAAGGGTTTTAAAGGCTGGTGGAGTGAGTCACTGACAAGTTGTCTTGGTAGTACTAAGGCAAGTCTGGCAAGTGTCTCTGGAAGGGGTGAGTATCCTGGTTTCAGCTGGGATGGGGTTTGTCATCTTAGCAGCTGGTATAGTGCTGTGTTTTGGATTTAGGGTGAGAATAACTCATCCTAAAACTGATGTTTTTAGTTGTTGCTGAGCAGTTCCTACATGTAGTTCGTACTTGAAGCTTCTCATTCTGCCCTGGTAGTGAGTAGGCTGTGGGGAACACAGAGCTGGAAGGAGACAGGACAGCTGACCCAAGGGATATCCCAGGCCATATGGTGCCGTGCTCAGTGTATAAACCATAAGGAAAGCTGGCCAAGGCTGCTGCTTGGGCACTGGTCAGCAGGTAGTGGACAATTGCACTGTGTGACATTTGTTTTATATATTATGATTTAATCATTATTTTTATTATTTTCTCTGTCCTACTAAACTGTCTTTATCTCAGCCTACAAATTTTCTACCTTTTTCCCCCCAGTCCTCTGTGCCCTCCCACTGTGGAGCAGAGCAAGTGAGCAGCTGTGTGGTGTTTAACTACCTGCCATCTACGCGGGTCAGTGACTCTGTACCGAAGTGTGTTTGCATCTTGACCTGCTGTGAATGAACTCCTAAGTGTGGATGGGGAAGTGTGACGTAGGAAATGTTCTCCTGGAGGCATATTTAAGGAGAATGAGTATGAGCACTGAATTGAAGGTTTCCATGTTATGAGGCAGCGTTGCCTTTTCTTTGGGCAACACTGGGGTGGTGGTGGTGGAAGTGTTTATATTTGGAAAAATATGAGCTGTCACCTGATGGGGAGCAGAAGGCTGTCCAGTTTTTTCCTTGGTTCTTACAAACTTTTGTACTGTGGAGTCTTTTCTGCAAAATTTACTGTGCCTTGCTTTAGAGTGCTAGGTTGCCAGTTTTGTTTTTTCTCTTGCTCTGGGAGGACAGTTGTGGGAGGTTAAGAAACTCTCACTGCCAGTCTGAGTCTCCTCATGGCCTACATTGCTCTCGCTCTGGTGCCAGCATTGTATTGAACAAGCTCAGTCTGGGGATTTTGTTTCTTTGTTTTGTAGAAATGTATTCTATCTCATTGGTAATGCCCTGTTAAACTTTATTTTCTGAATCTAAATAAGTTCAGTTCCTGAGTCTACCTGCAGAAAGTGGGCTTGGTGTTTACCTGTAGCTCAGCTTCTTTCTGCTTGAGACCATCTGTGTGAAGGAAGTTGCTGTGGCTTCCTCACCAGGCACTAACACAGGTCTTTCTCCACCTCTGGGGAGACCCTGCTTGCAAAACTGCCCAGCTGCCTCATGGTATTTTCACAAGAAAAATAAATATCAACAAAACCCAATGAACTGACCAAAACCAAAAAAAAGCCCACAGCAACAAAACAATGGCAACAAAACCTCAAAATCAGAACAAAACCACAAAAACCCCAAACAAACAACATCCTCAAAACAAACAAAATCCCTCCAAGCAAACCCTGCTTCTTCACTTTTTCCTTGTGATTTTGTGTTTGCTTTCTTACTGTGTTCTCCTGTGCAGCAAATTTGCTCCTCCAATCAGTTTCTAATTTCCTGGGTTGTTTTTTTTACCTTTTTGTTTGTGCCACAGATGTATTTTTCCTGTGCGAAATCTGCATGTAAGTGCCTGCGGATCTCGTATTGTCCACGCTGCCCCTCTGCTGTTACAGCCTTATTCCCCCTGGCAGCCCTGTTCCCAACAACTTCTCTAATCTTTGTACCATTTTGATGCCACTCTTCAAGGTGTGCTTCATGCATCATTTCTGTAAGATATTTACTCAGTGTGCATCCTGTAGATCCTGTATCCTTTCATGTTTGTTGTAATTCTCAAATGCTTCCTCAATTCTGTAATCTTTTTTTCTCCTGTAGTGCTTGCTTGTAGTCAGAGAGAAATTGAGCAAAATCACCAGATCTCTTTCCCTTAAAAAAGTCCTGTTTTGCTTTCTGAGGAATGAAAACTTCTTGGGCCTAAGCCCTGTTTTTCTTGCCCTTCTGTTGCTCCACTTAAGCTCAGCTCTCTGCTAGAAGCAGAGCTCAAAGGCAGCAGGAGGGTGCCTTCACCTTGCACTCCTGATGTACAGCCACCACCTGAATGTACCAGCAGTCTTCAAGCAGCAGAACAGCCGACCAGGCAGGAACATGCTGATGTTCATGCACACCAAAGGAATACAGAACAGGAAAGGAACAAATTCCAAGGAAGCTCCCTTGGTGATTTTGTTGTTGTTGTTCTCTGCTTTTTAACTTCTCAGCAGGGCCACAGGCTTTTTGCATTGCTGCCTGGAAGCCGGCAAACCCACGCTGGTGGTTTAGTTTTGTGTTTGAGAGCCCCTCCGAGCTGGCGAGGAGCCCTACAACTCTTGCAGATCCCATCCCCGAGACACATGTAGCTCTGTGTCTGAATTGATTTCAAACTGCCGTCCATAATCCGGATAATAATCTACTATTCACAGTTAGATGTAGTTCCAATTTCTTGAATGCTCAGGCAATCATTTTCTTTGGTAATTGAGTTCCCTGTAGAATTCCGCTATTCTGATCTCCTACTCGGAAAACTAAGCATATTAATTTGAAAAGCTGCATCAGTGCCTGGCCAGGACAATGGCAGCAGAATAATTGCATGGAAATCTCTTACAACAGGTTTATTTTCATCTAATAAAGCTTTCCCTGGTGGTTAGGCTGCATGCCATGAATGTGATACAAGCTCTAAGGTCTGCATGTGTGTGCTTGCATGGGCAACTGGGTTTAAGTCTAGGATTCCAAGATACCTTCATTATATTTTTTGTGTTTAAAGATCAATTTTTCAAGTATTTACCATTCTATCTTTCTTTTTGTGATGAGTTTTGGGTAAGGGGAAAGGTCTGAGAGGAGAAGTGACTCCTGCCTGCAGGATTTGTGCATGTATTGTATGGATTTGCACGCACTGGAATAAAACTAAAGTTCCAGTCTCTAAATCGAGATGAAGTTGAGTTCTGCTGGATGCAGGCCAAACAATTAACAATGGAGACCTTTCCAAAGAGCTTATAACTCAACAAGGCAACAAAGGAAAGCAGAAAACAGGTGCAGGGGGATGACTGCCTGTAGTGTCAGGAGCCTCAGCCCTGCTCCATGTCAGTGTGGCTGGGATTTGGTAACAGTGGGTATAAACCTTGATTGAGCTTGAGCAAGAGATCACCTTGTCTGGTTTATAGTTTGACTAGGAATTGTAGTTCTAGGTCTGCAGTTTAGGGTGTTGTCAAATCCCCTTTCTTCTCCTAGGGGCTTTGCCCATGTAGGGAATATCTGTATATGTTCAGACCAAGTAACAGATGCCATTATCATGATAGATGTGTCTAGAGAATGGTCTTCGAATATTATTAATTAGTGCTTTTGAGCTCTGGGCAGGGAGCTGGTGAATGGTGGGCCTACTGTGTTTCAGGTTTCATGGACTTAACTTTCAGTATTTGTTATGATTATCATCATCGTCACCATCATCATTATTAGGGTTATTGTTTGTTGTTTTACCTACTGGGCTATTTTGGGAATTGAATGCTTAAGTAAGAGAAGATGTGAAGAATATTAAACAATTATAAGGTGATAGCAGGATCCCTCATATGGAGATGGAGTTCATGCTTCTCTTGTATTTCTAGATAGGACTTCTATTTTCTCCCATAACAGGGTAAAATGCAGTATGGCATTTTCAGAGTGTCTGTGTGGCCAACTCCTGTTGAAGTTGACTGGATTGTGTGAATTTATGTCTTGAGATCCCAAATGCATTTTGGGCCTGCTTTTCTTCCATGACAATTTGGTAGTTTGATGGACTTAATGAGGCCCAAGGATGCACGACTAGGCAAATAACTAGAATCAGCATAAGAGAAAAAACATCAGAAATGTGTCCACAGAGGGGCCGAAGTATTCCAGGGATGCAGAGTTAGTTATGAATGAAAGATCTTTCCTTTTCAGACTTGCTGCACCGCCCACTTTCCATAAAGGATAGCGTAATCTGTAGATGAGTGTCTCCATAAATATTCAGTTTATGTCAACAGTTATGGAGCACAGTGGTGTTAGCTTTTTGTTATTTACAAGTAGTTGCTGTAGAGTTTTTACACAGTAATCCTACAGCTGCACCATTTCATACAGAACCTTTACTTCCTGGCAATCAGATGAGTGATGTTTCAGATGTCAGGTTTTCAAAGGAAAACTGGAAGTGCAAAGCCCTATTTAGAACTCTTTTCCTCTCCCACTAATATTGATTGGCTAAAACTTTTTCAAAAAAGTCTTATTTTTTTAATGAAACTCTTAAGAAATGCCAAAGAAATATCTTCCTTATAATGTTAGCTGTATATGAATATGCAAACCCAAGGAAAATACAACGTATGTACCAAGGCACACCTTTGCTGTTAAATTCCACTTGCTAGGTTGGCTTAATGGGGTGTAATGACAAGAGGCTGAATATTGAGGTGCTTTTCTTTGGCTTTTATCAGTAAAGTCACTCAGTTTCTGCATTGCCTTCCTTCTACCAGACATAAATATCCTTGGCAAAAGCACAATTATTATATATACAAAAAACAACCCATCCATGGCCTATTTATTTTCTTTTCCTGCCTCAGTTTATTGGCGAGTTGAAAAAGCTACCTGTGCCTGCCCAGGTATGTGAATAGATGTGGAATCATAAATATTGAACTATTATTGAAGATGGCATTTTATGTAAAGCAGAGGGTAAGCTGCAGAAGCCAAGCTGCTCTTTTTGCCGGTGAGTTTTCCCTAGTTCCTGCTGTCAGCAGTCCTGATGTTCTTCTTGGTATGTTCCACATTGTTTTCCTGTTGGTGATATGATCCATTGCTACCTATCTTTACAAAATAACTTTGTGGGAGGACTTACAGTTCTCTGTGCAGCAGCAACAGCAGCAGCTTCCCTCCTTGCCCACTAATTCTCTGGGAATTAACCTCGGGGATGGCATAATTCTGTTCTGTGTGAATTGTAACATTGTGCACACCTCTGCAACGTGCAGCTGTTTGTGGTTTTGACTCAGTAGTGCTCCCCAAACCCAGTGAGTGTGAAGCACTCCTCATGTAGCCGTCATGCTGGAATGGGAGTTGGCATCCCGTTTGGATAAACTGCCTTTGCTTTTATGTGATGAACTCCTGTGGCTCTATCCCCAAATTAATAGAGAAATGAGAAGGTTTGCACATTCTGGACTTGTGCAATCAGAGGGGATGAGAGGTTAAGGAAAATTTACATTCCTTTCATCCCCTCTCTGATGTATTGGTCCCCAGAGAGTAGATGAACTGTCCTTAGGGCTGGCAGCAGCATTCTTTAAAAGAAAAACCCTTCTGTCTGCTCTTAGAAGAGAGACAAAGCATGTCATGTAGGAAGGGGCTTGACTGAGAGGGAGAAGAACAAATTAAATGTGCTGAAATAAAGGTACTAACAAGCTCAATCAGGCCAGCCAAGAATTCCTTGATGTTGTCTTTGGTTGTGTCAGGCCTCTGTACAAAACACTTGAACTTAACAGTGGACTGTGGAGTTCAGCTGGCTGTTTGGTTTTTTGTTGGATTTTTTCCCTTTCTGTTTTCTTTTTTTAATGCAATCGTGGTATTTTTATAGCAAACACCAGAAACTGTGTAAGTACCCTACACCAACAGAACATGCTTGTTAATTTATTTTGGCATTCAGAATTAATCTGTGTCAAGTGTTGAGTATCTGCTTTCCACTCTGCTGGCAAGTCCAGGGAAATGGCAGGGCATTGGAGAAGCATTGATTTCTAGCGTATGTCATTAGAATTGCATTATAAAGCTTGGCACCAGGTCTGTCTTAATCCATCTTTTCACATCCTTTGGAGGAGAGAGAGAGATGAGTGCTGTCAAGCCACCGAGTGTTCAAAGCTCCCACACCTGATCACAGGAGTGCCAGGGCATAGCTGTTCTTCCCAACTCAGATCCGTGATCAAAAGCAAATTGAGACGCCATCCTCCCAGCCATCTGCTGACTTTGGCTTCTGCAGGGGTGAAGGATGGCCATGGAGATGTCTTCTCTCACTCCTTGTATGACAGGAAGTGTCAGTGAGCTCCCTGATGACAGGTAGCTGTTGATTTAGCTGAGTGTTCACTTTCCATTTTCTACCAGTAGGCTCTCTAAATGTGATGGAGAGGAGGGCAGCAGCAAACCTGAAGGACAGGGGTGGGTGGGGGTTGAAAGAGTGCTTGATACTCTTAAAATTTGTTTTGCTTTGGCTAAATGGGCTTTAGTGGGATGAATCTTGCAGGACTTAAGGAGCTAAATCCTGGTGGCTGCTCTCGTCCTCAGGATGCTGCCTGGAGTGAAGTGTGCAAACAGAACCCTGCTTAGTTTTCTGAGGCGACTCAGGCGGGTTTAAAATCGGGTTAGTTTCAGATTTGTTCTTTTTGTTTGCATTAGAAGTTTTTCCACTTCAGCCTTGTGTTTGGCAGCTGTTCCATAGAGGTCTGATGCTTTCAGTCGTGTCTTGCTCAATCTGTAGCTGTGTATTTGTCTTTCACAGCTTGAAGAGGTATAATACGTTATTTCTGCCAGCATTTGTCTGCCTTACCTAAGACAACTCAGTGCTCATTGTGGAGCCACCTTCTCAGTGGTGGATCAGTGAGATCCTGGCCATGATGTGTCAAATACTGACAATATAAATATAACCTTTACATATGTGTGTGGATGAGCACACACCTTACGTATGTATAGATGCATGTAGTATAAATGAAGGGATGATTAAAAAAAAAAAATCTACTAACCAAATGTGTCTTGCAGGGGACCTAATTATAAAGAGGCAACAAGCTGTCCCTAATTAGACCAGGTGACATGGTAACCTTAATTTTTAACACTCGCTGACTCTAGATCCTCAGCAGTTGTAACTTGGAGTTAATGCAAAGACACAGAGCTTTTGTCTTAGTATATAAGATTAGAACTAGGAGTTTCTGGAATGCCAAAGTTAAAGAAGGCATATTCAAGCTGTTGGTAGCTTGAAAAATAAAAGTGCCTGGAGCTATACAACCTGCTAAACATCAACATCCACCTTCAAACCAAAAAGAAAAATATCCTGCTCTTTATTAGAGAGAAGCCAAGCTGGAATGCTGAATGAAAAAATAATTTTTTGTGTGTGTTTTTAAAAATAAACCACCTGGGTCTGAATTTTTTCCTGACACCTAAAAATTACCCTATTTTTGTCGAGATAAACTTGTTGCTCACTTCCTGTCCGTCATCTGACACTACTTACTTCAAGCAGGGAATTCCTTTCAGCACTAAATTGACAAAGCAGTTTTATCCAAATGCCAGGGGCAATGTGGGTGTGGTTCTGAGCAAGAGTGATAGGGAGCGTGCTCACAGTCACTGGGGTAAATTTGCTGGAAAGCTTGTGTCAGCATGAGTGAGAGTTACGAGCAGCTTGTTTACACTGAGGAGAAATCTAATGATGGGAGTTGGAGTAAGTATTTACTTGCTGCAAATACACAGTGGTTGAATTCAGGAAAAGGGTAACTTTGGGAATCCTGGATGCTTGTCATAGCAGGCCAGCCAGCTGTTTTCCATCCACAGAAGTGGAGATGGTGTTTGAGTCATGTTTTTCTCAAAGGTGAGGCATGGTGAATTTTAAATGCAGTTGTTTGCTGAGCAAGGCTGTGAGCGCAGTGTTTGTCAGCTGATTTTGCTTATTGAAAAAATGATCATGGCAGTAAAAATAGGAATTCAAGACCAGAACTAGAGAAGTTGGATGCAAAAATATACATAAAGGTCTCAGGGGACTTTGCATCTCTTGTAGAAGCTGAGACCTGCTAGTTTGTGCCATTTGAGAGTTGATTCAGTTCATTGCTGACCAGTGGCACTACGTTAGCAGAGTTAAATGCTATTTCCCAGGGCTCAGGCTAAGTACAGACCTGAGCTTGATTTGACTTCAGGCTGCAGAGCTGAGACCAGCTTGGCCAGAGGCTCCCTGCTCTTATGCAGGCTGCAGAAGACCCTGGCATTGGTCTCTTGTATGATGGCTGTACCTTGACAGATCGGGCTGTATAAGCACCAGGTGCTGTGGATACTCCTTTCTTCTCTTGGTCACATGAAAAAATGGCATTTGGGTTGGTCTTATTGTTGCTCCAATATCTGTTTAAATGTTCTTGACTGATGAACAATTACAGCTTTGGGGGGGGGGGGGAGGATCATACTGAGTTCTTCCTTGTTATACCAGATTAGCTTTATCACAGAGATAGGGTCATGTATTAGCAATGCAGAATACAATACAATACATACTTATGTAAGTACATTTTTCCCTTCTAGAGGGCTTGAGTAGCTGTTTTTGCAAAAATGGGAAAAAAATGCAGCAGGAAGCATTTGAAAAAGGAATTGGTAGTGAATTTAGACACTAGACAATGTGATTTCAGAGGCAGGACACAGTCGCATTTTTTGGAAAAGTGTGTTTCTGTCAGGTTTTGTACCAAAAGTGAAGCCACCCAAAATAACTAGATACTGAAATATAAATCTTTTTATTATTCTCAAAAGCTGTGAAACATTAATCATCTCATCGAGAATTATGGCCCTTAACATCTCCATCTAAGACTGCATTATTAGCTGAATAGTCTCATTTTGCTGGACATTTAACCTTATATACATGTAATTTATGATGGATTCATTTAACAAGTTTTAAAACTTCCAGAGTAGAACTGGGGTTGTGATCCCAATCCTGGCTGTGAACAAGCTTTATTCCAATTTGCTGTGCTTCCCTTTCCATTGTGCCAGTGTTTCGTGGCAGTTCACCATACCTGTAAAAGCCAGCAGTATACTCTGTGCTCATCTCATACAGGTCCAGGGCATCAGATCCACATCAGACCTGGAGCTCATCTCAGTTATGTCTATGCCTGCAGACTGAGGTGGCCTTGATTGTTTTGATTCTCCTTGAAATACTCAGTGGTTTTGTGCATGTGTGATTTTTTTGTTTGTTCTTGCTGTTGGAAGGCAGCTGTCTTTTGATATGCAGGAAGTGTTCAGAGAGGTGAACAGACAAGGAAAAACAGGGTGTAGTGGTGGTGGGAGGGAAGGAACACTCAAATGGAGTCACTCTGCTGTGCTCCCAGCAGCGAAATTTCATTTTTTGCAGTACTGCTTTGCATTGACTCCAGCTACAATATGAGGCCTGCTGCCACAAAGAGTGGCAGTGGATGCCTCAATATCCAGCCTGTTCTTTTCCCAAAAATGCCCATTTTCTCATTGGCATGCATGACTGCGTCCTGTGACAGAGCTGGAAGTCTGCAAGAACACCTCCAGCCATAAGTAACCCCTCAAAAACCTGTAAGAAATTAACTCAGATTTTCTGTCTAACTTGGATCATTAATTAATTCTATCTCTGCCCCCATTACACAATTAGAAATATTGCCAGTGTCCAAATGTGCGATTACTACATCTGTTAGGAAAGGGAAGAAACAAAAGAATTAATGTTGATGATAATTTATACTGACACACCAAGGGTGGGGAAAGCACTCAAGGCACTGAAGACCTGGCTGGATCTTTCAGCTGAGCATTTGGAACAATCTAATGATTTGGACATTGCTCTTCTTTATTATCCTATTGTTTTTTCCTTTGCCCTTTGCTACCCAGTGACCCAAAAGTCTTTTAAGGCACACCAGTGTATTGTCCACACATCAACACTGGAAAATGTTCCAGGGCTTTAGAAAGACTTGGTTAGCTGGGAAGTCTTTGAGATCGAAATATATAAACCTGTAACTTTCAAAAAAATCATGTGGGGGGTTTTTTTGTTTTTTGTTTTTTGTTTTTTTTTTTTTTTTTATTTAGCTTTTTGAAGGACCTTACAAGGTTCTTCAATGGAGCATGTTGTGTTAATGTCACTGTGCCTGCTGAGTGAGAACATTTTTCTGCCTCTTTTCCTTCTTCCCTTTTCTGTATGGCAGAAGGGACTGGTGCTTAGGGGGAGGAGGCAGCCTGGCCTCTCCTACAGCACCTCCCTCTGCCCACAAATGTTTTGGGGATGTGAGATTCCTGCCTACCTATTGTGCATGAGCTGCCAGTGCCTTTTGAGTCCCCTGGCACTGCCTGCCTCCCCAGCTCTGTGCCAACAGCAAGTCTCAGGTGTTCACCACCTCCTGTACAAGTTTTTTATTTTATCTCTTCTAAATCAGTCTCCTGCTAATTTTACCCGTTTCCCCTACTTCCTGTTCTGCAGCACTTGGCAAATTGTGCTTCTTTAAGCTCATCCATTGCATCTGTGTTTTTGCAAACCTTGGAACTGCAACCTCTTCAGCTTTCTGCCCCCAAACTGGGTAGTCTGGACCCTTGGGCAAGGTGGCAGCTACATCCCCTTATGGTGTTCCTTGGCTTTGCTTAAGAACTGCAGCCTTCCCAAGAATGGCACTGCCCACAGGATGGGGGCATGCCAAGGACTTGTGAAGCGGCAAAGCAACACCTGTCCTTGTCACAGTATCCCTCCAGATGATTCACAGCATTTTGTTGATTCTTTTTTTGGAGGCCACTGCACAATGAGCCAGTGATTTCAGATAACTGTCAGTGATGGCTCCAAGATCTGAAGCTGTGACTCCCACGACTTCAGCATTATGTAGGCTGGGCTTAGGTTACTACCCCTACGTCTAAGCTTATCCAGTGTGGCTCAGCTGCCTCCTCCTTGCTTGCTCCCTTGGCTTTTTGACTTTCTGCTGGTGTTCTTCACCACTGCTGTGGCATTTGAGTACCCCCACTGGTTTAGTTTCACCTACAGGCTCTGAGATCCCACTGTTTCTCCCTTCTCTGGGCCTGTGCTGAAGGTACTGAATGAAATCTTCATGTTTATGTACCCCTGGGGGACTCTGGTGCTGGCTTTTCTTGATCTCCAAACCTTTTGCTTCCTAACCAGCTTTTAGACCATAAAACAGACTTTTCTTCAGGCCCATGACAGCTTAGGTTCTTTAATAATCTTTTGCATGGGCTTTGTCAAAGCCTTTTTGAAAATCCAATTATTTTGAAAATTCCTTTTATTCACACACCAGTTGACTACCTTGTGTGACTCCAGGTTATCAAGGCAGGATTTCCCTTTGTAGAAGACATGCTACTTCTTTTTCAATGAGGTCTTTCTTATCCATGTGACCAGTGGGTTTATTCTTCATAATAAGCACTACTACCTGAGCAGGGTTGGCAATGGGACTTGATCTCCAGCTCCCAGGATCCTGACCTGGACCATTTTGCTTCAAAGGTGCTCCTGGTCCTTCTGGGGGTGGTGGCAGTGATCCAGCTGCTGTGAGGGGCAGTGAGGTGATTCTGTCACAGGGAAGCTGCCTCAGGGGCAGCTCTAAATGCTGAGAGAGGTTTGAATCCTCTGATGCTGCCAGACCTGCAGGTGATGTTTGTGTTTCGTGGTGGATTCCTGGGCAGTCCCTGCAGGTGCTCAATGCTGCCTCAGCAACAACCACCAAAATGTCTGGATACAACCAGGACACCACCTTTGGGAGCACTTATAGTTTTCTTTATCTCCTTCAGGTATGTTCCTTGTTCTTTTTCTTCTGTTTTTCTTGTGAAAGAGCTGCTCAGGGCAATGGGACCTCAGAGGACATGGCTGCACCCTCACCTCAGGCTTCTGTGGAGGGATCAGCATAGCTCTGGCCTGCACAAAACGTTACCACCCCCTTCTCCTCAAGGGGAGCATCACTGCAGCCACATGTCACTGTCCCACAAAGGGCCCCAGAGGATCTGGCACTTCTGAGGCTCTTCTGCCTTGGGAAGAACATAGTGGCCATGGGTGGCCCCTGGACTGGGGCAGCTTTGAGGAACTGGGTTTGTAACAGGCAAAGGTGGAGCTCACTAAAAACCACAGGTGTTTATCCACTAGGGAAAGAAACTCATGAATTCATTCCAGAAACGATACATAGAACAAATTAGGAAAAAAAAAATTCAAGAGATTTGGAAAAAAGAAACTTAGTCTCCAGACAATTCTTCCTGTGGCTCCAGGAAACATGGGGTGCATGAAGAGCAGAAGCCACAGTGTCCCTGAAACTTCACAGAGGCTCCAGTGAAGCACCAGCAACTCTTTAGTGTGCTGATTGTCAAGAAAGAATTCAAATGTGGCAGGTCTCGCATGTTAGCAGCTCAGCAGATGCTATTGTAAATATGATGTCCCATCAAAACCATGTGGTTAACACTGCTTAACACACTGGCACATAGAGAAATGCAAATTGGAAAAGCTTTAAAAGGGTGTTGTTGTTATTGATGTATTCTGTTAATAGCAGTGGGTGGTGACTCCTGAGATTTCTGATGAGTTATGCTCATACACAGTTGGTAAGAGAAGGTGCAGTGTGGATAGCTTTGCTGTGCTGCTCCCTTGTTGTCTTCTAAAAGTTTGGTAAGCAGAGGAAGGATTTGTTTAGACCCTGGAGAGCAGGTGCCTGTTGTTCTGTTGCAGGCAGAACGTTTTGTTACCCTGCTATGAGCTATGGCTCATGGCATTGCGCTGGGCTGCGTGTGGTGTCCTTAATGCCATGCCTGTGGAATTTGGTGGCATGGTGGGAGAACCTGCCTGGGGTTTCTGCCTGTGCCCCTTGGCCTTTGTCTTAATTAGCAACTCTCCATTTTCAACTTGGGAGTGTGGGGAGGGGGAAATCTTGATGATTAAAGATGCTGTACTTTCTTTTTGATTTCTTCTTATCGATGACTCCTCACGATGCTGCGGCAATGCATATTCCCTATGAAACTTTAATAGCTACAGGCTTCTCATTACTGAGGCAGCCTTCTGATGCCCTGACAGAGAAGCCACGTACCAGCTGGCAGGTGGTGGGGCTGCAAATCAGGATCAAGATATTCCCATGGATGCAGAGGATGGCTGGCCCTCTCGTGTTCTTGCACTTAATTCCGCACAGCAGTGCCACACTTACCTTTAAAACTAGACTGCAACTTCACAAGTCAGTTTGTGCATCAAATCCCTTTCTTGCTCCTTTAGTGAGTTCAGTTAGTTGTCCTTGTGAAGAGTCTGTCTGGTTTCGGGAGATGATGGAAGGTTTTGCACTGTCCTGGTCTCTGTGGCATACGCCAGCTGTGATTCTGGACGTGCTCAAGGCTGGGACGAGCTTTTCACTGAGTCAAGAAGGGGCAGCATATTGCCTGATGTGTTCATACAAGCTGATGTGCTGGCTCACAGCTGTTCAAATGTGCCTTTTTGGTTTAAGTGCATGTTCTTTGCCACTGGATATACCCACACATATATTAACTCAGCCGTGTTGCCTTGTCAGTTGATGGTGCTGCACTGTGTCTGCTCAAAAGCTGAGTTGTTGCTGTGCTGACTTGGCTGGAGTACTTGTTGTAGAAGTGAATTTGCTACATGCATAGCTGTAATTGAACTTATTGGACTAGATTCCATTGGGATAACTTTCTTTTTTTCCTTCCTTTTCTTGATTTCTTTCTGGAAAATCTGTAGTCATATGGTGAGATAAATGGGAATATTGATGCTGCAGAATACTTGTCTCAAACTCTAGCAGATCAAAGCTTTCAGGGCCCTCTTTCTTCCTTTTGAAACTGAGCCCAAAATTGATCTGCGGAGCTTGTTTTCTAAAATTGGAACAAAGATGGTTATCTTTATTGAAACTGAAATTCTGATCCATAAAAATGTTCTTAATTTTAGGTGGAATTTCATTGATTTTTGTATGGCTAAGTCCCAGTTGGTTCAGCGGTAAGTTGATGGATGGAATGCAACTGAGGGAAGGTAGACAGAACTCTAGGTTTTCAAGGACTAAGAAAATGTTTTCCCTTTTGCTGGTTCCTGTTTCCTTGTTCCCATGGTGATGGCTATTCGTGGATGGACCAGCTCTGAAGTTGTAGGACTGGTCAAGCTGCATGTTGTATGCTGAAAGTAATTCAGTAATAATTTTTCAAAAGTATCTGCAATTCTTGGTGGCCAGCTGGAGCCACTGGAAGAAGATTTTCTTTGCAGTGTCCTGAAAGGAAATTCCTTTCAAGCTTTTTATAAATCAGGCGTTCCAAACTTGCCTGCTTTAGATCTTGAAGATGATGTAAGCTTGCAAACAGACATATTTGATGTCTTAAGTTTTGTTTTGATTTTTTTTTTTTTTTAAGTTCTCTTGCAAAAAAAACAGCTTTTGGGGGAAGTTAGTCAAAAGGAGGAATAATTTAGAGCATATGTTTTGCACCTCTATTGCTGTATGTGTTGCTAGTAAAAGTGGCTGTTTTAGAAAGGAAGCATTTTATCAACAGATCTACAATCTGTCAAACACAACTGACTGCTGGGAAGTCTGTCAGGAACAGCAATTTGACAACTGAGATGGACTTGCTGAATGTGTTGAGAGCAGCACCTGCTGTCAAAGGGGTAAGGAAATATTTAGGCATTGGTTAACATACAGAGAGAGTGGATTTTTTCTTGAAATCCTGAAGTACATATGCTCAAATTAAGAACAGTCTTCATGTTCTGAATTATTGGCATGAACCCCTCTTCCTCAAACCTCCTGGCAGGTTGAAGAGCTGCATGTGGTAAATTAAACACAGACTCTTTTTTGTTTGTTTGTTTCTAGAGAATCCAATATATGAGAATCCTGATTCCTTAATGAGCATCCACAGGGAAAAGGAATGCCATGGCTTTTTAGTTTCAGCCTGAAACTGGATAAAAATGTTGACTTTCCTAATGCATGATTAATATTTTTTTCTTAATGAAGGAAACAAGCAGTGAACTGAACATGGTAGGCTGTAACTGCAGCTGGCATTTTCAGTGCAGCAGGAGCAGGGGTGAGATGGCCATGTGGGAAATGCTTTTTGCATAGTGGAAAGAAATCCTCCCCGCAGTGTTGGAGCCAGGCAGGCACACACACATCCCCTCACATGCTCTGGGCTGGCAGGAGGCAGGGCTCTGATGGATGGTTGCCTTGCTGGAGAAGTCGGTCATGGATGCCCCTCACCCGTTTCATTATTTAATTACACAGCAATCTGAATGCTGGGCAGTAAAGCTGCATTTTCACCCAGAGCTGATTTCCATTTAGTCTGTCATGTTAATAGTGAAATAAATTGCTCTAATTGCCTGCAAACTTCATCAAATTCATATTTCTTCCTTTTTTATTGAATATTTATTAAACTTCATGTCATGTCTTGCTTGGTTGGTGAAAGCGGTCCAGTCTGTGCATAACATTATGCTTTAAAATGCAGGGTGTCACATTTTCCCTCTTCCTCTTGAATTTTAATTTAGATTGTGAAGTTTTGCATTCATGTTCATATTAATCATGCAATTTGAAGGAAAAAAGAACCAGTCTGCAAAGCATCCTTGTTTCTACATCAGCTCTGATTCTTCTGAGCCTCTTATTTAAAGGAAGAAGCTCCGTTGGGGCCAAACCTGAGGCTGGTGTGAGTTTTCCTGGAAGAGGGGTCTGCTCTTGGTATGCATGGACTGGGAGCAGGAGGTTTTTTCCAAAAATTCTGTTTAAATTTGTGAAGTGCTCTTCCCCTTTGAGCTCTGTGTGCTCACATGCATTCGGACTGCAGACATGCAGAATGGTCAAGTGGGTTGTGGGGGGCAAAAAGTAGCAACAACTGAATTTTAGTGATATTATTCAGCTGTTAGTGTTTCCCTTTCCTATTCCAAATATCTCTTAGTCACTGTCTCTTTTTTACTCTTATATCATTTTCTTTGAGAATCTTTTTGTGCTTGGATTTTTTCTTTTCCATTTCTTGAAGGTAATTTCTGGACATGGCATTCATTGGGGAACATGTAATAGAAGTAAAAATGAAAGGCTCCAAAATCATATGGCAAATTTAAAAAAAAATAATGAAAGGACTAAACATTTTTTTCAGGGACTGATATTTATTTCCCTATATCTCATTATTTTAGAGGCAATTTGATGGTTTGATTTATTTCTGTGTGATTCATTTGCATACTGTGTGTATTTGTGAGACTGACTTGGAAACTTCCAGGTAGTGCCACACTTAATACATAATACCAAGGAGCATGCACAAATCTTCTAAAGACTGAGGCACAAATCTTCTAAAGCCTGAGGAACTCAGGTGGGCTCAGGGCAATTTTAGGTACTTTAATTCCAATGAAGTGTTTGCCTGAGTAGGAAGATAGATCACCTGAGCTGTTGTGAGAGCAGTGAAGGAACACTGCAGTGGTTAGAGACTCCTTTGGCTGCTTCATAAAGTACCATTGGTGTTTAGCTCCTCTGGAGCTTTTCTGTTTGGGTAAAGGACCTTTGAGGTTGAGAGCACTTCTCTGCCTCTTAGATCTTGGTCAGTGTGTGCTCACCAGCTCCTCCTGATGCACTGATCTGGCTCTGGGAGTGATTCTCTGGTTCTTTGTAGTGCCTCTGATGGCACCCGTCAGCAGTGTGAGTGCTGCTTGGCAGGTGGTGCCCATGCAGGGGCATCTTCCTTCCCCTGCCTGCCTTCCGAGAACATATTGGAACCAATTGTAAAAGCAGGTGCATTTTTATTCTTTAGATAAATTGTTGCGTTCAAATGCGTACTTAGATTGCTGTATTTTGCCTCCCTTGTCAGCTCTGTCAGTTCCAAAACTCACAGGAGGTAAAATTCAGCCTGTTCAGACTCCAAGGAAGGTGGTTTCATGCCAAATGATCTTTTTTCCATGTGCTTGTAGGTTTAAATTGCTGCGTAGTCTCTTCCTTTTTCCTGCTCTGCCATTTACCCATTGAAAACAGGTCCCTTAAAAATTGTGATTAACTACCTCTTTCTTTGGGTTTTCTAATTTTTTTTGGTTCTTTTTTTTTTTTTTTTTTTTTTTACTCGCCTTCCCAAGCTTTTAACCACTCCAACCGGTATTATTTGTGGCTATAATTAAAATATGGTACATGTACAAAATGCTGAATTGGGACTATATCTGCATTTTAAAAAAATATAAATGAATTAACCAGGCTGTTGATCAACCCAAGTGGGCAAATACACTGAAGAGGGTTTATCTCTGTGTCAAATGCTTCTGTCAGAAAAACTCCAGTTGAATTGTATATAATGGTTTCGTGCACCATTCATAGTCAGTGGTGGTGTTACAATGATACAGACTCACTGAAGGAGTCTTAGGCTTCTTTAATTGAAAGAAAAAGAAGTTAAAAGTATGATTTGTGTTCCAACTAAAGAAATGAACGGGTAAGTACTTATCAACAGGCACAGCTTTTGTGTTTATTCATCCGAGGACTAGAAGCACATATTTTAGCATCTGAATGATTATAAATATGTTTACTAGCTATCAAAATCAGAGCTGTTTAATTTGAGAATACCAATTCATATTCAGATGCGTTTTGCTTTTCACTACTAGTATTAGTTATCCTGTTCAGCATTCATAGTTCTGGCATTCATCATTTTTGGCTCACAACATATTGAGCTGTAACTGAGGATGGGTGTCAGAGTGGTTAGGGGACACGTTGTGTGTTTTGATTACTCTTACGTCAATGTGTCTTGGCAGAAGGACTGAATGGAGGCATTAGGAATACATGCAGTACTACCCACTGCTTCAGAAAAGCAGCACTTTTTAGTTTATCTTGTTTCTAGTGGTGTACTTGTCCAAGGGAACAAAATGAAATACAAAGTCAGTAAATAAGCCTGACGCAATTAAAAATGATGGGTGCCTGCCTTGAAATAGCCATCTCCAAAGCACACCTTTTGAGCTGGAACAAAGCAGTTGATGATCATGATCTGAGAACTCACCAGGGCACACTGGTGTGATGCTGCATTTGTTTCCTATGTTCTCTTCCAACGTGACAAAATGTTCATCTGCTGCATATCCCTGTTTTTGCTCCTTTTTCAAGTGCGTTTTTAAGATGCCTTTCCCAAAAGTTCATCCAGATGGGACCTTGCATCAACAAAAAAATAAAAAGGGAATAAGGAAGGAGTGGGTCAGCAAGGAGCTCAGCCCAACACTCCCATGTTCTGGATGGAGTCCTGACAGGCTTTGAGAGCAGCCTCTGATCCTGTAAGCACTCCATTGAAAACAGGGAAGGAAACCCCTTCCTCATTTAGCATGGGTGGGTTTTGCTTTTATTAATAAGCTGCAGTCTGGTTTCCAAAAGGTAGAGGCACAACATCATATTTAAAAATGGTCTTTTTGGAGTGTAATTCCATCTTTCTTTCCTGTCTCTGTCCTAGCTGGTCTCTCCGTGTTTCTTCCTAGCCCCTGTAACAGATAATCTAATGGGTGCAATAATGGATACATGCACGTAATAATAATAATAATGTTTAGCAGCTCACTTTCTCCAAAGCCCTCGGCTTGCCTCACAAACCAGAGCACAAATCACACTCAGATGGTTGCACTGTGATTTGTGAACATTACTTTTCATTTCAGCAGCTCTGTGCTGGCCTCTGAGCCCCAGGGTCTTGGCAGTTCCTGTCACTCTGGTGATGATTTTGTCAGGATTTTGGGCCTGCTGAAGTTTAAGAATTCATGCCAGTGTTTGTGAAGTCTAGCATGGGCTACCCTTTTGGAATTGAAGGACAGCTGGAAAACAAACTCTCCCAGAGATTTCCTTGGACTCTGAAGGGTCACTCAAAATGCTTTGCTAGCAACTGTTGGTGTTTCATGGAAGACCTGCTGGTGTTTCATGGATGTCCTTGATTAATTACAATAAGAAATATGAGCTAAATATAGTTGGTGGGATTTTTTATCAGGCTCTTCTGCCTGTTTGAAAGTTTTGTTTCTCCAGTTCTTTCCAGGGGAGCGTTCTGATGCCAAGTGGTGTGTTCATTGCTTTCTGCATGCTTACTCTGGTAGTGCCCTACTTGCTAAGTATGGCAAAGTCTTTCTCTGCCACAGACAGCCCTTTGCTGTTCTTCCATTCTTTTCTGGTAGTCCTTTCCAATTCTTTGACCTTTTATTTTCTTGAAGACTGATTTTTCTCTTGAAATCTTCTGCTTTACTCAGCGGAAGTGGGCTGGATTCTCCTCCATGCATTACACCAAATGCTGGGTCTCACTCAAACCCGTAAAGCAGGGCTTTAGATGAGATTCAAGTTTTCCTTATATTGATGTTCTGTCTAGAATTGCCTGTCATGTTTCCAAACTCCTTCTGGTTTCTTGCAGGTCTGGGAGATTACTCAAGGGATGCCTGTTCTCCCTCTGTACATCCACTCACAGGATGGGGAAACAAAATAATGGGACCATTCTCCTGTTGTGTAGTGAAAATTTTGTAGCTCTATAATTTTTCTTCTTCATAAGTTTGTTCTTACCTAGGTCATGCATTAATCATTTTTTTTCCAGTGTAAAATATCTTTCCTCAGGAGATTTCCCCCCTTCTCCCCCATCCCTGCCTTGCATACACTCTGGCTTTTTTGTTTTGTGTGATGCCAGCAGTGGCTGAAGGCAAATACTATTAATTTGAAATCCGAGCGTGCTGTGCAAAGGCTGGGGGGGTTCCAATATGTTTGTTTTGGAGAAAAAACAGGGCTGTCTTGAGAAGTGTTATTATCATGCACTTGCCTTACAGACTCTTCAGGGTTCATGTTCTCAAGTGCCTTGTGGTTAATAGCTGGTTGTTGGGGTGAGTGTCCAGAAGCACTTGACATCCCACAGCTCCTGTTGGGAACAACTGTGGTCATGGAGGGTGACCCCTGCTGTACTAGGCAAGAAGATCACCAGGGCTGTCTCTTGTTGCCTTGGGTATGGGATATGTTAAACTCCTGCTGCAACATCTGTCTGGTGACATTTGGGGAGAGGGTTGATTTGATGTAAAACTCCACATGGGATAATCTGTTTAAATTACTGTAACTGCAGCAGTGGTCTAAGTCCACTGGAGTCAAAGCAAATTATTTGTCTGTCATAATTCTCACTAATTGCTGTAATTTTGGTACAGCAAGAAGTACCCAAATTCAATAATTTTTGAAGAACCCTTGAGGTGAGCAAAGAGATTACTGGGGGAGGGGAAGACTTCAACTTAGTGATGGATTTAATTCACAAGAATTATTGTTTTGCCAGCAAAGTTTTCAGTGTGTTTTGCAAGTTCCATCTGTCTTTCTAAAATCATATTCAAGCAATGTTACAGTGGTGATTTCCCAGAAACAAATCTGTTTTGTGTCAGTTAGCGGGAGAATTGTCCATAATGTTGGGGTTTAGCTTCCTCGTCAGGTAAACCTGGTAGCTGGACCTAGTTAGGGTCTGAATAGTCACAAATACTGCAACACCCAAATGTGGAGACATCTGTAAAGTATGTGCTCTGTTTGTTTTGTAGGCAGGGGATCCTCAGCACTTTCTGAAGATTGATCCTTTTTCTCTGTGTGGGTTTAAGTAGCAGAAGTGGTTGCTACTATAGGAAAAAATAATTTTCTTTGATATTGCCACTTGAAAGGCAAGTTCCAATATTGAGCTTAGTTGTTCCCCATTTAATTTACTTTTTTTTTTGGGGTAGAAAATATGGGATGAAAGTATTGAGCATTTGTAGAGATATACTTGTGTTCTTCTGCCAGATACAGAGGCGTGAAAGAAAGCATTATGCATAACAAGATATTCTCAGGAGATCTGTTTAGCAGAAGGGCACAGTGTTAGATGTAATTTGTTTACTGACAGAGTTTCCAACAATGGTGCAATGGACCAGGAAACATCACTAAAGTAATGAGTCCTTTCCTTTTTTAAAGTGATTATGTTTGAAGAGTGCAAATTAACCCGCTTTTTGAAGCTGTTGCTTAGGTGAAAAAATTTACTGATGAAAAGGCATCCCCCAACTGGCTCCAGCAGCTGATGTGGATAAAAGGTGCAGAGGCTGTGCTTACATAGGAAAAAAGTTGTTTTCTGTAAATCAAATGCCAGTAGCAACCAGGCTGATCTACTCCAGGACCTACTGTAGTGAAACTGTGGGGCCAGGAACAAAGGCCTTACATTGTGTGTAAAGAAGCTGCTGTAAATGAAGCTAGCTTGGCTGAAGATCAACATAACTCCTGGGGGAAGGTGAAGGGTTACCCAAATCCTGCCTGAGCTCCTCACACAGCACAAAGATCCCTGCTCATTGGTGCCTGAGGTGGGCCTTCCTGCTGCCCACTCTTCATCCTGGTGGTTTACAAGAGATGAGGCACAGATATTGCTGGGGATGTGATCTGAGAACAGTGCATGGTCCTTATTGTTGTGTCTCCATCAGCCTCTCAGGTAGCTGGTGATAAACATCCTTGTCTGAGCTCTCCAGAGAAATCTCTGGGGACCCTGCAGGGCATGTGAAAACCATCAGTGAATGCTTCCCGTGTTTTAGGCAGATGCTGTTGGTTATTCATGCCTGACGAAAGCAGAGATGCACATTTATAGCATTTCCAGCCAACTGTGATTGTGAACTGTCTGTAATGGCCTTTTTCCTTCCACATTGTGTGGTTTTTGTTTGTAGCAAATGCAAGAACCACGTGCCTGTCTGGAAACGAAAGCAAAAGGAGTATTTGGCAGTCCAATGAAAAAGGTCATTTGGGAGACTTCCATATGCCCCGCTAAGAATTAGAGTCAGGTATCAGTGGGTGAGATGATGCCATTTGCTGCCATTTGTCTCTGCTTTTAAAAGAAATTTTTCCATAGAAACAGTTTTTTATAGTAGATGAATCTGACACTGTTTTTAATTTGGCCAACTGAAGCTTCTTCTGAAGGAGCACTCTGGTTTGTCCTCTTAACAAAACATTACAAAATGATCTGGGCATATAGTTTTGATTTCCTTAAATACTGGAGTTGGGCTTGAATGACTGAAACAAGCACAGTGTTACCTGACGCACTTGAGACTCCTGACAGATAAATAATTCGGCCCTTCAACACAATGTTTTGTTAGAAATTAGTGTGCCTACTGGGTATAAAGCAAAGAGGTGCCATTCATAATAATGCAGACGCCTCCCTGGGGGTATTGACTATCCTCAAGTGAGATCTGCTCGTTTGAAATGATCACCTTTTTCAGAAAAACACATTTACTTTAATGGCTTTCAGTATCTCTAGCTTAGCTGTTTTGGTGACTGTTTCCATTTCAGTGATTAATGCTGTTAATAACTATAATCAGAATTCTTTTCAATGCCATCCTCTGCTAAAACTAGCAACGCTAGTATTTTTGTTTTCCATGCTTAAATGTATTTTCTGTATAAAAATTACATGCATATCTGTTTCTTTCTGAAGCAGAGCAAAGCTACCCAGGATAAATGCCCACCACAGTGTCAGTGTTAGAAAAGCCAAATGCGAATGTGCCCCTTTTTCCTTCTCTTAGCTGAGTTGCACATGAAAAACCAGAAAGCAGATGTCAACTTCATTTTACAGAACCTTTGAAAATTGTTCTGCTTCAGGCTAAACCCATTTCTTCCACCTCCTGGCATGCTGAAGAGGATGATGATCTCTCAGCAGCCTCTGAAGTATTCCATGATGTTTAATTCTCAATTAAAGACTTCGTGTTTGCCAGCAGATGATGTTCTCACAGATTTCCTTGCATTTGGCCTAGGTAGGGAATACCTTGACAGCATTGTGATGTTCTGCTCTGGAGTGATTTTTGGCAGTACGTGTTGCCAGGTCCATATGGATTTTACCTTTTGTAAACTCACCCCTAATCCCATTCCTCCCATTTCATTTCTGCAATTGTGTTATTAGCTGACAAAGAACTAGGAATTAAATGCATGAGAAAAACAGGAAGCTGTCAGAATAAGCACAGGAAGACAGAAAGGTGGATTGGAAGTGCCTGTTCAGTAGTTCACTGCCCAGTCCAACATATATTGTGGTTCTGTTGCAAATAGCTCAAACACAGGTGTAAAGAAAAAAATTAAAGAAAAATAGTACGACATTTTCACCACTAGTTAATAGATTTTGTTTTGTTGCACTCATGTCTCTGACTTTCCCTCGGTCTTACCTTTTTGGTAAGAAAATCTTCTCAAGGATTGTTGTTTACTGAATTTCCTATGCCGTACTCTTAAGTCTGTGACCAAGAGTTTTAGGGTTTGGTTGGTTTGTTTTCCTTTTTTTTTTTTCTTTTGCGGCCTTACAATTTAGAAATGCTTATTAAAAAATCCTTATGAATGGTTAACTCAATGAAAGTAACTTATTTGCAGAAGAGTTTCACACACAGGCTACAAAGCACTGTTTTGTTCACAGATTTTTTGCACACAGCGGAGGATGACAGTGAATTATGAATGCAGCGGGTGCCTGGAAAATTACCCTTGCTTCTTTTCCTAGTGGTGATGATGCTTTTGAAAAGCACCAGTTAAGTGCAATAATGATTTTGTCTTCATATTTTCCTTGCAATACAAGTACTGGAAAATATTCCCAGATATTGGTGCATTAATTTCCAGGTGTAAAAAATCCCTCTCTATTCAGACTTCTGAATTTAATGCATAGGTGAATGCAGATGCAGTTGAGCTGGAAAGGGGCTTTGAAAGAATCTTCCTCTTGTCTTTTTTCTTCTCACCAAAATGCCAAAAAGGGAATTTATGGATCTGTTGTGAAAATTTGAGTTTTCATTGTGAAAGTTGTCTCTCCAGAGTTCTTCTCCCCGCTCCACCTTCTTGCTCCATGAAAATCCAGCTCCCTGCAGGAGTTGGAATGTCCTTGTGCAGATCATGATGTGCACAAGGTGGTTCAAGTTGTAAATGTGAGGGGCTTTTCCTGCTGCTTGGGCAACAGAGACTGCCTAGTCTGTGGTGATTCAGTTCCCAGAAAAAAATGTGATCAGAATCAACAGGAGTTTATTGTACCTGAAAGTTTTAATTTATTTTTTTAAGCACTAGCATATTGTATTTATTTTGATGTAAGCCAAATTGCTTCTCACAAGAAATACCAAAGCTTCTTCCAGTTACTGATGCTACTTCAGTTTAGCAGTAGCTCATGGCAAAGCACCATAAAAGTGGAATCTTGCAATAATCTGCATAGAGTTGTTTGGTTTCCACAAATCTAAGGAGAATGCCTGTGTTTGTCTGATCACTTCTCACTGCTGTGTGCAGAAAGACAACAAGCATTAGGGAACCAGTTACACAAAACACATAAAATTATTTCTTGCTGTTAAAAGACAAACTTAAGTAGTACAAAAAACTTACTTTTGAACTCCTGTACTATCAGCAAATTAAACCAAATATAAAGGAAAAAAAAGATTGGCTAATCAGTCAAATATTCATACTTCCAATATAAGGATCAGGGTTTTGTCCCACGTTTTGTGGCACTGTTAATTTCAAGGAGAATGCCATAAAATGTAATTCATTCTCAATTTAAATGTTGTTTGGTTATCTATCTAAAGTACCGTGCATGGCAATTGAAAACCTAGCAGTGTCTTGGTCCTTTACCCCAGGCAGTAGCTGTTTATTAGGAGACTCTCTTCTAGAAACTGATTTCAGTGTTTGGTCTTCCCTTTGTTTTTGTTTGCATTGGCATTCCAGGTGATTCCAGGGGCACAGCATTTGTCTGTCCTGAGAGAGCTGTGCCTCACTTTGCAGGCATTCCATTTCTGTGCAGGGGGCTGGGCAGAAGGTGCTGATCTCACACCGTGACACGGCAGTGAGACACATCTGCACACCCACATCTGGCTCCAGAGGCTGGCACTTGGAGGGAGGCTGCTGTGAAGGGAGAGGGGTTTGTGCATGCCATGCTCTTAGTTCTCAGTAGGCATCTGCTCCAGCTGTGCCCAAACTCCAGGCTCAGGCTGGGCTGCTCTCTAGTGATGCTTTCAGCAACTGGTGATGGTGCTTGACCTCTGCTGTCCCTGCTTGCTGAGCTGTTCCATGGGGCTGTGTGTAGGCCTGCATGGACTAAGGACTGGTAGAAGAAGGTGATGGAGCCCATTCTTGAAGCTGCCAGGAGCTGAGTCCAGCCAACTCGCTGTCTGCTGTCCCACCAAAACACGAGTTGTGCAAAGGCAGGATGTGAGTCTTTCCCTTTGTTTCTAAACGAGAGAGATGGAAAAATACTCAACCTAGTCTCTCAGAAGTAAGAGAAATACCATAATGAGATCTGATATAACTTGTTTTGCCATGGGTTCTTCTTTTTGCCCTTGTCCCAAGTAGTTAAACACAATTCCAAATGGAACTGCTGAATACTTTCCTGTGTGGCCGTAAACTCTGGAACTGTCACTTGGGGAGTTGTTCAGGCTGTTTTGGGGCTTTAAGTTTGTAGCTAAAGAGCTCCATAGTAGTCATACTACCAAATGTCAGACTCAAAAGGCTGGAAGTCAAAGAAGCATCCGGGCCACTCAGTATATCAGTGTTTAATTGACAATGTGCAAGACCTGCTTGTGATTTATAGCCCGATAAAGGGACACACTTTTTATGTTCTGCCAACACAATTGGCAGAATGTTTTAGGCACAGATGGCACATTAGCCTTGGACAGCTGGTTCTCTCTCTGCTGTCACATCCAAGGACCATCTAACTAATACTGTCACACATGACCCAGTTCACTGGGTAACCGAGAGGGGTTCTCACACGTGGCTTCGTGTCACCCTGAAGGCACATGAAAATCAATCTGCTAAAAGACTGCCTCGAAGAGGTTTCCAAGACTTAGCACCCCACCATGCCCTTCTGGCTGTTCACTTGCTGACCTCTCTTTCAGCTGCGTGAGCGTAACCGAAGAGTTTGTTTCTGGTTGGGGAGTGTGCACATGTGCAGCCTGCAGAGTGTGGTTCTCTCCTTGCAGTGTCCTCCACTCTGCATCCGCACAAATGTGGATTTAAAACCACAAAAAGGCAAGAGGCAAAAACACACATATGTGGCATGAATCTCTTTAAAGAGAGGCAATAAGGGATCACTGAAAGGTGGCTGTTTTGAAAGGTGTATCTTTAATTCTTAGTAAAAAGAAAAAAGCTAATACATGGTAGAAAGACAATATATAATGACAGTATAAATTATGTGTAGATGATAGTGAGGATAAAAAGAACAGAGGGTGAAGTAAAACTCCGAATGCCTTTGGAAAGAAAAAAACATCTAACCCCAATTTTTTTCTAGAACACAGGCAGGAAAGGTCTGAGGTGGAAAGCAAAAAAGCTATGTTTGTTGACAGATAAAACACATTCCTGAGATCAGAAACTTGGTATTTCAAGGTATGGTCCTAGGAAAAATAAAACAGTTTTTCCATAATTTCTGCTGTTCTATCAGAGCTTCACTGACTTTGCTGCAAACCACTGTGTGGAAAGCCTTTAAAATGTATTTTGGCTTACAGCATCAGATGCAGAGTCCAAGAAGATGTGATGGGATTAGTATGAGCTTTTATTGGTGCCGAAGTGTTAGACCAGAAACATTGGAGTTTTGTGGTTTTAATTTTAATAAGGTAGAATACAATTTATCACAGGGACAACAGTCTTGGCTTGTGGAGAGGTAACCAACCAAGAACTAGGAGAGGGGAAACACCACCCTGCCAGGGGAGCAATGGGAAAATATCCACTTGCTTTATCCCTGATCTCTTTTGTGAGTAAAGTTTCACTGTCTGTGCCTGAAGAGCAGCTTGGTTTGTCTTGGAGCAAGGAACATGTGGATGTCTGTGATCATGCATCTGCAATATGATGCTCTCAATATGCAGAGAATGACAGGGACAGTGTCTTGATCCCAGTCACATCTTGCAGAATTTCATCTAACTGGAGCCCCAGATTGTCTAGGTGTTATTTATAGAAGTTTTGTGCTGTTTTAGGGGTTAATGGTAACAAAAGATAGACTGAAGAACCATTCAAGTTCATTTATTTTCCAAATTAGAACAAAGGTAAAGGCTTTGCTTTGGATTTTTCTTACAGTGTTATCTGCTGTTTTCATTAGGGTTTGCCCACAAAGGGGAGAATTTCATTGGGTTTAGTGGAGAAAGCTGCCTAAACATATCATGAAGTTCTTCATTTAACATTAATAGAAGCAGATAGCAGGAGTTGAGCTCTGTTTTAAACAAAATCAGTATTAAAGGTCCTATCTCTAGGAGGCAAAGCAGACTCAAGCCATCTCTCTGAGCTGTATATTATAACTGCCTCTGTAAAACTGCCATAGAAATTGCAGGCTTTCATTTTCATGGAATCTGGAATATTTCAGCATGGAATGTGCAGCTCTGGGTGTGAGACCATGGTGTCAAATTGCATTTGCACTGGAGTCACTTGCAGGTGACGCATAAAAGTGGCTTTTAAATTTGCATTTGGAGGCACTGGGATAGATTTGTAAGATTTCCAGTGTACTCTGTGTTGTGTGTCTCACTTGACTGACCAACTGTCTCTGAAGAATAACATTTTTGAAGGCTGTGTCAGAGTCGGGTAATCTTTGAAAGACTTTGTGCTGTAGTAAGTACAGTGAAATATATCCCACCGATTTAACATCCCAAGGGATTTGGTAATCTCTAATTAACAAATTAGTGCCAATCACCAGCCTGTTTGGACATTGCCCATCGATTAGCATAGGGACTGACATTGATGTGCTCCAGAGTCCTGGTATTTCATTTAGCAGATGAAGACCTTTGTGCAGCACAGGATGACAATCTGCTGTGGGCTCAGTACAGTGAGGAGAGTTGTCAGCCCCAGGTAGGAATTAAGAAGAAATTGGTTGTTCCCAAGCTGAGCAGGTGATCATGGGGGCTGGGGGAGCTGGCTTTAGGGGGGTGGCATGTGTTTGAGTCACCTGGGAATCCTGCAGGTGGAATGACCTTCCCTCCCATTTGTGCAGTGTGAACAGTGGGGAAGCACTGATCAGCTAGATCTATCAAATGTGAGCTGTAACTTCAGGTTCAGGCCATTGTCTAAAATTAAAGTATATGTGGCAAAGAAATTTGCACTGTGCCACAGAAAGGCAGGTTTGTACCATACACTGGAGGTGTTACCTACCTTTTGTGTTCTTGGCTTCAAAATTAGGCTATGGGTAAAGTAAGTATGGGCATGGGTGAAAAAGCATCTATTTGAGCTCGTTTGAATATTTATAATGTTGAAATTAAAAATTTTAACTGCACTGAAAACTTATTTGTTCCATTTGGTGTAGTTACAGTTAGTACTTCTGACTGCATACGAGCCATAGGCAAAATTATTAGCAAATGGGTGCACTTCTGTGTGCTTACTGGCATGCTAGTAATTGTTTCATCCTTTCAGATCATCTGTGTAATGGCAGAGATTGTGAAAGCTCTTGTCCTAAGCTTTTATTCAGTAAAGGAGCTGTGCTTGATAAGATAAGGCATTATGGTTGATAAGAGCCATGCAGCTAAATGAGTACATGACAGTACCAAGTGGACAAGTAGATGAGTAATGGAATATCCATTCAGTGTCCCAGGAAAAGTTTGCTTCATTTTGAAGAGTGGGTTGTTTTCTGGTGCTTTGAATTTCCTAGTGCCTGTTAGTTAGCTATGTGAGTATTTTTATCTCCTGCTGCTTCTGACCTGGAGGTTTTGCTGCAGTGTGAGGAGAGTGTCGACTGATGGAACCAGTTCTCCCAGACTACTCTGGCAGGAGCAGTGTTGCTGTTTGGGCTTTGCACTTGTTGAGCAAGGCCTCTCCATAAATTTGTGCCGTTTGAGACTCCAGGTTTCTGCCAGTATCCAGCACCAAGCATCCATGTGATTCTGAAAAGAGCACTCATTCCCTCACTGCTGCTTTAGGCTGGGAGGACTGATGAGGCAGCTGGAGGTTGTACTGGTGGTGGGCTCTGACATATTTCAAAATATTGCTGCTGGTTTTGGCCTGTAACTGGGGAAATGGGAATGACCAGGTTGGGCTTGGCACTTTGGGAATGTCCTGGGTTGCCGTGTGTGAGCTGGGAAGATTTCCTGAGGAAAAACTCAGTCAGGAGTTGACTCCATCTGAGCTGTGAAGGATCTTGGCAGAATGAAGATTGTATTTTGAATGGAAGTTCACTCCAGGTGACATTTCAAAGCCTTATTGATCACCTCCATGAGTTTCATACAGACTTTCCTCATGTTGTGGTAGTTAGCTTAGGAAGAAGAGGGATGTGTCAGAGTTTGTTTTGTTACAGTTGGACGCTCTACCTAAGTATTCTTCTCAAACAACAAAATGAAGTGAAATCCAGTGTAAATGTAGAACAGTTCATAATGACAAGTTTAAATCACTGCTCTAATTAGTGAGCACTTCCTGGGGACTCATTAGAATTATAAAAGCATTATTGTTGGTATGCAGTGGCTGGAACATGTTGAGTTTTGGGCAGTTCCACAATATTACCTTGAAGAAAAGAGTTTTGCTGCCTTTAAGAATTTTCTGTGGTTTGTGAGAAAGCACAAATTGCCATGTCCTAGAAATCCTTTATGAATTGGGCCTTCTGTTTGCTCTTATGAATGAGGAGGGTTTTGGAGTTTATATGCCACAATCTAATAGGTATATAGTGACTGCTTAATGGGATTTACATTCACTCAAACAAAATTAGGTTGGTAAAAGACAATGCAACATGCTGTAATGTAAATGGGACTGACGGCAGAATTAAATGTTTGTGGAAACAGGGCAGCAGATCTATCAAGAGCTAATTAGACAGAGCTCAGAGACAGACTTGGGAGTTAACAGCACCAACAAAGAGAGAAGGGGAGTAAGAAAGAGAGAAAATGGAGTCTTTGTGTGGTGATGAAAAGGAGTTATAAACAAGGTTATTTAAATTGGAAGGTCTGATGTAGCCTATCCCGTGAGAAGGACTTAAGTCTTATCTGAACCTGTTGATTAACACAAGTTGAATGGCAACTATGATAACCCCTTTTATGTGCAAATAGTTTCTCTTTGTTGCAGTTTGCTATTCACAGTATCTTCCTCTCCTACACTTTTTCCATAGGATAATGTTTCCATTTGCGCCTTTCTCTCAGGCACCAGTTTAAAAATAAGACTTGGGCCAAAATATTTCCAGCACTGAGAGAGAGAAACCCTCCAGAGCAGCGCCAGGGGAGACAAGAGACTTTAGGTATTTACTGTTCCCTGCAGGGGTGTGTGCATGGGAAGAAGGCACCACTGCAGGGAGCCATCAGGTGAAAGGGATGTTGTGGGGTAAGGGCAGACTGTATGAAGTTGGCGTGCAGAGGATGAAGTTGGCATGTAAAGGATGCTGTGTGCCTGCCATGCCCTCAGCTGTGGTGTCCTTGCTATTATTGCACCATGTGGCACACCTACTGCCTTCTGTAGGCTCCTATTGTCACACGAAGGATTTCTTTGAACAAAACCCTGTGTATATTTAGTTTGCAAAGGTTAGTCCCCGAATTTAGCAAGAACAGGATTTGATCAAAATAAATTTGGTATAAGGAAACTCGCCAAATCATTAAAGAATCAATTGCAGAGATGTTTAAATTATTTTTGTTTAACTTCTTTCTTCAAACCTAGCTTAAGAAATCCTCTGGAATTAAGAAATGACATGGTAACTTTGTGATTTTATATTTATAGAAGGCTTATTCAGGGCAGGCCACAGTATTTCCCTTATTACCATCTTTGGCAAATCCCAGTTTGGGGTTGTTTTTTTTTTTTTTGTTTTTTTTTTTCCTTTGAGCTGTAAATAGATGGGCCTTGCTGAATTTTGCTGGTGGGTGTTGCATGATGATGTTTGTACTGGGAGAAGATCAGAAAAACCCTTGTGCTTTTTTGTTTGTTTAGGCTTTTTTGTTTGTTTTGGTGTTTGTTTTGGCTTTTTGTTTGTTTTTTTAATGGGAGAATTGTCCTTTCTAATTTAGCAGCAGAGCTGTAGTTATAGGCATGTAAGAGTTGGGATGAGAAGCTGTGCTGGTTTCTCTGACAGAAAGTGTCATTTTTCAGAGGAAAGCATGAAGCCTTGCTACAAGGGGTTGGTTAAGCAGGAAGAAGGGAATGCCATGTCTAAGGGCCTTTTCCTGAAATCTGAGCTCAAATTTCTGTCTGAAACCAAATCCACTGACTCTGAAAGCCAGATCAGATAGGAACACTCTGTGTGAAGTGTCTGAAAAATGAAACTCCAGTTTCAACAGAAATACACCAAGCCTTGTTCTATTTGCTCAGAGATGCTGAGTCTGGTAGGGAGCGTGATTTTACCTCTTAGGGAGTGTTATTTGATGAAAGACATCTGGGCTTGTGCCAGGAAAATGGAGCCTGTGCTGAGTCCTGGAGCTGTGGGACAGGGAGGGTGGCTCTTGCCATGCAGACTTGGCTTAGGGCTACTCTAGCAAATCCTCCTGAATTCTCCTTTTTGAAGTAACTTGTGCTTTTGTTGGGATGCTGAAAACCCATGCTGCTTGGAGTTTATTCCTTTCCCTGAAATAAAACTCTTGCAAGGATTAAAATAATGTGGATCTTTGATTTTGGTTTGCATTTTTTTTTTTTTTTCATCTATAAAGAGGCATTCCCCAGGGGGAAAAAAAAAAACCAAAAAACTTAACTGGCCTGGGTGTAGTAGTTAGCCATCAGAAACCAATTACATTTTTCTTTTTTGCTTGCTTAGTGTTTTTACAAGTGTAGGTCACAGTTTCTTTCCCTTTACTTCATCAGAGCAGCATCCTTGTGTTTGACAAGGTCTGTGGGAAGCCATTGACTTTCATGTTCGTTAGATTGCAGTTCAGAAATGAAAGCTCTGCATTTTGGCACTGACAACAAAAGCACAGGGATGTTCTGGATCCCCTTCCTTTGGTGTCTCATGCAAAGAGGAAGGTGAGCTGGTGTGTTTGAGAGGTTTTTGTCAGGGAGCAGCTGGGGTGTGAGCCAAGGGGGAGGTCCTGCTGGGCAGAAGTGTCTGCAGTAGGGTGGTCAGGAAGGCATTTTTTTTCCAAGTCCTCAGGCAATACCCTCTGAAGAAAAACTTTATTTAGCGAAGGGTGCTCATGCTTGAATTGCAGGGAAGAATCTGCAGGTAAGAAGCCAAAACTTTCTCTGTGGTGAATCTGAGACATCTCTTGCTGTAATAATAATATATAATTATTAATTAATAATAATAGCAGGCAGCACCAGTCATGCAGTGTAAATGGCAGAAGCCTTAGCCTATGTTATTACTTTGCTGGTTACTGTCACCAAGCTTGTGATTGAACGCAGAAGGACAAAACCTCACCTCCTTTTACCTTGTTTCAGTCATGCTAGAGCCTTTGACAAACTATTTTCTTGTTTCTCGGGTTTCAGCTGAAGAACACAAAGCAACAACTCAAAATGTGTGAGGGTATTTCACTACAGCTGCACACACAGACCCCCAAATAGATATCCTTTTTTTCTCTGGGAAAAAAAAAAAAAAAAAAAAGATGAAAAATATTAGTGCTAAAGAAATA
>CM031863.1:34168277-34199302 GCA_018697195.1 Certhia americana | reverse complement strand
CACTACAGCTGCACACACAGACCCCCAAATAGATATCCTTTTTTTTTCTGGGAAAAAAAAAAAAAAAAAGATGAAAAATATTAGTGCTAAAGAAATATGGTTTGGTGGTTTTCTTTCCTGACTTTTAGGGAGAGTTTCCATTTTCTCAGAAGAAATGCCCATTCTGATCTTGGTGCAGTGAATCCTTTCTTGCCTACCCTCTGCTAGCCCTGGGTTCAGTTCATTCTGTGAAATGGGAACAGAGGTGTAGTTTTGGCAGGCAGGTGCCAGTTCATTCTGTGAAATGGAAACAGAGGTGTAGTTTTGGCAGGCAGGTGCCACTTTGAGGGCTTAGGTTCAGCTTTGCATGTAGTCAGTGTCTGCAGTCACAGTCACTGGCTGTTGCAGGCTGCAGGGACTCTCAGTTTGTTTTATTGTAATACTTGGAGGTTTTATATGTTTGGGTTTTTTTTCCTAAAGGAAGTAAATATCTGTCCTAAAATTTCATCTCCCTCTTTTTTTTGGTACTTTTAGAACATCATAAAATTCACCAAATCATGTAATTTTGTTAATTTTGTGCTGTTACATACACTATATAATTTTAGTGCAGAGGTGTCCTTCCAATGTGAGATTGCTGTTTCGTGGGCAAGTTTTCATTTTATTTCACGGCAGGAGAATTTTGAAAACTAGGAGTGAATTCTTGGACATAAAACCCTGGCCCTTTGAAAAATCTGCCTGCTCGGAGTTTCAGCTTCGTGAAGCTGTGCTGAAAGCCTGGGTGGCTCTGCTGTTTTCTCCTGTGCTCTTCTAGTGATACAGGAGTGTATTGATTGATTACAGTTGCCAGATGCAACTACTGTACAGGAGTGCTCTGGTTTAAAATTTCAGGGGTAAGCAGATTTCAGTACATGCTGCTCATTTCCTCCCCAGCTTGTCCCCCCCCCCCCCCCCCCCCCCCCAACCTGGCATCCTCACGTGACAAATAACAGAGCTTCATCAAGGTCAGTTGGAAAGGCCCTTTTTACATATCCCATAAATTTTAGCCAGGTGCCACTGATGTGAGATTAATGTAATGGCACTCCAGCAAGCACTCAGGCTTGTCTTAATTATGCTAAGGTTGCCGGTTCACCTTTTCTCTTCATCTGTCTCCCGCTTTAGGGAACACTAAACACTATGTCATTAGATTGTCTGTTCCACAACATTGGCCCTTTGCATTTACAAAGTCATCAGATGGCTTATGACCTAGCTTTTCTAAGATATTAAATTAAGTAAATAGTGAAAACAAAAAATTAAGTAGAAAAGGAGCCTGTTGGTGGAAGGAGGGCAGAAGGAGAGAGCCGAGGGGGCATAAATGCACGTGCCTTCATGTCTGGCTGCAGTGGAAAGGGCTGCAAGCCTTGGGGCTTTTCCTGTTTCATTGTTATGGGTTTTGTGGGTTGGGTTTTGTTTTTTGGGTTTTTTTTTTTTTTTTTTTTCCTTTGGAATTTAAAAATCCTCTACTGCACTGTTTGGGGAGTCAGTTGAGAAGGGGCCCCCTGAGGTTCAAACCAACCTTGGATGTTTCTTCCCTGAGCTCTGGCAAGGGGACACGGGGTAGCACAGTGAGTCCCTGAGCTCTGGGAAGGGGACAGAGGATGGTAGCAGGGTCCCTGAGCTCTGGGAAGGGGACAGAGGATGATAGCAGGGTCCCTGAATTCTGGAAAATGGACAGAGGATGGTAGCAGGTCCCTGAGCTCTGGGAAAATGGGCAGAAGATGGTCCCTGGGCTCTGGGCAAGGGGACAGAGGATGGTAGCAGGGTCCCTGGGCTCTGGAAAATGGACAGAGGATGGTAGCAGGGTCCCTGGGCTCTGGGATGGGGACAGAAGAGAGCAGTCCCATGGCAGTGAGCTTTGCATCCTGCCATAATAAAGCTCCTGTTGAGGCAGGGAACCATTTTCTCCTACATCTGGGGCAGTATGGGTAATATTTCTTGGACATTTGTTCCTTTCCATCTGCAGGCTCAGTTTAGCAGTCTGGAAAAAAGGCTGACCTTGATTTTTTTGATTTTATTTATTTATTTAGTGCTTTATGGTCACAGTGAAAGAGAACTTCTGTTTCTAGTCTGAGCATCCCCTGCTGGCTTTCCAGGGAGGATAGTTTAGAGATAACCAGAAAGAACTATCTGAGGCACCAATTTTAATTTCTGTGAAAATAAATGCCTCGAAAGAGCCTGAACAAGGCTTGTGTTGGAGCTGCTTGGTGGCTGTAGCCAGGTTGGGACAGTCAGAAGCTTTCCATGGGAAAAGAGAAATCAGTGTCTTGTATGTTCAGTAGCAGCTCTCTGCGATGTGCTAAGATGATTCACTCTTACTTTCTCCAGCAGTTCCTGAAAATTAATGTGGGGATTGCAGATGAGACATGTTTTTCTGTTGATTTGCATGCTCTGAATACGTCAGGTCCTAATTTCTGCAACCAAGGCTAAATTAGAGCTTTGTGCTCCCTTTATTACCTAGTACTTCTAAAAATCTTTTAAGAAAGAAAGAAAAAGTATTCTTCACAAAGGAGGGCCTCATGGGAGACACAGAAATCCAGCCAGAGCAAAGCAGGCATTCTTTGAGTAGCACAGAGGGTCCACTCTCTTCCAAGCTCACCAAGCCAAGGGAAAGGACCCGATGAAGACGTAGTGAGAACAATCTGAGTTTTTATCAGTATTGTACACAAAGCTGTTGACTTATGGCTGCTGCTGTGTGCAGGGACTTCTGTACCAACATCTCCCTCTCTGCCTGGGTTTCCTGAGCCACCACAGGACATTGAGGTCCCTGCCTTTGTTTCCCTGCTGTTGGTAATTAATGCAACAACCACACATACCACAGGGTGTTTTCCTGTGTGGAGGGAAAGCAGAAGTGCTGCACACCTGACCTTTCAAAAATCAAGTGCAGAGGTTTAATGTTTTTAAATACATCAGGACTAATCTATTCAGCCCAAAACTAAAATTTCTGAAGATAATCATAAAGATCCTAAAGAGAGACTGTTTCACTTACTGGTTACTCCACCAGCTGCTGGTGGCTCCAAGGCACAGATGTGTCACCTGGATGTCAAAGCATCAGGTCAGTAAAGTAGGCATGGCATATCAGCAATAGTAACTTTTTTTTTTTTTTTTTAGCCAATGGACTTTCTATAGGTGACTGTCCACGGAAGAATTATTTTTTAACCCCTAGACATTTTTTTAAATTCACCTGCAGTATATGTGTAAGCAACTTAGTTGAAGGTGTTTTGGAAATAGTGTTAGCACCTCTGTTCAAGTTCAGTCTCCTGCCAGCTTAATTCCAGTGGAAGCTTCTGCCTGCAGTAGAGTTTTCTGGTCATTCCCACACACAATAAAATGTGTCTACCCAGTAATGATCTGTGCTGGTGCATTGTCACAGCATTATAGTGAAAATAACTCCTGTCACCACAGTAGGAAGCACACCTACGACTTCCTCTAAAATGTCTCTGAGAAGCAAGTTAGCTATGACAAGCCCAGTCCTAATGGCACATTTCAGAGTGTGGAAGGTCTGGCACTACAAATTCTCTTAATGGGACAGGATTATTTTATAAAGTGATTTATTAATAGACAAGAAATGCCTCTTTCTTGGTTTTGTGAGTAACATTTTTGCAAAAATGTCTTAGGGGTGGGTTTAGGTGACTCTGTTCTGGTAAGTGCTCCTACAGAAGCCAGACCCCTGTGCCTGACCACCAGAAATGTGAGCAGGATATATTGTTCTCCTCAAAACTCCTGACTTTACTGCAGGGACTATTGACAACTGTGTAAACATCCATCCTGATGGCCCTTGGAGGAAGGCTGAGGCAAAAACATTGACTTTTTGCCTTACCCATCTCTGTTTCTTAGAAGTAAAGGAAAAAGCTGGGGAATATAGATGTAAAATGAAATAGTACATTGCCTTGTTTTGGTCAGAAGTGAAATATTTAACAATCAAGTGGCAAATGCAGTGGGGACAGATGTGCTTTAAAACACCACTATTTTTCACTGAAATTTTTCAGTCTTCTGGGGGTTTTGTGTTTACCCAACTAATTTATTACTTTGATTGAGCACAGTAATTGCATGTTTAACTGAAGAAAATTGCTTCATTTAAGCTAAAGTTTTATCTCTGTGGCAAAAAGTTTGTGAGCAGACTGGGTGGATCTGGCTCTTTTTCTTGCCCACCACCATGTCCCTGTGTTGACTGGATTTTTTTAGAGTTCCTTGCCCTTACAAACAGTGCTCTCCCTGCTACCCAAGACCCTGGGGATAATATCAACCCCTTTTCAGGTACTACCACATCCTTATTTAAAAAGGGAGACTGTGAGAAAACATTGTTGGAGAGCCTGCCTAAATGTTTGCTGCAGACCAGGGAGCATTTTTTGACCTTTGGAGTGCAAGATATGTGTCTTAAGGAAAGGGGTGGGGTAAAAGAAAAGATGTGGAAAGCCCACCAGCTCCAAGTCTTTCGAGCTGTGAGGCAATTTTGGAAATGCTTTGTTCACTTAGAGGATGCTGGAGTTAAAAAATGAAAATTGCTTTTGCAGCAAAGTGCACCATGAGGTCTGCAGGGACTGATTAGCACTTTGGCTCTGTGTGCCTTATATAGTAAATGCTGCTTCAGTGGTTACTCTGAGATCGGATATGAAGGTGAGAGAAGTTAAGAATTGCTCAAGCCCCTGTGATTCATAGTTACCATCGCATTAAAATATGGGAAAGCTCTGGTTTTGCTTAATTGGCAAAGACAGCAATGGATCAGTCAAGCAGTTTAGTGCAGGGTTTTTGTGTTGAATGGCTTGTAATATTTCTGTGCAGCTGTGACACAGGGAGCTTAATTTTCCCCTGATCAGATGTATTTATTCTGGATGATGGCCTGCTTTGATCCTTGCTGTACATGGGCGAAAGGAAGGGCAGGGTGGCTAATTTTGAACAGGCTGGAGAAGAGCAGAGACAGCATGGTTTTATCTGTGAATGCAAGATGCTGCATCTGTTAAGGGCAGGGGTGGCACTTGATAATCTCCAGAGGCTGAGGCTTAGTTTACCTTGGTACTAAAAGTAAACCCTCAGCCCATGAACAACTTGATAATCCCAAATTAGGGCCACACTATCACTGCTAACTTCTTTGAGAAGATCAGAATTGCCCTTCTTGGCATAGGATGCATTAATTTATTTATTTATTTGTGTTTGGTTTAGAGCTGCCTCAAGCACACCTGTGACTTGGACAGGAATTTTGCACTCAGCTTAGAAGCATTGTTTATGTATTTTCTGTGAGCAGTTTGTCTTCAGCTAACACAAATCTGATTTCCCTTGTGGTTCTATAGCAAGGGATAGCTAAGAAATCCCTATGAGAAGGCAAATCTGCTTCAAGGTATTCATGATTTGGTTTAGGCTGGGAAATGGAGAGGGTAAACTGGCAAGACAGCTGAGTGCTAGAACCATTTCCTTCTGGGGCACTGGGAAGAGGCATCCTGGCAAGTTTGTGTGAGCTAGAAAATGTGAGGCACCTTGTGTAGCCTGATGATTTGCCATGCCAGGGACTTGCCCAGACAACTTGAGGGCCATCAACCCAACTTGGGCCAACTAATGAGACCTGGAACAGTCTCTTTTGATTTTGTGCAAACTATTCATGCAAATGCAGATTATTCTTGGTGCAAGTTGCCTGGGGTCCACATGCTTCAGATGGTCTAACAAGACTCTTCTCCACCACTGAGTTGAGGTGCAAGCACAGGCCTGAGCAGGAGCCAAATCTTGGACATAATGTGCAGTTAATGACAGAGGAAAAGGGAATTTCTGTGCATGAAGTGAGCTCGTGGATGTCTGAGAAAACTGGGCAGCTGTGGGTCACTTCCCTGAGCAGCCCTGAGCTAGGGCAAAGCCTGCTTGTTGAAGAAGGAAATGAATCCTATAAATGGGTTTGATACTATTAGCAGATAGGGCATCAAAACGTATATGCAGAAAAGATCATGGCTGGATTTGCATCTTAAATGCAGTGTTTCTTACTCTACATGCAAAAACATCTTTTAACAAAGACATCAGTGATAAGACACAAACCAATTATATGTTTATATAATCAAAATAATAAAAAAACCCCCTTCTAATGCTTATTTACACTCTGTGTATGCCAGGTGGGCCATGCTTATGGGCTGTCTCTTGCAGATTTTAGTGCCATAGAGGCAAGCAGTCTCTGCTCAGGAATAGAATTTCTTGCATTTTCCAGGTCACAAAGACAGTGACTCAATGTATGTTAAAAATAACGAAAACCTGTACAGGTAAAATGATGGTATGAGTACAGTGTTGTCTGGCCCATGCTGAAATAGGTAAATCTTTAGCAAAAGAGACCTGTCCCCTTGCAATTTTCTTCCTCTCACATTTTAGTGAGTGCCTATTTCACTAAGTTTCATGAGTCCAGTTGCTGCCAGTTTGGCCAAGTCTCTGGCTTGTGCTTCATCAGCCAAATATGTGTCAAAAGCAAAGCTTGACAGAGATCTTGTCACAAGAGGGACTTTTTTTGAGGGCAGGTAGTGATAAGACTACAAGGGGAAATGGCTTTAAGCTGAGGGGAGGGCAGCTTTATACTAGGTATTAGGAAGAAATTCTTTACTGTGGGGTTGGTGAGGCCTTGGAACAGGTTCCCCAGGGAGGTTGTAGCCTTCCCATCCCTGGAAGTGTTGAAGGCTGGGTTGGATGGAACTCTGAGCAACCTGGTTTAGTGAAAGTTGTCCCTGCCTGTGGTGAGGGGGGGTTTCAAGTAGAGGATCCCTAAGGGCCCTTCCAACCCAAATTATCCCATGATTAAATGCCTGAAGTTTTGCTATAGTGGACTTAGGATGTGGAGGTATAGAAGGTGAATATATCAACCATCTGCCTGTGGAGACAGAAGTTTGTTTCATTAAACACCAAAGAAAAGTTCTTGGTACTGAGTACTTGCCAACTTTATCGCAGTTAAATATTTGCTTCTCGTTTTAGAGAGTTTGTGTTTGCCTGCAGGTGCAGAAGAGGAAGGGAATTGCTTAATTTAAATGAACCTTTTGTTTTAAGCTATAAATAGGAAGTCATCCTTGTTTCTCACTCCTTTAATCAGGCAACTTTTTATTAGTCTTATTTTGACATTTGTGTTGGAATTAATGTGATTGGCAGCAGAATCCAATAAATGAGAATTTCAGAGGTGTTTCTGTGCTGCTAAATGAACCTTTGCCTGCAGTTTGACTTGGCAGCACTTGTAGAGTTCTGCATCAGCTGGATTTTATTGTGTGGGGAGATAGATAATCAAAAAGGGAATCGTACGTGCCTGCAAATTAAACATTTTGCTCCAAGTGCTGGCTCATGGTTGAGCAGCAGAGTAATGTCAGGGAGGGAGGGTGAGGGAGCGCCAGCCCAGCGCTAAATGCCTCGTCGTACAAAAGCACAATGGCAAATGTTCAACAACACACTTGTGTCAAAACAAATCAGATCATAAGCAGCACCAGCTTGCTTTGCTTTGTTTGCAGGGAACTTCTCATCCCTGCCTCGTCATGAATGGTGCTGATATGCACAGGGGGAGTTGCTGTATATAGCTAATGTCTGCTTTAATACCTCTTTGAATATTAATGTCCTAGCAGAGATGTTCTTTACGTTTAGCCCTTTGTGAGCCTTCCAGAATAAGTCATGATACTGCTACGCTAATGCTGTAATTGATTTAATTGTGCCAGTATGTGATTTTTTTTCTTTTTTCTTTTTCTTTTCTTGTTGCATTCATAAGGCTTTGCACTGTGCAGAGAATGGCAGCATCCAGCAGTAGACGTGACCTCTCTTGTGCTGGGCCAGGAGTTTCAAAATCAATGGGTCACACTGCTTCTTGGGTACAAAGCCAATCCTACTGAAGCACACAATGCTAATTTGTCTGAATATTGACAATATGTTGGGAAAAGTCATCCCCTCTCACTCCCTTACCTCAATGGACCTATTGATCTTTTTGTTATGTTTCTGTAATTTATAGAACTTGGTCTGATGGTTAAAGAAAATTATCCATTAAGCAAGCTAATTTTCAGGGAATGTTTTTAATACTATGAGGAACTGTAAGCAACATACAGCTCCAGTGTTTATCAGTTGTGTGTGGTGGGACCTGACATGAGCCCTGTAGCTACCCAGTTTTAATAACTTTAGAGGTGTTTGGCTGAGTCATAGTTCCTGAAATCAAACAATATTTAAACATTAGTAGAGACCTCCAGTGATCCTTGCTGTTGTCATATTTGGAACACTGTGTAAAAATGTAGATTGTGGTTGTTGGTGTTGCAGCATTTCCCCAGGACAGGATCAGAATGGAAGACTCGCTGGTTTAAGCTGGCAACAGTCAGTCTGTAACCAGAAGTTTTTGCTTTTTTTCTGGGAGACATCACTTTTCCTCAAGACCCCACTCTTGCAGTTACCTTCCAGAGTAACTCAGTGCTTTTCTCCATGACAGACAGGCTGGGAAATAGTGATGCATCCTCCTGCAAACCTGAGTCTGGAATATTTGTGTGCTGGAAACTGGTACCACCAACCTTGTTCTGGGACAGCATAAGGAGCTTTGTGCTGTTGAAGCAAAGGAGGATTCAGCTGCAGAGCATTAGAGTGCTTTGAGGTAATTGTGAGGCTTCAGAAGGTGCTGCAGGGGTAAAAGCACTTGGCTGTAGAGTGCTGTCCTGGCCCCCTGATCTTCACGTGGACATCCTGCCTTCCTGGGAGCAGCCCTGCTGGAGGAAAGAGGTGTGAGATGCATTAGTAGGGTTGGTCCCACGGTATTCACTGAACAGCTTGAACCAGAGCTGATGATTCAACAAATAGCGCAGGATGGTTTTTTTGATTATTGTATCAATTGAGTGGATGGAAGGTATGGAACAAATACCCCCCACAAACCTTATTCAAAGAGCTTTAGGGACCTAGTGGTGGTGAGCATTTGGAAAACACCTGAGGAACTGCACTGACCATGTACCTTTAAATTTGCCTTTTTTCAGATGCTCTGTGCAGCAGTCTTCCAGCTACCTGTTCTTTTCTCCTGAAAAACGTGTTCCTTGGGCAGGCTCTGATTCAGCTAAGGATTTAAAGCTGTTGATTAGACACCAGTGTGTGCCTGCGTCTGCTTGAAGAGGGACACAAACATCCTAGGGACACTCAGGCTGCTTCCACGGGGTGGAGAACATGGGGCTAAGGGCTGTTTCCTCATTTATTTACGTGTGCTGTCTATACACATATGCACACATGAGCTTCTATTCTTCCATCAGGTGTCCAGAATAAACTTTTAGTCCTTCATCAAGCCTGAACTGGAGGCATCTCCTGAGTTACCAGGATCAGGTACATGGGAGCTGGTTTTGATAGTGGTTTTGCTCATCACTTAGCCACAATGAGTGGCAAATGCATTCACAATGGGTGAAGCAAAATAAAGTAACAAAACATAAGTCACAGATTACCTTCAACAGTATCATTTATTTATAAAAACCCAAACCAACAAAACACATCCCAGCACTATTCTAGCCAATATGTGAGGCAGTAGGACTGAACACTTCTTCTTACTGCCTTTTTTCTTTCAACTTACAAGAAAAGCATAAATGGCAAGCAGAAAATGATAAACTGAAGCTGTGTATCCAAACAAGCAAGAAAAAAGTGTCTCAAGGAAAGCCACAGGTTTGAAATCTGATTTTTCTAAATCATAAATAATGTATTTCATCTGGCTTTTGTGATCAGGGTTATCTTTAAGCTCTAAAGGGCATGCTGGGCAGAGCTGATGGGCAGAACCAAAAAGATTAGACATGTAAATGACATGAGCTGCAAAGGATTTCATCTTTTCTGGAAGGTGGGGGGAATCCTTCATCAATGTGTAGAATTTCTTTAATAACTAGACCTGGCAGGGAAATGCATGGGGTGATAATAGGTGCTTCAAGTCTCTAGAATAGCCAGCGAACCAAAAGATTTGTGTTTACCTAATTCCTTCAGGACTTGAACATGTGAATGTCATTGCATTCATGCCAAATAAGGGCACATACAGAGAAAAAAAAGGATCCCCAAAAGGAAACAATAGAAGGGCTGGGTCTTGTCTGTAATTATATATTTTTTTTCATGCTTTAGGGACTGCTTTCTACAGATTGTTTTTAGTGCTAAGTCTATCCAGCCAAGTGTCCCACTGCAGGCAGGGATCAGCCTTATATCCTCTTGGATAGTCCCCAGAAGCTGGTGTTTAGCCCAAACTCTTGTTCTTTCTCCTACTACATTAGTCCAAAACGCATGGAAGCATGTACTTGCCTCCTCTATCCACCACACCCAGTGGCAGCCAGTTGAACTGGTATCTGTAGATCAAGGCTTGGAATTTCTCGCTCAGAGCTTGTGCTTTTTCAATATGCAAACCTTTGCCAGAATTAGTCAAGATGGGCAGACCTATCCTGTGAGGGAGGCTCTGCTCTCTGGATGCTCCAGTTAAACACAAGGAAATAGCCCCCTGCTGTCGCAGGGTGGGTCACCACCTCTGTTCCTGGGGGTGCAGGCCAAGAGTGGCTCCCTCAGAGTAAAGGTGTGTCCTTTTCTGTGCTTGGATAGAGGATTTAGGGGGTGATGTGTCACTTGTCACCAGCTGTTTTCACCTGAGCTGGTGTTTCGCTGGAACGTGCAAATCCCAAATGGTGCCTCTTTTCTCTGTTTCTTGGGCTGTGGCTGCTGGTTTTATTGATCTTCCTTTGGATGAAAGCTGTCTGGGAGCCTCCTGCCTCCATAGCCCTGTCCCTGGGAGGAGGCTGCTGGAAGAAATCGGGTGGAGGGAGCCTGATTTTGAAGCTGACCGTGCTGCAGCCTTGGCACAAGGTACAGCCACCCTTCCTCTCCACTCTGCCAAAATACACTCTGGGATGCCTCAGCACAAAGGGTCACACTCCAGGCTGCCCTGAGGAGCTGTAGCAGAAGTAATTATCCACTGTCCCTGCTGCTGGGCTTGGGGGCTCTCAGCAAGAGCCATCAGTGAGAAAATGTGTGAGCTCCTGTGAGGAGCAAGAGGGTGCTCCTGAAAGGGCTCCAGGCTGAGCTGTGGTTGGGTTGTTAATCAGGATTTTAACTGGGAGCAGTCTGACCTGGAAGCGAGCAGGAGCCCCTGCAGGCACTGTGAGAAGCTGGTTTGCTGTGCCCAGGGTGGACTAGACCTGAGACTTAAAGGCAATTTAGAGCTCCATTGACTTGTAAGGTAAAAGGGTGATGGGAGTTTGCTTCATTCCTCCCGTGACTCGGAGATAGTGAGCCGGTGCAGGGGCAATCTGAGCTGCATTCACCCAAGCAGAGTCTTTACACAAAGTGTAAAGGTGAGCCAGGCCTCCAGTGCCCAAGGAAAACACCCTTCTTCAAATGCATCAGGGAGGTGAAGTCTTTGTGGCAGGACCAAAAAGCCTGGGTTGGGATAGCTGAAGGGGGAAACAGTATTTTTGTTGCTGGAGAGTGTTTTCTCTAGACTTCAAATAAAATTGTTAAGAGTAGGAAGGTGAGGGAAAATTTGCATATGGTTTGAAAAAGCCTTATGTCGTACTCTACCTGCTGCTTCCCTCACTTTGGAGTTGGGAGACCTTGTCATCTTTCCCTCTGATTCTGCCACTTTTTTTATTTTTTTCTCAGGACAAATAGAATTAAACCTCAGCAGTGTCTACAAAAGTTCTGGGTTGCTAATCAATAGTATCTCTGCTCTCCTAAAAACACGAGCTTGGTTTTTAAAAAGTGGCATGTTTAGAAGCCAGGCAATCCTGCATTTCTTGGAGCTGCACAAGAAGGAGTAGGAACAGCTTGTGATTGTACTTAATTAGGCAGCCTGGGGCTGGGATGGCTAAATGTGAGTGTAGGTATCAACCTCAGCAGAAGAGTGTTGGCTTTTATCCCCCCTGGCAATGGCAGGGAAGGGGTTCATTGGAGCAGTCACAGTGCTGGTTCTGGTGAGCCAGCTTGCAGGATTCCACATCAACTGTTCTTCTGCACCAGAGATGTAATAACTTGGGATTTTGCCACCAAATTATCTTCTGTGGCAGATTAACCTGGATTTGTGCTCTGGATCTGTGCAGCACTGTGTGGCCATTGCTTTTGTCACTTGTGGAGGCTTGTGTTTTAGCTCATTTATCTTGATAATGAGTTCTGTTTCACACTTCTTCAGACAAGCAAAAATGTGGGAATGAATACCATTAGGGAAGGAGGAGGATCCTGGAGGCTGAACTCTCAGAGAAATAGGTTTTTTACCTCTGGAGGGCCTGATGAATTTGCTACAAAGGTGGAGATGCATCTTGTCCTCCTGATTTTTCAGACAATAACAGTTGTCCATTGCTAGCCTGTGAAACATGTCCAGGGTGGGTCTGTTCTTCACAAAAGCTCAGCTGTTGTGTGAGCAGGGCCTGAGATGGGGACCTGAAAGAGTTCCTCTCCCTCCATTACAGCCTCAGTTTTGCAGTTTAAAGCAATGGTGGACACTATGCTTTTTTGCCTTTTTTTTTTTTCTTACAGCATTTTGGAAACACAAGTCTGAAAACAGAGGATTCCTCTGTGTAAAGTGTGTTGGCCTGTGCCCCCAGAAAGTGCTGTGAATCAAAAGGCTTGAGCTTTTTTGTGAAATGAGACAGATTGCTGCTGAGCATCTCCAGAGGACAGCTGCTCTTCCTGGGTTTTGGGGAGATTTTGTTGTGAGAGAGTGGCAGGAAGGGCTGGAACAAACCCCTTGTTTGCTCTGGCACGTGTTCTCCTTCTCTCCTTCCCAGGCTGGATCAGGAGCTTGCAGGAACACAGGGGCTACCAGGACAAGGCTTTGCAGAGAGCTGGCCACAGCCACCAGCCAGGGCATTTATCCCCTCAGAGCTGGCTCCTTGGAAGGATGCTTGGATTGGAGCTGCCCTGTGGCTGTGGGAAATACTTCTGCACTGGCTTTGAGATGGGTTTCCAGGAAACCTGGGTTATTGATGCATTAGAGGTGTGCCAGATGGACAAAAACCTTTCAACTAATTTGAGATTGAAAGATTTGTATGTTTATTCAGTGCTGGAGCACAGAGGACTTGTGTCCTAAAGACATGTGCTCCATCCACGAAGCATCAGTTTTCTATATATTTCTAGAAGTCATATATATTCATAAAATTACCTAACATGTCTATACACATGCAGTACCTATCTTTGCCTTGTATTAAAATCAGTTGGATGTCCTTTGCAACTGCACAGTCCTCTTTTTAATTGAGTCAGTGGTCCATGGGATGAAGCAAAGTTGTCTTCCTCACCACTTTATCCAGTTGCCTGGTCTTTGTGACCCCTTGGTTATGGTCCAGGCTCTCTTTCTTGGCTTCAAGTATCGAAGGTCTTGGTTTTCTGATTTCTTACAATGCAAAGTGTCAGATCCATGAGAGATTGTCTTGCTCTATACCTATATATTAATGATTACACCCTAGTTCCTTCTTTGATCCCCTTATATTACACTAGGCCCTGCTATTTGATATGTTGTTTACATCTTTGCTGGCTACATTTCTAATTCCTAAATCTTTTTGACTCATTATGATTCTGCTTTTATTGCTCTCTTTGTGGCATTCATTGAGTAATTTATTTTTGTGGCACGAGACTCCTGTTGCATTATCTCATCTGGGCTGTGTTGCAGGTGGTGGTCCTGATGCCTGATTGGGCAGAGTTTTGTTCAGGGAACTGATCCCTTCTTATCAAGGTCTTGCTTACAACCCTTTAGTCCCAGAGTTAGACTTTAGGCTCTCCAAGGTAGGACTTTGTGTGTTTGTGTGTGCTTGACACAGAAGAGCCATGATCTTCCATGAGTTTGTGGCTATTCCTGCAGTGGGAATAACAGTTCCCTTTCTCCTCTTGCATGAGCAAAGACAGGCAGAAGTAGGACATGAGCATCTTGGAGATCCTTGGGTGTAGATGGCTTTTCTCTTCCCTGTGTAAGCACTTTGGCCAAGCTGTTTTTTCTTACATTTTTTGTAGTAACATGGAGGAGGGGAAAAAAAAAAAAGTTACACTTTAAAAACACAGAACCATGCATGCATGACAGCACTGATACCCTTCGAACCTCAAACTGAGTAGCTGCAAGCTGAGGTTGTTGGTTTGGTTTTATTTTTTGAAAACCAAAACAGCACGTTGTAAGTGTAGGGACACTATATATTCAGAAAGATTTTCCAGGGTTTAAGTGTAGCTATTAGCTGCCTCCTTTTAAATGAGCCATTTCAGAGTGATAATCTCTCCCTATCAGATCATGATTTTGAGCAATTGGTATCTCTGATATTAGTTTTAACCTTTCCTGTGTAAGCTCATTAAGATGGAGAAAACATACACAGGAGACACCACACAGAGCTCATCTTTCAGTGAGCAGTCCTTCCTCTTTAGCAAGGGAAACTGCTTAAAAAACAGTCAATAGAGAGATGTGTTTTTTTTTTCCCAGGAGAGCACCATGGAATAAATGAGATTGTGGATTCATGAAAAATCATGTCACCCATTGGGTGATGGTGCTTTGGTCCAGGTTGTTGATCCCTCAGCAAAACCTAGGGGAGTGGAACAAGTGAGGGAGAATGCAGTAAGGAGGGGCAAGGTGCTTATTGGTGCTGCTGAAAGGGTGATTTTTCAGAAAAACCATACGGGGATTTTGTTTCCTTTGTGCCGTGATCCCTGCAGCAGATCTGTTGCTGTTTATGTTTCACCCTAATCTGTACGATGTTGATCTAGATGTTTAATGAGTAGATTGGTGTGAAATCAGGCTTTAGGCTCCCAGGCAGTGGCTTAGTAAATACAATAAGCAGCCTCTCTCCTAGCCTGGAGGGACTGTTATGAATTTTTTATCACTTTTTTTCTATCACATACCATTCTGACAGCATTTGGATGCGTAGAAAGAAAATAACCTCAACCTCTCACTTTCCCAAGAAATCTCCATTTCAAATATTTACACAGTGCAACACAACTACTCCCTAATTGTTGGTGAGTAAGCCTTTCATGTCATTATGACAGTGGGGGAGACAGACACTTGGAAGATTCATTCTGGTATTTACTCTGACAGGCAGATTGAGAGAGACTTGATGTGAGAGGAGGGGTTCAGGGAGCTGTGGGGACAGGCATAACCTGCTGAATGCCCTCATCACTCTTTTGCTCTTTCTGTCAGCTGAAGGTTGGATTTTGAGCAGTGGTAGTTTTGCCATCCCTGTTCTTTAACTGGGCACAAAATGCCTCCTGGAGCTGATGGACCAGCTCTGTGCAATTGCCATACTAATACTCTTCCAAAACTGTTGTCCTGCTCTTAGTCTCTTGCAAAGACTAAAAACCCACCAGAAGACTGAAAATTAAATGCAGCCCCTTCTAGATAGCTCTGCTAAATCAGGAGATGAAGCTTTTTTGGGTAGGAAAGCTGAGGGAAGCAGATGCAGCCCAGTTCTCCAACTTTTGTGAGATTACTTGCACTACAGGGACAGACAGTGCTGAGAGCTGTGCACATACTGCCTTGGGGCACAAGAGTGCTCTGTAAATAGAAGTAGAAGTAGAGCAGGGTGAAGGGGGTGCCCTGGCTCCCCAGAGCAGCACAGCAGGGGACACCGAGACCTTGTGCTGGCACACAAGGGAAGGGAAGGGGCTGCCTTGCTAGTGGCCACCAGCTTGCAACCCTCCCCTGGGGCCCTGCCCTGGCCCACAGCATCTTAGTGAGGCTTAGAGAGCTCCAGGTGTACTCATGTGTGTGCCAGGCTGCTGTGGTCTCGTTGAGCTTTTGTGAAGAGCAGGTGTAAAATGCTCAAAAATGCCCTTTGGATTTTCATGGAATGAAATTTTCATTCCAATTTTCATGGGAGTGAAGCAGCGAGGGGCCAGGACTCCAAAACACCTGCACCAGGTGTACAGGCAAAGCCTCCTTACTCTGTGTTGCTGGTGGGCAGGAGCTGTGGGGCTGGAGTTGCAGTGTCTGCTGCAGCACACACTGAAGAGACAGTGACTCCCTATTAAAAACAGGTAATGGGCCGTGACGTCCACTAAATGAGGTCTTGTGATAGTCACAACAAATGCAGTGTTTCAAGCAGATGAACATAATTCTGTCAGTGGGATTAAAAGGAAACGCTGCAAAATTACACAGATGATTTTCAAGAAGTCATAAAAAGTTAATTGAAATGGAGGGTTTTTTTGTTGTTTTTTATTAGTTCTGTGCCATGTTGTCACAGAGTGCTGGGTGTGTGGATTAAAAGGGAATTTTAGGGAGGTTAGGTAAAGTGGGAAAGGATTTGATGGGACCTGCTTATAAAGAGCTCAGGGGAGGTTTCTTCTTGTCCTCTCCTGCAGCTTTGCATCTGCCTAAAAGGAGGATGCTCCTGCTCATCCCTCCTAGCAAGGCCACCTGAGGGGAAGAGGCAGGAGCACTCCATGCTGGTGCACTCAGAGATGAGGTGGGGCAGAACTCCTAGGGTGCCCTGGGCACTGAGAGAACCTGCTTTCTTCCAGAGAAGAACCCATTTTAAATTGTTCTTTGTTGATTCTTATGTGGGCAGTACCATTTTGCTTGTGCTGAGGAGCTGGCCAAGCACACAGCCTGCCCTGGCAGCTTGTGGACAAAATGACACTGTCCAGTTTGCCCAGCAGTCTGACTATGAAAAATTAGAGCAGTCTGAGGAACCCTCTGATGCATATGGGCTTTCTCATCCGAGTACTTCAGCCCTTACAACTGAGCTGCAGGCCTTGGCTTTCAGCCTTTACAGCCAGTTTGGTTCCTTGAAAGTTGAGTGTGTGTCACAGATTACAACAGAGCTATGACTTCCATTGTGAGGGCTTTTTTTCTACCTGCTGCTCCTTGCAGAGCTGGAATCTGAAAGCTGGTGGATGGGCTTCTTCTTCATTGCAGAGCTGATGATGGGTGGTGCCTGTCTGTAGAGTTCACACATTTGACAGTTCAGTAAGATAAGGGTGGCTTTGGCATTATGGTAAGATAAATACACAGAGTTCAAAATACAGTTTATCATCTGTTTTAAAAATAGCAGTGATGTACTCTGAGAGATGGGATCCTTGTGCAGGAGGAGATGATCTCCATCCCAAACTTGTCGTGGATTAGCTGGGAGTTGAACTGAAAACCAGAGGCACTGAGTCCAGGCAAGCTGGCTGATCCAGGGGGCAAATTCTGCCTGCAGTATTTGGGTGTCTGATGCCTGGGCAGGGCTTTTGGATCCTGGGTACCCTTTAGGTACTCACACAGTGGTCAGTGTGCCCCAGGCTGTACTGAGGGGACAGAACAGTTTGTGTGGAGGCTGCCAGCATCCCATGGGCTGCCTTTGCATGCCCTGGCCACCCTGCATGCTTGGTTCAGGGGGTCAGTGTTCCTGAGGCGTGTGACAACTGTGTGTTCCATCCCTGTGCTGTGCCAACACCATTCCAGCTACCAAAGCACAGCACTGTGAGGGCTGCTGTGAGAAAAATTAACTCCAGCTCGGCCAGACCAAATGCACTCCACTACTGACACTGTGAAAGCAGTCAAAAGGAGGATTGGGAGAGAAACAGCACAGCAACAAACTGTACAGTGAGTGCTAGATAAAGGGGAGTGCCAGAAATGATCACCTACATTTGCTGAGTGGCAGAACTGAGCTATGGAGGTGTCTTGTGTTGGCACTTGCCCAGCAGGGTGGCACTATGGGGATGTTCTTCCTCTCCCAGCACCAGCCAGGCACTGCTGCCAGGGGTTTTGGCACAGACACCTCAGGTGTTCGCGGGCTGGGGTGGTTCAGACCCGCAGTAAGGTGAGGATGGGGTCTGTGGGCAGCAAGCACCTAGCACGTGTCTCAGCCAGGGGTGAAGGTGCAGAGACCCAACCCATGTGCCTGAGCACAGAGGCAGGCAGCCTCCCTCTGAGCCTCTGTAAGTGCCAACAGAGCAGAAATGCTGTTTGTGTAGAGATGTTACCAAGGAGGACAGGCTCTGTCTCTACCCAGGCGGGCAGCAAAGGCCTCTGCCAGAGTGCTCCCGTGGTCATCAGGGCCATGGGAAAGTTCAGTCCCACCAATGAAACATCTCCCTCTGAAGAGTCCTGTCTTTATTCAGTGTTTCATGCTGACCTCGTGTGTGGTGTTTTTATCCATTCTTTGAATCCTTGTGTGGTATTGAAAGCTTACTTCTTGGGGAGGGCTTTTTGGCTCTAAAGACTTGTGTGGGGAAATGTGTTTCCAAGATTTCCAAAGTGTTGCAGCATTCAGTTCAGTGTTGGAGAGTTAATTTCTCTTTTTAATGCTCACCTGGTGTTGCTTTGCCTGTTTCCACAGCCTGTGGAAAGTACTGCAGAGATTTGCATGGGATTTGTTTGACCCTGCCATGTGATAAGCAGGATCAGGTTTTAGTGGTTTTATCAGCCTGTCAGCATGCATCATTTTCTCTCGGGGGAAATAAGTGATCCGCTTGCCTTCCCTGCTTATTTCACATTTGACTTGATGCTCCCACTGTGGCAAAGATACCCTGAACTCTTTTAATTGTGTTCCTTTGGAGGTAGGGATAAAAGGTGTTCTCTGAAGGCATTTTCTCTGACTGTGGGCTAATTGGGGCCAGTGGTGATTTGAAGTAAGCATCCTTGTAAATGAGCCCCTGACCAGAGTTTGCATTTCTGCATCCCTAGTCTGTCCTTATATTTTAGGAATTTTGATCATCAAGATCAAGTCTGAGGCACCAGATCTCAGTCACAGCTGTGCTTAAAGCAACTCCTTTTATCTCTCTAAAGCAAATTGTAAGCAGGTAAGAAGGATTAACACTAGTTAGTTGTCTCTGGCTCTTTAATATGCTTGTAGCCCCATGGGGACAGACATTGCCTCCAGTAACCTCAGAGGAGGCAAAGAGCTGGACAAACAAGGCAGCTGGAGGGCTCAAGCGGGCCTTAGGCAAGAAATAAATCCATGCCTTTTGCTCAGGTACTCATTCAGGCTTCCCTCTGGCTTGGAAGCTTCGAAATCTCCTGCTCTAGCAGCCCTGCAGCAGTTCTGCAGACAACTGTTGAAATCTACAGCCAAACAGGAGGCAGAACAGTGCTGCTTTGTCAGAAATTCGTCCTTGAATGTTTCCTGCATCTGTGATGTACCTGGGGGATGAGTTTCAGATTTCTCACTGTAGTTTTGTCAAATTTGCTTTATCTGAACTGCTTCGAGACCCAAATGGAAGATGTGGCCTTGTCAGGCACCTTGCTTTGTGATTTGTGCTTGTTCCAACCTCAATCAGTAAAGGAAAACAATAGCATGAAAACACCCCACCTGAGTTAAAGTGTTTGAAAATGTGGGATTGAACCGTGTCTGCTGTAAAGTGACATCCTGCTGCATGCTGGGACTTGCAAGGCCACTGGAGAGTTTCTCAGATGTTGCCTTGTGCAAACTTTGAAGGTAGAACATGATGCAGGGAAAGTGTTCTCACCAAAAATCTTGGAAACTTCACTGAATAAAAGGTTTAATCAAGACTGAAGAGGACTTCAGTGCTCTGAAACACTTCTGTAGTGCTTGGGTGAATGGGGATAGAGTGAAAGAAAAAACCTTAGGGTTCTTTCTTCCTTGCATGCAGGCACTGGTAAAATCAATAGTTTCATCTTTGCAGTAATTCAGGTGACAGTGTGCATAGTCACAATCAAAACACTTCACATGAAAAACTGCTGCTGTTAATAGGAGCTTTTTAAACAGAGCAATTGGCAGCTACCTGCTTGGCTTGAATGAATTTATTAGAATAAATTAGCCATTTTTCTTTGTTTCCTCTACCACCGTGTTACAGGTTTACACACAACCTCCTACACGTTCCTGTGTGTTTAAGGTGCCTAGAACAGATCTGTAGAATCTGCCTCAATTCCTGGCAACTTGAGCTATTAGTTGCAATTTATTGGCAAAGAAGAGGCATCTCTCCTGTTTTCCTAGAGAGAATTTAGTTTACTGCCCTGTGTAATGGCACACAGAAGGTGCATCCTTCAGAAGTAGTGGCTGTCTGGAGATTCCTCGTCCCTCGGACATCCACTGGTGGGTGGAAGAACCCTGCAGTGGGTCAAACCAAAGAATCCGTGGAACCTTGCTGCCTTTCTCCATAGACTTGCAGAAGGATTTTTGAACCAGGCAGGACAGAATGCCTTGGGTTACCCATAACAAAGGCAGATTTTGTGCTGGCTGTGTCTTGCTGCTGCTGGGAAGGGATGTAAACTGGTGGGTTTTTGCAGTACATTCTACCAGGTTCAAGAACCACACTGTTAATTTAGGAGAAAACCATGCTTCTGTTTACAGTTTTCCTTCACCTTTACAAATCTTGCTGGTGTTTTTTGGTTTATTTTCTTTTTTTTTTTTTTTTCTTGATGCACTTAAACTTTACTGTCCTCTTTTCAGACAATTAGAGTATTTTCTGCTTTCCACCATAGAGCCTTGGCCTCTTGCATAGCAGTGGCTGAGCAGCAAGAATGCTTGAACAATTGCCAAGAAAGTTCAGCAGCGTTCAAAAGCAGCACAGAAGAAATGATTATGAATTCTGGGTGCTTCCTTCCAGTGTTTTCAGCACTGCTTGATCCTGTTGTTGTGCCATGTTTTTTGGGATGACCCTGTTCTAGCTAAGATATAATGGGATGGTGCTAGAGACCCCAGGAGACTGCAAACAGAACCTTAAACAGTTTAGAGGGGCTAATGAGTACTGAAGGAAGAACAGCCAACCAACAGTACTTATCATGAAACAGCAATTAAGTTGTCTTGGTTCACTGTTGTGGGCCAGTGCTTTTTCAGATGTCAGAACAGGATCTGGGCAGCTACAATCTCAGGTTGTATCACTGTGATAATTTTTCCTCCCTTTGTGCTGTCAGCTTTCATTTCAGGCTGTGTCATGTTCAGATGGGCAGGATGCCTCATGAAAATCCCTGTCCGTGTGCCTTGTTAGTGTCATTTACAGCTAGTGATTTTTTTTTTTTTTTTTTTTTTTGGATGGCATCTTCTTAATACACCCTGTAGCACAAGATGTTGTTTGGTCACTTGAGCACGCTTCTCTGGTGCTTTTCTGGGCAATGCACTGCCACATGCATTCTGGGCAATGTGTTTAGCTCTTCACCTGTTTGGTTCCCCATCATTTTTTTTGGAGGTATGATTTACTACTATGTTTTCTGCTGCAGGTGACAAAGCACTCCACAGACAGAATGGAACAGGAATGTGGCTGGCTCTGCATCTTTGGGGACACTGTATTCGTCCTAACTTACATTACTCTAGGGAATGTACTTGTTGGTACTTCACCCCTTGAAGCTATGGCTGCTTCTCCTAAAACAAATAGAGGTTTTGGAGAATGTGCACCAATTACAGCTAATGGTGGGCAATTAGTCTGAATCCAGCAGAAGCACTGCTGTCACAAATTGGCAGCTTAACTTTTATTCCTCTGGTTCTGCTGTCGAAGCCATAATTGGGTCAAACACTTCAGCAAGGGATGCACTTCCATTCCCCACATCCCCCTTGGCAAAGCCTCTGTGCCACCAGAGGGGATCTCCCTTGCCCACATCCCCCTTGGCAAAGCCTCTGTGCCACGTCCACCGTGCCAGAGAGCAACTGGTGGCTGCCAAACCCAGACAGGGCTGGGACTGCACGTGGCCATGGCCAGACGTACCCAGTGTGAATTGGTTTTATGACAGCCCGAGAAGCAGGAGGGAGAGGATGTAGCACCTGGCCCAGTGTTTTTTATCTTCTCCTTGAGTGAGATGGCATTGACAGTGTGGAGAGGGTACCTGCCTTTTGTTTCATGGCTGTGATTCTGTGTGATTTGAGATCCCTGTCCTGCAAACTTTCTGGGTTTATACGGGCTAAGTGTGAGAGAAGTACAAATTGTTTCCATTTTTCCTGATGGGGGAACTGTGAGACAGAGCAGTGTTTGACCTCCCACATCACATTCCTGACATTTGGCACAGCTGAGTATTTTGAGCACAGATTTCTTGAATGTCAGGCCAGTGCCCTGTAAACACAGGTTGCCTTTTGTTGTTTGCTGGGCACAACTGTGTGGGAGAAGCAATAAAGCCACTCTGTAGGCAGGGCACTGAGGAATGCTGCTCGATTTGCATATGAAAACATTTATCCTAATACTCAGAGCTAACATAGCTACCAGTGAGGGGTTTCCATGGGCCCGAAGTCTGGCAGAAAGAGGGTCACACCACCCTCTTCAAATGAACTGCTTTTACTTTAATTAAGTCCACTACCTCCTGGGAAGTTGCAAGCTCCCAAATTTCTTAATTGCCTCCTGTGCAACTGAAGCTCAATTGTAATGTAGGGCTTGGAGATTTTCCCTGTCTTTCCTAATCGTAAACAGCAGCAGCAGCGAGGAGTGTGTAGAGCAGTTGATGCCCTGGCAGTGATGGATGAGCCAGCACAGGGAGACAGAAATAACGTGGCAGATTGGCTATGGTTTGTAGCTGTCTAGGAAGGAGGCAGAGGGGCTTTGCCTGCACACCATCTGGATGAGGCAGTGAGAGGTGCTGAGCTTCACGTGAGCACAGGGAGAGGAGGGTGCTTTTCACTCGTCGGAGATCAGAGCTGACACTTGGATGTGTTCAGGGTGCCATCTACCCTGTCTAAATATTTATTTCTTGTGCTGTGCTCAGTCTAATGCAATCATACTACAGTGTGGAGGGCTGCCATATCCTTTTAGCTCTGAATTTGTCTTGCAGTAACAGGCTCTGCTGCCCCCAAACCACGCATGCATATTGCAGGCAAGGAGGGAGGCTGGAACACCAGCTCCCATTCCAGCAGCCTCGCCTTGCCTCGCTTCCTGCTGTCAATTACATCCCACAGCACTCGCTCCATGCACTACCTTAGGCTTTGTCGTCTTAACTGAGTTAGTGTGAGCCTGATTCCCTTTTCATTAGGAGGAAGATAAACGAGCCAGCATTATCTCTGGAAATACAAAAATGTAAACGGACTTCTTCTGGTATTAGTTGGTTTTACCATTTCCTCTGAACATCGAACAATAAACGCACTCTGCGTGTTTTCCAGGTGCTCCCCCAGCAAGAGCAGTGTGCTGTGACAATGCCAGGCTGAGAACCTCTGCTGAGCAGAAACACGATCAGTTTGAGCCTGCTAACCTAAATTATCCATTGTGTGTGCACACCTCTACCCATGCAGAGTCCTGTGAGGGTGGGATGGCTTAGGAGAGGTTTGGTTGTTTGTTTAAAGATCACTTGAGTCCCTTGGACCTGGGCAAGATAACAGAGTTGAATTTGTTGAGCACAACACACCCACTGGAGCCTGTTATCATCAGTCCTGCAGAAGCTGTGGCCTTGGTCTCCAGAGCTGTCTGTGACAGACCTGGGCAGAACTTGTACGCTCATTGCATAAACGCACATTGAATAAAGAGTGTGTACAGGGTTTTTTACTTGAAAGAAAGCTTATTCTGTTCATCTCAGGCACGATTGCGCTAGTTTCACTTGGTTCTTTGTTCTTGCAGACTTCTTAAATTTTTTTTTTAATAGAATGGTTAACTTGGATTCACCACCCCATTGTGTCTGTAGTTTGGACTAAAACTGTTTCAAATCAATAACATGGAGAACAATGTTTCAACCTTCTCAGTGTGGAAGAGCTAAATCATCAAGGACTGTTCTTGTAGCTCTATGTGTTACAGCGGCTTGTGGAGGGGAGAAGCTGAAATACTGTTAAGGAGTGGCTTGACCCCCATGCAAGGAATGTACTATTAAGTATTCTGAATTTTTTTTAAAAGTAAAATTTATGGCTTTATAACCCCTTCTTAGATCTGTTGTAGGCATTTGATTTAATAAATTTTATGCAACAATGATGGATAAGAGAGACTCTCCAGTTCGATAAAGGAATTACAGGAGCAATCACTGAAAAAATTGTTCTGCATATGTGCATTTACAAATCAATTTTCATGATCTTGTTTAATTTGTGTATAACTGCATATGTTCACTGTGGGATTTATAGTATTTACTGACTGTGTTGAGCGTTCTTTTAAGTTGTTTTTACAATTCAGTGACAGATAAGTAAAAATATTTGTGATTTACAGGCATGATCAAGTGAATGAGAACTGGTGAGCCCAGAAAAGAGCAGAGGGGGTGCTAACTGTGGGCTTCATGTGTGTTTTGGTAAGGCGTGTGGGTCCATGAGTGTTGATAGATGAGGGGCATTGGGTGAAAGCTTGCCCCCCTGTCAGCCAACCATTCCCAGGAAATGTTTTTGAGATGCCATGTTGTATTTTTTTTCTTGTCTGAGAGAATAGCATCTTTAAAATAGCAGCATAAAGGTCAGTGCTCTGTGCCAGGCAGGGACAGACATCTGGAGGGACTCAGACCCAGAGGCTCATGTGCTGCAGCACAGCAGCAGGCTGGACAAGCTGTGAAGGGACCTTGTTTCCTCATCCTCTGATGAGAATGAGGGTAAGAGACAGTGGAAGCAGTAGTAATACTTAATTAAAAGCTACACTACTGTCCCCTGTGTGTATTTGCAACTGTGTATAATGTAATTAACATTACTTTAAAGATGCATGGAAAAATACCTGCTCCCCTGGGGACTTGCTAAGCAGCTAAAGGACTTTGTGTGCAATGCCACCTCCTTCCTGAAGTAGCTAAATGGAAAATTGGTCTTGAAGCAGAGCAGTAAGGCTCATTAGGCTGTATAGTTGCATATACTAAGCAGGTTGTATTTGTCTGAACTGGGCTGGGGGAGCAGTGTGTATTCTGCTCCCTGTCTTGGATGGCCTGTTGGCCAGGCCAGGCCCCATGACCATGGTGCCACAGCAGATCTAGAGTCCCCTGGGTGCCAGCCCCATTCCAAGGGAGCCAGAGCAACCCTCTGCCTCCTGCATCCTGCTTTGCTGGTGGCTTGGGACCACAAGGTGAGATGCCCTGGCTCTTGCAGTTGTCAGAAGGTGGCCTAGGAAACTTGCTGAATGCTCTCCCTTATCTTTAGCAGATAAATTACAAGCCAGGATGAAAGAGAGGGAATGGGGCTGCCCAAGAAGCAAGGGAGAATTGCATGCTGCTGCTGCGTGGGCCTCAGGCTCTCACTGTTGTGTCAACCTTCAGATGTATGGGTGGAACAAGTCTAGCTATGATAGACAAGGTCTTCTGTGCTGTCTTTGTGGCTGAGAATTTTATTTACTTCTTTTTGATAAGCTTCTAAAACTGTGCAATTGCTTAGTTCTTATAGAAACCTTGACCCTGCATCCACCCCCAGCAAACTTCCGTGCTCTTAGGGTTTGTAACTAGAGCCCTTTGTATAGTTCCCAAAAAAAGTGCTCTGTTTAAATGCAGATTTTTTACCACTCCAATATTTTTCAACTGTTTTTGCTTAGTTTACTCCTCAGAGACTGTTTGTAATTCTTACCTTTGTTTGCATGAGGAATATTAAAAAAAAAAGGTGTTATTCTTAGCTGTGCGTGAGATCACCCTGTCTATGAAATCATACTAGCTTGAGACACAATTACCACAAATGATTGCCAAGAATGCTTGCTCTAAAACCAAAATCTTCTAGTTATTGTTGGCAATGCTTTTCACAAACGAAGGTTGGCTATTTAAGGCAGAATATTATGTTTTTGTACTCGGTTATAAGGCATTGAAACTGTGCACTCCAGTAAGATGTTGTCCTTAAGTGGCATTTTGTTTAATTGAAGGAATGAGAGGTGTAAAGTTCTTGGCCTTCAAGTGACAGGGACAAAGAATTTGGCGGTCGTTTCATCATTATTTCCTGTCCTTTCTGGCAAAGAAGACTTTAGAAAACGTAGTCCTGTGGCAGGAAACCTCCTTTAGGTTATTTTTCAGCTACACCTGGTGTTGCTGTGCTATGGATGCCTTGTCCTTTTGTTGTGTGGTGGGTGACAAAAGGGGGCCCCTGTGAAGGATTAACTCTGCTTTTCACATGGCAGATTCCTTTTGATTCCTTTAGTGTACTTCTCTTCAAAATCCTAATTTCATGTACAAATGGATGTGTCTCAGATTTTTTAGCCCAATGAGAAGTAAATGGTTAAAGGCAAGCCAAAATTTTTGGGAACTGTTTTGGAAGATGATTCTCAGGTCATACTGGAAGGCATTTAAATCTTTTAAATCTCTTTCATTTAAATAGATAGCAGGGCTGCAGGGAGGGGTGAGCGATGAGAAATGGAAACTAAAGAAGGACTTTTCATTACACTTGCTCTCTTGAGAGACAGGGGACATAGGAGAGTGATGCTACTAATCATTGATAGTGTGGGGTCCTGCCTGTTAAATTCATCTGATCAGATAAAAAACTGGCATTAGCTGAGAATTTGGTGGTGAGTCCTTGCTCTTTGCAGGGGTTGGGCAGAAAGGGCTGTTTGCTCTGATATGATGAAAATTGGCAGGTTCTGGGGGGCTCTGCTGGGCGCTGCCCTTGCTCTGGGAAGCTCAGCAAAGGGCAGGAAAATGCTGCACTGTGCTCTTGCATGGGTTTCTGGCAGGCAGTCAGCTCCTTGAAGAGTTCATGGCTTTAACCTCAATAGCATTTTGTTACTGTTTCCCCCAAGGACTGGTGTATGTTTTATTCCAGGTATGGGTGCTGGTGGGGCCATTTTTCCCCACCACTCCCTTCCCTCAGGAAAGCCTTTTGCCATCTCAAACCCACCCTTAGAACCAGGGCTGATCATTTCCCTTGGAAGGGAACCTGCCCTGAGCTGTTATTGATGAGAGAAGTGGTGACTGGAAGTGTAGGATTTTATGAGAATGCTGATGAAAAACAAGAGACTGGGAGAAATACTGCCTGCCAGAGATGGCTGGGTTGCTTTGCTGCATGCTGGGGAATCTGTCTCCTAGAAAAAGTGGCAAGTTTTGATCCTGCCAGTGCAGGATGTGGTCATTTCATGGTCAGAAAATCTACTCATTGGAGAAAGGTTTGGGTGCCATAATGATAAAAGTTTCTGTAACTTTAAGCAACCATGAAGCAGAATAGCTGCTTTTGTATCTTAAATTTATTTCCAAGATACAGTGCACGAGCTCCTTTTTTAACTGTGCAAAATTATTGTGTATGCTGTGACTTTACCATAGCAAAACACCCAGTCTAATGTTCAGATGATGAGTATCTGCAGATTCCCTTAATTCCAGTTTAATTTCCTTTTAAAATCGATGTTGTGATGTTTTGCTTTCCTAAAACCCAAACTCCAGAAATGCTGTGATTTATGGGAATTTCAGCTTTGATAAAAAAGAAAATTGCAGAAGGTAAACATAAAATGTACAAAAACAAGTCAAGGAAAGCTCTGAATATATATATATATATATAGTAAATAGATATATATCCTGCATGCATAAGTGTATAACACAGATGATTCTGGTGAAGTCCATTCAATGGTGATGCTGATGTGGTTAAACTAAAAGCATTAAAAATGTCACATTTAAAATGCAGTGTCTTTACATTAGGAAATATATTATCTTGGATGCCTACAGATGTTTTCGCTGAGTGCAATTCCAGGTCAGAAGTTCTTTACCTCTCACAAATACAGCATAGAAATGTAGAGGGATGTCCTTAAAAACAATTCCTTTGTGGAAAATAACTAACTGAATTTACTGCAGAGAAAGCATTACTTACTGACAGAAATACGGCAGAGTTCTAGACGTGTGCTTTGGGTTACTGAGGTAATTGAGAAAATTAAAGGATGATTCTGTTTGGCATGAAGTGCCGGCTCAAGCATTGGGCTGGGAGCCTCATGCAGCCTTCTTGGAATTCCCTGGGAAGGGAAGGAGCTGGGGGTTCTGCAGGGCTGAACTCCAAATGCGTGTTTTCTTCTGTGTTGTTCTCGCTGGAGTTGTTCTGTTGGAAACTAGAGAATAAGTTAACCAGTAATGTATTAACTGGACAGTTCTCCACATTTAAAAGGTTGCTCTATGCCTGTGCACGTCTGGCTCCTGCCAGCTCTGAGGCATTTGTGCATCTTAAAACACGTGAGTAGCTCCCAGAAGTCAAGGGCATTGCTCATGGGCTTTGGGAGTTTACAGGACTGAAACCTCAAAGAAAACCTGGTCTAAATCTGAGGCTGACTCATCTGCGAGTGATCTTGTTACACTGAGTAGGTGCTTCGGCTGAACTTTGTTGCAGGATGAGGCTCTACAAAGTGGTGTGCTCAAAAGCAGCATTTGATTTGGGATAACCCCCATCTTTAGGATCCCACCTTGGAGCTCCCTGATCTGATTGTGAACTAAATCTTCAGCCTCGTTAGTGTATATGATCCTAAGGACTGTGAGTCAGTAGCCATTTCTGGAAAAGCTGGCTGAAAGAAAAAGGAGATGGGAAAGAAAAATATGCCTGGAGTAAATGGAGCAAAAGCTATCATGAGTAAATCGTTTTAGAGATTGGAATAAGTGATGGACAGTTTCCCCTATTTCCATATAAGCTGTTCATCAGTGTAATGACATGACTGGTGTGGCATGGCCTTTAGCTGGAGTGGGCTGGCAGGGAGCCACTGGGTCTCACTTGTTTTTTGCTTAGACAGGGCATTGTCAAAGGACACAGTAGCTCCTCGCTGTAAATCTCACTGCTATTTATGCTGCACCAGCATGCGTGAGTCCAGGCAGGACTCATCTTTCATGAGGATTTTTTTCATCCACTGACCAATAATCCATAGGATTTGAGCATGGTCTCTTCCCTCTCTAGTCAACATCAAAAGAAGATCCCAGCGTGCTGAATAGGGATTTTTCTCTCTGCTGCTGTGGTTGGCGGTGTAAAGCAGAGCACAGTTCAAAGATCTGCGTTCCTGAAATTGCCTTGTAATGCTTTATTTATATCTTTGATACTGCCTGACAGAAGGCAAATTTATTCATTCTGTTGCCTTGGCTGTGATAGAGAGCTTAAGTCCTAGAGTAAGTAAGATAAGTAGTTTGCAGAGATGCTGTTTAAAGCCTTTACCTGTTTTTTGGGCTGCAGGAGGACAGAGATGCCACCAGGAGTGGCCCTTTGGAGATCACCCAGCTTGGCTTCCTGCGCCAGGGAAGCCCCAGCACCAGAGTGGGTGACTTAAGCTGGTTCAAGGATCATCACTGCATGCAGGGATGGGGGCCCTTCTTCTTGTTGGAAGATAGGTGTGGGCAGGTGGTTACCTCCTCTCTACTTTAGGGAGCCCCGAAGACACCCCAATGCCTCTTGTAGCCCTCTGGCCCTTCTGTGGGCCACAGCTCCACTGGCCACTGCATGGTGTTAGCCTGCACCCTGAGGCTGAAACTGGACCTTAGCTTACCAAACCTCACTAGGCTTCTGGTAGAGTCCATCCACAGGTCTGTCAGGGTCCTGTAGTGTGGAGTTTCACCTGTTCCTCAGGTTGTGTGTCATGTGCCATGATTTGCAGAAGACAGGCTCAAGAGTTGGCACCTGTGTTGCTGAGAATGGCCCTGATAATGGTGCAGTTTCCTCCTCATCCTTCACTGCTTGGGGATGGATATTAGGAGGATGGGCTGCCAAGGGACTCACACAGTGCTCGCCATGCCCTCCCTTCCCCAGGGGTGGGAAGGACATCAGATGTCCTTCAGCTCCAGATGCCAGGAACCTCCCCCAGCCACCAGTTTTTCACAGGTGTTTTTCCAATTTTCAGTTTTGCAGTTTGTTTTTTTTTTTTGTTGAGTAAGTGATGTGACACATACACAGAGGAGATATTACAAGCTGTAAGGTTTTATGGTGTATCAGGAATGGAAGAAAGCAGATCTAGCTGTTGGCAGCAAGTATTAAAAATGAAACAGGTTTAGAAAGGATTATTTCTGCCTTTTTATTTGGAGAAATAATCTCTCCAAAAGTTAGTTACTAATATGCCCCATGACTATACATTTATCTCTACCCCTAATAAAGGATTTTATCATTAATACGCATGAATTTTCACTTACGTTATAATCCAGTCAGAGGCAAATCTCCCCCTTTAAATGCAAAGTGTTCAGCAGAACAGGGACTCTTGGATAATTTGTTGAGTAAGATGGCTCAAGCATAGCAGTGAGCTCTCTACTAATTCTCACTGTACTCTTTGGTGCAGCAGAAGTTGCCTTTAGCTGTGTAATTTGTGTTTTCTTATGTACATCGTGGAGGGGTGGAAAAAGCTGATTGAGTACATTGGGCAAACTTGGAGGCTGAGGGGTTTGTTGGGTGTGGGGGGAGGAACTGGGGAATTGGAAGGATGAAGGAATTGGGGAGCAATGGGGTAGCAGGGCTGCCCAGTGAGAGCAGGCAGACCACAGCTGAGCCAGAGACTTGTGGAGAGGAGAGTGCTCTCTTGCCCTTGATTTGACTTGTCTTTCCCAAGGGCTTTTACCAGTATCCAGTTTGCCAGCCTGATTTTTACTTACACTCAGCTGAGTTTTGGTTTTTCTTTCAATAAATGCCAAATGATTCTAAAACTCACTTGTGCAATTTCAGGGTGGTATTTTTTTCCCTTGATGTGACTCTTTTTCTTCCCAGTGTTACAGATTTTAGCAAGTCAGTAAAATAACTCCAGGATTCACTTAATGACACAGCAGGTTGAAACTGTTTTTCTTTTCTTTTTCTGTCATCTGCCGCTCCGGCATTTCTGATGGTTGAATCTTGAAGTGCAGCTGCCAGAACAGACAAAGCTTGTGTGCCCACCCAGTTGGGAATGTGAGGAAGATGCTGGGAGCAGAGTCCATTCCAAGCAATAAAGTCATCCTGCTGTTTCTTGCAGTTTCTAGCAGTTCAAGCATAATGTGTGCTCAGGACCTGTATAATGATTCCCAGTCTCAATTGTGGCTCCTAAAGTGGTGACAGAGGAGGGGAGTAAATGCCACTCAAAGAAAGACCTTTTTTTATTGGGGCCTGACCTACCCGTTGCTGAATTAGGGGAATCCTGGCAGAGCCAGGTTCCAAACTATTCCCTTCTTGCTTTTCCCACTGGTCTGCTGCAGTACCAGCATGGGACAGATGTGGTGGCAAATCCACTGTCCCTCTGTGAAGCTCAGGATGTCACAATTTCCCACAGTGTGGCACTCTGGTGTACTTTAAAACTCTTGGAAGCTGAAGGGAAGAGCCGAGTGCTTTGACTTCAGTCTGGCTAGTGATGCACACAGGGGATCCCTCCACCACTGCTGCTTAGTTAATGGACTTCGTTCTTGTTCCAAGGCAGGGATGTCCCTCCCTGGGTCCCTCCCTGGGTCCCTCCCTGGGTCCCTCCCT
>CM031863.1:34138461-34168267 GCA_018697195.1 Certhia americana | reverse complement strand
CTCTCTCCTTCCCTCCATCCTCTCACCACGGTCACTGCCTCTCCTACCACCGCTGTTTAATTGATGCCTCAGAGCTCTGTGCTGGGCCTCTGCCAGAAAAATTTGCATTTCAGTTTGCCACATCATTTTCTTGTTATTCCTTGGGCAGAGGATGACACTGGAGTGTCTGTTCCCCCCAGTTTTTGTAGCCTCTTGTGCTGAGCTAGCAGTATAAGGTCATTTTGGTTTTGTTTGTACCCTGGCTTTATCCAGTGGCTGTGCATTGTCATGGACTAGTGGCTTGGGTAGGACTGCTGTTGCTTGGGTACTACAAGAACCCGATGCAGGATGGGCTGTTCAGGGTGAGTAACTGGGTGTCCCATTTATTTCTTGCATTTAGGGTGTGCCTTAAAGCCTCTGGTGCCTAAAGAGGGCGACAGGATGCAAAGCAAACCTTGCCCACAAGCACTGGATTCTTCCTGCAGCTCCTCTCGAGGGTCCTTGCCTGGAGGAGTGTGAGGGTTGAATGTCTCCATTGATACAGAATAACTTGGATTTTCTTGGGAAGGAAAAAGAAAACTAAATTCCCTGCTGAATCATGAAAGCCTGAAGGTGTGCACCGAAATGGTCCCCAGTGCCACAGGAGCTCCGGGCAAGGATTAGAATTAGGGATTTCCCAGATCACCTAACATGTTCCTCCTTTTAAATTAATTGTGGCACGCTGATGCTTCTTCGGTTTGCAGCATTCAGAAGAGCCTTGTGGTGAGGGACGGTGAGCTGCCAAGAGGTGAGCTGGGCTGAGGTCTGGTGCTGTTTTACATAATGGGGTCAAAACTACACACATTTAGAAGAGAGAGCATTTAGGGGAGAACATTTAGAAAATGGTAAAAATAAACCCCCTAAATATTTGGATAAACCTGTAGCTGCTCAAAATGCTGATGGCTTGATTATTTATCTTTGTCTAGTTAAATGCTGGGTTTTTTTAATCTTTTGCTACCAAATGACTTATCTCAAAGAGGCTTACAGTAAAAAAAATACATATTTAATTTGGAAAAAGTCTTGCAGGGAGGAATGTATTTTTGCTGGTTTGCACAATAAAAGAGCGAACCACTTTTCATTCTTGCCTGATTTCAAAGACAGAAAATTGTCATTTTGCCATGAAAGGCTGTTTTTGCTGACACAATTGGTAGTTTAGCTCTGCTTTGATTTCCTATTCTAAATATGTTGCAAGATTATAGGGTGCATCCCAAGAAATATTCAGCAATTTTTTTCCTTTTGAATTGCTTAAAAATTAAGATAATGATTATGAACATGGCATAAGTCTATGCAAGATGTATTTTGTTTCCCTCTCCTTGACACTCAGTGTGTGCGCTCTTGGGATGATACCTTGTTACAGGACATCAATTCCAGGACAATATTTTGAGCATATTAGTAATGAATTCAAAACTAAACATTAAGACCAGAGTCTCACCTGGTGTGAGTCAATGTCATTCCACTGAAGTCAGTAAAGCCATGCCTGTTTGTCTGAGATGGAGATGTGCCCTATGGTTATTTTCTCCATCTGTCCGTAGCTCAGAGCTGGTTTTGCCACCACAGGTAAAATTTATATGTGTATGAGGAATAAAAGAGGGGCTCAGTCATCTAAAATTGTGAGGGAACTCGAAAAGCAATTTAAATGCTTGCCCCTCCAAAACGGGCAGAGACAGCTAATCATGATTGTTCCTAAAATGTTGGTATTATCCAATGCATTGATGACTGTGTATTTCCTCAGTGGTTTCCCAGCAATGCCTTGCTATGGCAAACATCACCCATTTCTGCTTTAGCTGGGAGTTGGTTTGGGACAGGTTAACCCTCTCAGTAGTTTCCCTCAAATCTCCATTCCAGTGAACACAGGTTGTGCTGCTCAGCATGGCCACAAACATTTGTTTTTTTAATTGAAAAGGCATTGCTGAGGCAGCAGTGACCACTCTGGTCTCCCTCCTCCCCAGTCGTAAGGACCTTTGACAGAAAGTGGATGCACTACAAATTTTTTAATTTCCCAGTTTCTCAGTGAATCAGGAATACAAATTATTTTTACAGATGGAAAACGTATTTTTCTTAAATCTTGTTTGTACAAATGATGAATCTGTTTTGGTATTTCCACTGTTACCCTTGCAAAGGAAGAAAAGATGGGGACAAACATCCAGTAAGGGAGGTTGGGAGCCTGAGAAATACTGTTGGATTATAACAGGAAATGTAGAGTCAAGGTAGAGGTACTGCCCCATTGGAAATACCTCTATTACCATGGCATTAAATTAACCTTGAGGTTTCACAAGTTCATTACTTGCAGCTGTTTATATTGGCTTTTTATGAGAGGTTTTATTCAGGGTGAAATCCACAACCGTACTATTTTTTACAGGCAAGGAACCCCTCATGGTGAGGGTTGGGTTTTCTTGCCTACTTATTGATGGCAAATGCCTGCAAAATGTTTTACAGATTGAAAAGTAAAAAAAAAAATACAGCTTTTGTTTATATGGAGTCACTGTTGTAAATGTCATGTTTGCATATTTTGAAATTAAAAATCAATACACCATTACATATCAAGAAAGAATATTTCACAGCATCTGTTGTAAAAAGGTTATGGATTTCCTCATTAGCAGCTGGCTTGAAATAGAGTGAAAAGGAATGGGGCTGTTGGCAGGGCACTTGGGGAATGTGCTGCAGAGCCTGGGGTTTGGAAAACAAAGCCCCTCTGCTTTTGGGAGGTTGGTCATGCTCCGAGTTGGTGCCTTGTATGTCTCTTCTCAGAGAGGCTAAATCAGAATTCCTTGTTCTTGTTGTACTTTATGTATCAGGTAGAAGATTAGTATTTTTTCTTGTAAGTAGCTACGGGTGCTAATTTTCCAGGACAGAGCTAGAGGAATGAATTTTAAATCCATTTATTAAAAAAAAAAAAAAAGGAAAAAACTAAAGGTAAGACAGACTGGGAATGAAAATGATAAAACTTAAAGCCTCTTCCTGTTTTCTTGTCTTTGTTTAACCAGTCAAGGCAGCTTAGTCATAAAAACATGTTTTGCCTTATGTATTTTGCTTTCACAGTTTCCCTGTGTGTCAGTGGATAGGCTGGTGCAAATTGAATCCTACCTTCAGCTGTACAGTGTGGTGGATGCAAGGGCATATTTTTATTAAGAACGTACACAAACAGCCCTTTTAGCAAAAGCAAACCAGAAATAACTGCTTGCTGGGGAATGAATTACTCTTCCTGAGTTCAAATCCAATGATAATGTACTGAAGTAAGAATTTCCTTGTTGTGAAAAGAATAATTTTTTTTGGTGGTCAGCATGTAAGATTTATGCTATGATTCACCTATTCATGTCTGTGATTTTTAGGAACACAAATTTTACCCGTGGTTGTTCCACTAAATATGGATTTGACTAGCCCTGAGTTCCTTGTTGAATGAGTGTGTGTGTGTGTGTGTGTGTGACTAATTCACTGTCTGGGACAGAAGCAAACTGTTCTCTTCGTTAATCACGGAGGCTCCTTATTGGCCACCAGTTCCAAGTGATCTCATTTTTGTGCATTTCTTTGAAATTTCTGGAACGAGACATTGCATAGAGATATCTGTAGGCTGTGCTGGATCTGGTCAGCTGTTGGACAGGTAAGTTTGTAGCACTGCATCTTCTAGGACTTGGCTGGGGTTGCAGTCTCACCTTTCTTTCCAACCTCTATGTATCTTACCAGCCTTCACCAATTTGATAAACTCTTCCAGGACCAATCACCTTCTTTTTATGTCTGTAGGAGGTCACTGTGGAGGCGAAATGAGAGGAAAGGAAAACCAATTAAATAAAATACTTGGGTAGTGTCCTGGTGCAACACCCAGGGTTGCAGGTTGAGAACTGGTAGGTTTTCATGTCTTTTATCTGTAAAATTGTTCAGTGAGACTGTAAGAAAATGTAAGAGTTTGAGCAGTTCATGTTCTTCAGAGGAGTGACACCTCAGCCTGGGGTTTTTCTGGCTTTTTTGCTGGGTTTGGCCCTTGCTCTTTTTAGTCCTCACTCTAGGGAGACGTGCTGATAGCCAAAGGAGCAGGAGCATCCACCCGTCCTCTGGAGATGTAATGGCAGTGAAGCCACATCTTTAGTCTGTACCATAACCATTATTCTACCTTTAGGGGGGAGGGGGCAGGAGAAGAGGACATAAGTGATTATTTACCCAACTCAATCATGTGCTTCTTTATCAGGCAATTTCAAGCAATAAATCCCTAAACTCAGCTGTCATTAACTTTGTGCTTCTGGAAGATTAAAAAGCCTCCTAAAAAAAACCCAAACATGAAAGAACAAGCATGCAAATACATTTTTTAAAACATACTTTAGGGAAAAAACACAACAAAACCCTAAGTGGAAAAGGTGAATTACTGCTCTTCTGCTGGAAGACAGTAAAAAGGCACGGTCACACCAATGGCACTGTCAGCACAGAACTGCCTTGAAGTAAGAGAGTTTGGTGAAATGCAAATGACCATTACTCAAAAAGCTGCTGGAAAGATGAAGTGACTGCGTGTGCTGGGATAGATGGTGGCTGGGTTAAGATCTATTGTGCGGTGAGTCGTGTGGCAATAAAAATAGACAGATAAATGCGGGTCAGCAGACAAGATAAGACAGGTTATATAATGCCTAGCCACCTTCTGAGGGAATATATAAAACCATGAGAGCCTTTACAACAGATGACATGAAAACTTACAGCACTGGTGTTTTCCACACAACAGCAGCGCAAATCTTTTTTTTATTAACTAAGTTGAACTTTAAAATTATGTTATGACCAAAAATCAATAAAGAGAAACTGATTTAAGTTCATCCAAGTGTGAAGGGGTTTATTACCAGTGCTACATCACTCTAATGATGTACTCTTAAAAATTTGGTTTTGTGATATATTACATCTATTATTGCTAAAAGGATAAAACTGCAAAGCAACAGTGGACATTAATAAATCAATTTAAAGAAAAATGGGCAGGTAGCCAGGGGAAAACAAAATCCAATTTGCAGTTTTTAAACACTGTGCAATTGTAATGTATGCAAATGACACCCACGCCAAGGCTCTGGGTTTTCAGTTGCTAATGGGATTCTCTCCTTTTGTTTGTTTGGCCTAGGATAATCCTCCTCGGAAGCTGCGCTGTGAGAGTGCACTGATATGTAATATTTTTGCAGCTAATTTTCTCACTTAACCTTCTAGATAGATCCACACTATAAAAAAAACGAGCCCACAGGGCTTTGTTGATCAGGTTGCACGAAGCATTTCTCAGAGTTGTTAAAACACAAAACATCTGTCTTCCTGTCTCTGTTTCCATCCTTGTCCTGGTTTTCAGGCGTGTGCCGTGCAGAGAGGTGCTGAAATGGTGTTCTCTTTCTACTTCTAATACGAGAGTTAAATCACAACTGGTGCTGGTCTGGTTTTGAACAGTAGCTGGGAAAAAGTTTTCAAAAACATACCAAAAATCTTCCTTGTTCTCTCCACCTCATTTATAACCAAAATGGACTTAGATGGAGTGTATTTTTTGGCAAAGCAAACTTTGAATTCCTGTTGGGAAGCATTCATTGCTGTGTCCCCTGATGCTGTCTTGCTTGCAGTCTGTGCTCTTCACAGAGAATTACAAAAGATCCTCTTTGCCCGTGACCTTTCTTATTCTAATGACATCTGACAGTGAAAAATGCTAGGATTTTCAAAGGAGCCTGGGAATTTAATTGGACATCCACCTCTTTAAAAGTCCTTCAGCGAGACAGGCTTATTTATTTTTGTTAATATGCTCACAACTCTAGGAGCGAGCAAACAGCCGAAAACCAACCCGTGTCCATGATTACAGAGAATTTCTGAAACGCAGAGATTGAAATGAGGTGTTGGTGAATAAATGTGCTTTTGTCAGCCCCGCTCTAGAAACTCTTCAGTCTGCATTAAATCCAGGAGCTTCTTCATTAGGGCACCGTTGTAGGGGACAAGTGACACCCTGGCAGTGGCAGCATCAAGCTCCACTTTGATTATTTCCTAGCGATCACCGTACCACACGTGCTCGGATTCAGGAAGGGAGGAATGAGCTTTCTACTCTGTTTCTACTCCTCCTTAGAGAAGATGCTTCCTCCAGGGTAGGTCAGCTCTGTCTTGCTCTTGCTCACCCTGCAGAGCTGGCAAAGATGAGGAACTGTGAAAATATTTTTGCCCTTTTTTAATGACAGGTTTGCAAGACAGGTTTGTTGAGTATTTGTGTCTGTGTTTCTTGTCTGCTGAGTGCTGGACAATATTGTAAGAGGACTCAGTGAAATTAAATTTTTAAGACACTGTTTGTGGGTCTTTTTAGTAGCATGCAGTGCTCAAGGAATGTGTATTCAAATTAGTTTCTTTAGTGTCCTGCAGCTGCTCCCGCTAAGCTCAGGAAAGCTGAATAGAACATAGATGCTTTTGGAAATTGTTCTCAGCACCAAATAGGACTGGGATCTTTGCTTTCTCTCATGTAATCTCGAGCTTGTTAGCAAGCTTAAAGTTTAATTTAACTTCTTGTTAAATCAGTTCTTAATTTCTTATAAACTTGCACATTACTAATGTAAAGTACGGACTCTGGGAACAGAGAAGTTAAGATGCTTCTGTATTCAGGAACTGGCTCAAGTGGTGATTGTTGATAGCCAGAGACTCAGGCTACAACAGTGTGCAGATCACCTTCAGGAAGCTGGAAGGTAAAGGCAACCCAGCAGTGAGCAGAGACATGGCAAAGCTATTGCAGGAGGATCACTACAGTGATACTGGAGTGCACATCTTTATTAATATTGAAATGTCAATGGTATTTTTAGCCCAGCATTTATTACCCCTTTGAGCAGGGTGCCTAAATGAATCCAAATATCTTGATAGATGTCTTTCCTTGATGCCTGCCCCAGAATAGTTGAGAACCAAACAATAATTACAATCACTTCTATACAGGCAAGAGAATCATAATCTTGGATCTTGCAATTTTCTGTCTTTAGCTATCCTACGAGTCTGTCATTCTTGCAAGTTTTAATTTCTGGCATCTGCTTGGCAGGGGTAAAATTAGCTTAATTGCTGTTAGATTTTTCAGGAAGTCTTCCAAGCGTTACTCCAGCAGACAAATTGTGTTTGCCTCTCCACAACAGAAGCAGTGATAGTACGTGTCCCAGAATGTATCACATCCACTTACCAACGATTTCACAGCAGCCCTCACAGCCGGAGCACCGGCAGAGCTGGTGCTGGAGAGTAGCAGCAAAGTTATCAAGCAGAAAACTTCCCTGTGAGTAGTGATCTCCCACGATCATGGAGTCATGGGAGGTGCTGGAATGCATTGAAGTGTGATCACACCGCAGGGGATGTAAGTGCTCACTCCCTGCTGTGTTTTCTATCAAAACTTGCCTGGTGAAACACTGGACTGCAGCTTGCAGGCAAGGATGAAGGATGAATGTGGATCCAGTCTTTCCCAATCCTTTGGGATTCTGAAACCTCTCAGGGGCCCCTAGTGAGAACACAGCAAAGAGCACACTGTATGTGTCCATGTAGAAAGAGGCAAACACCCACCCATCTACAAGAAACTCAAAGCAAATATTTATTAACTTCACACAGGTTAAGCTTTTGTGGGGAGGAATGCTTGTTGCCATTTCAGTTCAAATTACTAACATGGGTTAGTAAAACATGGGTTAGATCCCTTTTCAAAAAAGGGATCTGAGTCCCCAAATCTTTGCTGTGGCCTGGGGCATGGGATAATTGAAGGAGTAACGCAAAGGGATGTTGCCACACATAAGATTATTTTTGTGCTGCCAATTCTACCTGCTCTAGGAGGATTTAACAAGGCATAGAATGTAAAACTCAAGCCTAATCTGTTTTTCTTTTTTAAGCACTAAGGGAAAAATCGGTCTGAAAGACCATGAGGAAGTAATTTTATTTAACTTGCAATTTCTGTTTGCCTCTTGTTGTGGCTGGATTGTTTATCCACGAAGGATTCATTTGTTACCTTTCTTAATGATGGGAACTTAATGGCCATGAGTCTATTTAATGAAGTGTAATAAAAATAAAACCTGTGTTATTCAGTGGCATGGACAGGGTTCAGTATTTTGTTATTTCTCATAGTCTAGGGATTCAGCTTCAGGAAAATACAGCTGAGCTAGGGGGAGTAAGACTTCTGTAATCTCACCCTAAAGCTCAGCCTTTGCACTTCATTCAGTGTATCCACAGTCATGTGCTGTGTGGGTTTGCAACTGATTGATACATTTACTTTCATTTAGTGCTTTGTAAATACTACAGTACAATTTGTGCTAATGTCCTGAGGGTGTATTTTAGGCATTGATTGAGCTTTTTCAGTTTTGTACATAGAGATTCTTATGCTGTGTTTCTTTTGAGACTTATTTTGAGTAAGTCCCGTGATGCTGTCCATCCAAGTGCACTCGCCAGAGAGGAATGTATGCTGTGTCCCTCTACAGTTTTCAACTTCTTCTAAGACCTGTGCATGAAACCTTCATTTCAGTGAAAAAGAGACAGCATTTCAGTTGTCCTGAATGCGGCTACTCTTCGTGCCATCTTGCAAAAATCCAGATTGCAGGGAATTCGAGTGATTATGGCCTCTTTAGAGAATCTGTTAGGTTAGTCCTTACTTCATCAGTCCTTCCTCTCTAAGCAGAGCCTCTAAAATTGATGATAAAAGGCAAGTATCAAAAATGGTGAGATATTTACTTCGAGCAACCAAGGAGGAGAGTTGATCTGCATTATGCAGGACTTCTACTTGATAAAGACTTCAATTTTATGTGTTTGTTTCTGCAAGGGCATATTGAGAGAGAATTAGATGGAGCCAGTTTGGCTGGATTTGTATTGGCAGGAGATAACAACAGTAGATGAGAAACATGTTTGTCTGGGCCAGAAACCTGGTGTTGCAGAGAACAGTCCAACAATATTCACTGATGTCCAGTTTTCTTGGCATAAACTGGTGCAATTCTTTCTTTTGAGGTACCTTCTGCTTCCCCTGGTAATTTAGCATGATTGCATAATGATAGCAATTGAATATTAACAGACCCTTAAGTTCAAAGTCATTAGCTGCAATGAACTCCAGACGGAGTCAAGATTTATTTAATCTGCATTCTGCCAAAACTAGGAGGTAAAGCCTAACATCAGTCAAATAAAGCATTGCCACTTGTCAGATTAAAAACCTGCTGGTTCTGGTTGATGGGTTAAACTAGGCTACTGATTTGGTCACTTCTGAAAGGACATGTCGTCTTGTACTTGAGGGATCAGAAAAGCTGTAGATGTCATCCTTCCAAGCCAAAAGCTTTCTTCTGTCTCTTTTACAACCTCTTATAAGCCCTTCAAAAGTTCCTCAAGCTTGTGTAGTTAGAAGTCTCTTTATCTGTCATTTTGTTTGAGTTTAGATACTTTGTGGAGCTGTCAGATTTTCCACAGAACATTTGGGATGCAAATGTATTTTTGTAACCTGGGATAGAAGGGAATGGAGTTCCAGTTTCTGGCTTGCCTGATATGGCAGCTTTTAATGGAGTTTTTCTTCCCTGGGACTACACAGCTTGTCATTTCCCTGAGAAATTCCTGGCTTCAACCTGTGAATGTTTGGTCTTTGTTGGACTAAGTCTGGCCAGCCTGAAGCAAAAATGAGGGCCTGCAAGTGGGGTAGTTGTTCTCCTAGCACTTTGATGCAGTGGATTATTGGTGTATATGGTGGAAATAAGGAGTGCTGAGTGTATGGCTCCCTGGGGAGACCCAGGTTGGAAGCACCAGGCTCAGGGTCTTTGATGGGAAACTCCCAGCACTTGGGCAGCCCTTGTGAGCACTGACCTCCAGGCTGACCAGTGCTTTTCCAGAGTCCCACAGATCAAATCCATTTGCTGTTTTAGGTGCAAAGTGCACAAAAGCTTCATCACTGGAATTATTGGAAATGAACTTCTAAAACACCAAAGAGCAGCAGCTGCCATTGCTCGTCCTGACCCTACATCTCACCTTCTACCCTCACCCCTCTCCAGTTTTATAGCACAATAAAGCAGATGTGCAACATACAGTACCTGGCTGCTGCTTTGAACATATTAAGGTATTTTAAAGAATTTATAGTTTTGTCTTTAATTACCTGTTGCCTTTCCCAGTCTACTGTTAATTAATCTCCAAGCTTGCAAACTGGGAGGACAAGAGCCAACAGTGTGTTTTGTATCAGACCTGACACTGCAGAAATGGTTTTGGTGTCTAACATACCATGTCTGTTTGCATATTCCATCTAATGTTTCTTCCCTCCATGTTGAGCAGATGATACTGGTATTGAAACTGATGTTACTTTTTATTTTTTCTTGGGATTGTACTGTGTTAGAACATCTCTCACAGGAGAGGTGTGTGGGAAGAGTTAATTATTTATACTTGAGAAGAAGTGTACTTTCCCATTTAATGCCTGGTCCTTGAGTTCAGCAGCTCTTTTGAACTGTAGTATTCAGTAAGTGGGACTGAATGTCACATTTAGCAAGGTAATGTCTGAAGAATGTTGGTTGAAAACAAGAAAGAAGTTGGCAAGAATTGTGCAGTTGGTTGCTTTTGGCCAAAGTCTGTTGACATAGGTGACGTTTTCACTAAAAAGAGTAAGTTTTAAAAAAGCAAAACAGAAGGCAAAGTCTTTAATAATCTACACAAAGTCTCACATGGGGTCTACATGGGCATTTTCCTCCTTTATGTGTGTAAGAAAAAGGCAGAAATTATGTCTCAGTGGATATTTTTTTAACTGGTACTGCATGGCAGGAAAGCAGTTATCATTCTGCCTTGATCTTGGGACTGTGTGATGCCTTGGCATGGAGTCAGAGCTAGTCCTGCCAAAATAACCTGGCTGGGACACCAAAGGCAGGGCCCGCAATGTATCAGGAAACAAGGACCAGCTCAGGGTCGGGATGATTGACTGATGAGGACTCAGTGTTTGCAAACATCTTGGCACAATTCACAGTTCCTATGTCGTCTGTGCTCTTACTGGTTTCTGTTACTCTGCTCTCCTTTTGGCTGAGTGGTTCTGGAGACTTGGTGAGGTGGTCTGGGGAAATTATCTGTGCCTAGACACTGGGCAGGCAGACTGAGCAAGCTTCAAGTCTGGGAGCAGGAGAGCTCCTAGGAGAACTTCTGTCTGGCAGTTCAGGCTGCTTCCAGTGGTGTATGAGCTGTAAGTCTGCTCTGGCTCAGGTGTAAAACTGGCCTGGGTTTAGTGATCCTGGACAAGGCTTTTTTGCCACCTAAGCTCCAAGTTGCAGAAGTGGCAGTGCAGCACAAGAACTCTGTGATGGAGGTTTTCATGCCTTATCTAATGAGGTCTGTGGGTGACAGTTGATTAAATCACAAGCCTGGGGAAATAAAAATGTAATGGCTGCCTGTAAACAACATCTTAGGTTAATTTAAAATCTTCTCCTAAGATAGTCAGTGTTTATTAAAAAAAGGCATAAGTAGCTGTCCCTAAGACCTTACGATTGTGCCAGTGTGTGCTGTGTGATGTCCACAACACTTCTCTGTGGCTTTGTTGGAACAACAGAATACAATATATGCTGTTGAGGTATATTAAAAAATCTCCACGCTTATATTATTTTCATCAGATGGGCTTAGAAGCATGAAATGTATGGCAATAACTGTGCTCTGGTTCTGATTAGCAACCAGCAGTCTCAGAAAAATGCTTGGTTGGCATCCATGAAGGTTTCTGCAGGTCAGCCAGATCATCTGATACTGAACTACCCTAAAGGAAACCAGTCCTCCAATACTGTGCTGTTTATTGATCTAGTACATTTACTAGTTCTGGAATACAAAAGCAGTGAAGAGATGAGGAAATTCAGGGCTTTATCTCGAGGATGTGTTTGATTTGTGCTGTGGTGAGCACAAGGCAGAGCCAGTCATGTGCTGGTGCCACTCTTTCCCTCAGAGAGAGAAGGAGAGAGCTCTGGTATGTTAAAAAAGGTGCGTGTTTGCAGTTTAGTGCCTTCCATTTTTGTCTTGAAGATCACTGGTAGAAGGATTTTTTTAGAGCTTTGTCACTTCAGAACCGTGTTCACGGAGCGTACTGCGTTGCTGAACCCCACAAGGGAGTTCAAGGAGTCTTGAGTATTACTTTCTCTTTTTTTAGTTTGTCTAAACCTTAATGTAATTTGAAACATGTCTCTGGGTTTTGTCAGCTATGTAAGAACATGTATTTGTCACAAAATCCTGTTAATATGAATACCCTCCCTTTTCAGTTTGATAGAAGGCACTACCAGCAAACTTCCAGTTTGAGTTGTGATCCTTCTCTATTCCTGTGAGTTAGTTAAAATAGAGGAGTTAGCATAATAACTAATTTAGTTACGGTCAGTTTATCTGATACCAAAATGAGATCTGCAATGCTGCAGCTGCTTTGCAGTGAAAACACCAGGAAATTTGGTTGTTGTGTGTTTTCCCGTGAGTTTCCTAACCTAGATGTATTTATTTCTCATTTACTTAATGGAAATACTTAAATCTGAATGATACGTGTAATAACAGATCCTGTCTTGCTTCAGAGCTTAGCAAAATAGAGAAGGAAGTCAGTCTGAAAAACTTGGTCCAACTACTTTTTTGCTCTTGAGAAGTTTGGTCCAAAGACTTTCCAAAACATGACTGGAATAAAAATGAGTATTGTCAACCTCTGTGCTGAGCAGCCATCTCCTGTGTCTTCCACTGTTATTGTGGTATTGTTCTCAACTATGATTTCATACATTCTAATGGGGGAAAACAACACACTCTGTTGATTTTTATCATTTTAAGGTAATTTGATGTAGTAGGAGCTGCATGTTGATCAACTGACAATGAAGAGGGGAGTTGGTCAGCAGCCATTAGGTACTTTCACATTATAACAAGTGAAGAGAGAACTCGTGGAGGAAATCGGGAGTACTCTTTGTTGTCCTTTTTGATTTGCTTTTATCCTGGCTTCCTGTAGTTGCTTATTTGAGAGTAAAACAAACATTGTAGATACTAGTTTGCCTTAGATTTTCAGAGTTGTATGATTTTTAGTGCATGTTGCAGAAAAATATTCCCCTTAACGCCACCCTCCACGAGCAATTTATATTTACTGGTCTGGAGCTCTGATTTTTCAGTTGATTTAATCCCAGAGAGAGGTTAGTTTTTTTTTCCATTTCTGTTTGTGAGGACAGCAGTGAGTGGCACAGGAGATGCCCCAGTGGGCAGTTGCTGTTTAAAGGGAGAGCTGGTGCTCTCTGCCACAACCACAGTCACCCCTGACACCAGTGGGTGCAGCTGCAGAGCTACCAAGTGTTTCATGCTCAGCTGCTTGATGCTGGAAAGTGTGAACCCACTCAAACTCCTTATTTACTGCACGTCCAGGAGGGTTGTGTAACCCATGGTTTTGATGCCCTTTGAAACTGTAATCTACCACTTCTGTGTAGGTAATGCATGGTTTTAAAAAACGCTGTTTGGTTTGCCATTTACTCAGTCGTGAGGGAAAATAATGGTATTTTTAGATATTCAAACATTTTAGGGCTAGACCCTGCTTTATTCAAAGCTTGTTGAAAAAATACAAGATGGGGCAATCAGCTAGCATGTAGTAGGCAGGAGGAGAAAAGTAATTTTTGGGCTTTTGTATGTTTTTGTTAATAAGAAGGCCGTGATTTAACATGACCTAGAGTCACATAGCATAAAAACAGATCAAGCAATCTTTTATCGGCTTAGTTATGTTGCTTTTGTTGCTTTCTTTAGCTGTGCATTTGTACAAAAATATTGAATTGAGAAGTTGAGTTTGAGTGACACTTTTCAGTGGTGCCATTCAAAAGAGAGAAAATGAGAAGTTTTGAAACGTCTTAAAGCACAACAGGCTTCACTGCTGTGAGGGTGGTGACATTGCAGCTGCTGGGGAGAGTCCCACTGGTCTCAGGAGAAATCTCTGGATTTCTCATGTGATTTACATAGGGAATCATAGTGTAAGTGAAATTTACCTTTTACCCACATATTTTCTGGTTCTTTCTCTTTTGTTTCTCTTCTTTCTCTCTCTCTCATATTTACTATCAAATAAACCCCATACTATTGTCACTGGCATGTGGTCTTGTTTGTACCTTAATTTGAGCAGGGGCATTTCTGAGAACTTTAATAACTGGATCGTGACACAAGCACAAATATGTTCCTATAAAACGGATACTATATCCCTGTAATACCAAGGAAGATTCAAGGATGAAAAGTATTTGTCCTTTCATATACCCAAGACCCTGAAAGCTCCTGGGACCAGCCGTGTAGCCACCCAGGTGCATGGTGGCAGCACGGGAGGGTGTGGTGAGGTGCTGCAGCCTTGTGCTTTGCAGGCTTTGGTGAATGTCCTGCCCCCAGGAAATTCTGGGACTGCACTGTGGTGGACAGAGTGCATTTCACTGAGTCCTCCATGGGTGTTGCTTGTGCTTTCTCGACATAGACTTTCTTTTAGACAAGTTTGGAGACCTTCTTGACGAGCTGGGAGGAGAGAGGAGCACCTCTTGGTGTCCATGCTTGGCTTAATCCTACTGGCAGCACGTTTTCCCCATCTTGGAAAAGGAGTGAAAGGTGAAGGAAGGACCAGGGGACTTGTAACCATGCGAGTGTTTATTGCCTCTTTCGCTTGGTTTCATGTTTCCCTGGCAACATACCCCATGTGGCTTGAGATCCAGAGTGAAATGAGGCCTGTTGTGTCTGTGAGGGCTTGGGAGAAAAACAGGTTTTGTGAGGCAGGTAGAAAATCAGTTAGCTTGGGGCACCCTTGGTTCTGAAGTTAGATTGTGTGACAGACACACAGCTTTACAGAGGTGGAAACCCAGGGAGTAGCAAGAGTCTGCTGTGGTTGGGTTTTAGTTCAAGGGACACAAGAGGGGAAATGCAGAGTATAATAATCTCATTGAACTGTTTTTTTTGTATTGAATAAATGCAAGTGCTAGTTTTGAGGGAGGCTATGAAGTGAACTGTGATGACTGAAGGCTACGAATGAAGCACACCTTGTGGAAGAGGATAATATTTCAAGGTAGACAGTATAGAGAAAATGAACCTAGCTCTTTGGGGTTGTGCTTTCTTTTTCCAGCTGCTTGTCTTTTTCCTGCTACCGTGAGCCAGTGTACTAAAGGTACTGCTGTGTTTAGTATTTGACAGAAGCTGAAAACCTCAGCACGCTGTCCTGAGTTCAGACTGAGCAATTACTCAGCATCCATTAATTCACTTAAGCAAGAGCTGGATTTTGAAAATTGCATGGCTCTCAGCACTCTGTTAATAAGGATTTTTGAAAACAGAACTCTCTATTCTGGTGCATGAACAGGCATTTATCTCATCTGAGAATGTTTCAAATGTTTTTTCCCAGCAGCATGATACATGAGAAAGTAAAAGCCTGTGCTTGCAGTGGGTTGGAGTAGGACAAGTGGCTCAGCTGGACAGTGAGGGAGGTCTTGCTGGAGCCTGAGCTCTCCAGCCCCTGAACTGTGGGACCCTGCACAAGGGGACGAGCCACAAGCCCAGTATTGCAAACCCAGGGAGCTCCAAAATCCCCTGTCTGTAAAAGGGCCCTGGGGACAGTTTAAACCACTGCTTTCCTGTGGCAGAACTTTTGGATCTGCCCCTGCGCTGAGCTTGGAACGCGCCCATCTCTGTGCCACCTCAACTCCCAGCCATGAGCACCTTTCAGTTCTGGAAAGAACAGTCTTGGTTCTCCTTATGACAAAATGTTTTTGTAGTGTTGGATACAGCAGACCTGCTTCTGACAGTGGCTGGGACCTCTCTGTGATGTGTTTGGTTCATGTCAGCTCCTTGGAAGTGCCTGGAGTTTGTCTCACCAGTTGGCCTCTCTGCTCTTATCTCTTACCCATCTGCCTTGTTTTCCATCCTGCAAGATTGTGGATTGTGTTGTAAGGTCCTTTGCCGGTTATTGATCTGCATTCCCAAATACTGAGCCGGCAGACAAGTTGTTCCCTGAAATATTAATCCCTAAATCCTTCCTTACACCACTAAATCTGAAGCAATTACAATCTTTTCCCCTTCTCTGCTAATTATATTCATTTGGAAGCAGACGTAGCAGTCTCCAAGGGCCATCCCTTTAATTTCCCTTCCACGTGTAGCAATCAGCTGGGGCTTGTTACTGGCTGAAGCAATGAGTGCACTGAAGAGGTTGGAGTATAAAGTACAGCAAGAAAGTTGTAGGGCTCTAATGGGTGAATGTGAGGAATTGTCAGCCAGGGCTTGACATAAACATCTTATTGTCAGGTAATCAAAGCCTGGGGAAGTCCAGCCCCTGGGGCAAACAATGGCAGAATCCTGCTTTATTCAGATTTTAAAGGAAAAATGGCTCTTTTTGTTTCCCCTTCCCACCCCCCCTTCACAATATATCAGATATGAGTCCTGGATTGCCCTGGGGAGACAAGTGTGTGTTTTTTCAGGGCTGTGCAGAGAATTCATATGGTGTAAGTAATTTTTGTATTGTCTGGGCTACTTGGGTTTTCATTGTAAAATGTACATCCCTAGCTTTTTTAATGCCTTTTTTTAAAAAGGCATTAACACTTGGCAGGGATGTAAAAAGTTAATAACAGATTTATAATTTTATTAGCATTTATGCTGCAAGCACTAGAGTTCCCCAACCCAAGTTTAATGCGTCCTTAAAGTACTTTTTATTAGCTTGTTAATTCCCAGCAGTACCATTTTATGGAAATGTGAATTAATTTTTTTTTTCTAGAGGAGAAACGGTGGTTTAGATCCAGATGATGAAAACACAGAGGTGTGCTTTTTTTTGTTAGGTTGGGTTTTTGTTTTTTTTTTTAAACAGGAGGAGGGGATGATTCTTCATTTTTATTTCTCTAAAAGTGACTGTTTTATTGTAGCATTACAATTGCTTCTGACAGATATGGGTGACAGCACCAGGGGACAAGGAGTGGGCACCTGGTGTCATCCTTTCCAGCAGGGAGCCGTGACTGAGCCCTGGGCAGGCATGAGCACTGTATGTGTACTGGGAGGGAATGACAAAAAGCCTCTTGGTGACCCAAGCCAGCTCATTCCTTCTGTTTCCTGTCAGACTTGGCCACTTCCAAACACAGGTTGGGTGGGATTTTCTTTTTTTTATTTCATAGGGACGTCTGTCAGAGATGAGGTCCCTTTCTGATATGTTTATTTTGATAAATGCCCTTTATGTTAACAAGATACTTTGACTGACTATGGCTTTTTCCCACCGAGAATAGGGAATTATTTTAAAAACAAAACGCATTTTCTCATTCCACTGGCACACTGAAAATTAAATTACCTTGGGGGAGGAGCCATGCATATATTTCAGTCTATTCAAACTGTAGTATTATGCCAGTATTATTTTTATTTTTCGTTCGTATGATGGACAATATTGTGTGAATTAAAGATGTATGGCGGCTGTTGCACCCCATATAAGCCCTCCTCATTGCTTGTATAGTCATCCATCCGTGATTCCACTTGGGAACAATTGAGTTTGTGGTTATTGTTCTGCTTTGCACATAGCAGGAGCAGACTTGTGCAGTAAAATAGATTTCAATCATTTCCTATATCACTAATTGTAATTTCCAGAGCTCCCTCTGTGACAGAGCGAACAAAATAGAGCTTTGAGAAAAACTATCATTAGCCTCATGGATCAATATGGTTTAGGAAACACAAAACAACTTCAGCTGTTTAAAAATAGGAAGTGCCAGAGGGGGTTCCCACCACCCTGCTGGAAGCAAATCACAGCATTGATCTGTCTGCAGTGTAACTGCAAAATTTGCAGAAAACAGGTGAACCAGCTGGGAATATAAATGCAGCCTCTCTGCAAACCGTGCCTGTGCCAGGTCTGGCCCCGCCGGGATCAGCTGTAAGTGAGACAGTCACTGGCTTGTGGAGGAGTGAGGAGGGAGGTGATGCCTCTCCCACCATAGCCTGGTACTCCTCTTGGAATTAATGGTTTCTTTCCATCTCTCTCCCTCTCTCAGACCAGAGGTTTCTCAGGGAAGTCACAAGCCGGTTTCAAGAAATCTATCCATGGGCACAGGACAAGTCATGGAAAGAGAGAAGCCGCAGCTGAAATGGCAGCAGTAGTCTTAGCCCCAGGCCGAAAAAAAATGCTGGGGGGAGAAAAAAAAAGCACAAGTGACCCTTTGACTGTTTACAATATATAGAGTAGTTGTATGGGGCTCAGTAAAACGTTTCTCAGATGGTTTACTTTGAAGTTTGTGAAATAATCTCTGGCAGTTTCATTTCTTACTTACTCGTCAGAGCTAAATTTTTTACACCCTGCAACGAAAAGACATTTCCCCTACTCTCCTTGCAAACTTTCACCTCCAAAATGACTGTAGGCATCGGTGCCTCGGCCAGCACATCCTCCCCACTCTGATATGAGGAGGGGTTTGGAGACTGAGAGCTGTTCTGGAGTGTGACCATTCCTGTGGCAGAGCAGCCCAGGAGCCCCAGGAGCTGCCCTGTGAACCTGTGCTGATCCCCAGCTGTGCTGGGGGCTGTTAACACTGGTTTTGTGCACTCTTTGTGCACAGGGTGGCCAGAGCCCTCCCAAGATCACAGCCGTGGCACTTGCTGGGCTTTTCAGGGATTAGGGTCTGTAGCCTTGCTTTCTGGCATTTATTAATGAATGATTTATGAAGGCAAGGCTTAGTGCTCCACTGTTAACTCCAGATCATGTTACATTCCTTGCCAGCAGGGTTAGTTTTCAGGAAAAATGCAGGCAGGGTAGGGCAGCAGCAGCACTGGTTTTGCTGCATGGATTTTGCTCATGAGAATGAATAGGGGCAGCTGTAGATGTCTAAAGAAATTTGAATCACCTGGAGGGTACTGGGCTCTTGCCTTTTCTTGACTGTAACCCACTGGAACTGAAGTCTCTTTCCTATGTGTCATGTTACTTCCAGGCAAGGAGAAGTTTTTGAGTCTTTGGCTGGTTCTATTTCTATCTCAGATTGCCAGTACTGAATCTGCTACTTATTTTAACTGGCATTTTAGCTTGCCAGTAGAATCCCAAATTAAAACATCAGCATGATGAAAGATGCCCTTGTCTTGACCATGAGAGAAACTGTGGCATCCCAGGACTAAAAAAGTAAATTTCTGTGGGCTGAGCACATGTCTGAGAAAGTTTATTTACTGAAGCAGTTGCTGGCCAGTCCTCTGAACACAGGATTCCTCCCAGTCTGGTAATGAATGTCAAACCAGGGCATTAAATCAGCTTCTGGGGAAATGATCCTTGTTTGCTGCAAGTCCAACTTGGAAAACCCTGTTTGCAGGATACTAATTAATGTTTTTCAGGTTTTTTTTTTTTTTTTTTTATCAGGGTTTTACAAATTGTCGTAAACCCCTCATAAGCTCTTTAAAGCAGAAGAACTGAAATCTAGGTAAACCTATATACAGGAACTAGAGAGGTTGACTTCAATTAGGTTTAAAAGATGCTGAAATATAATTTTGCTTGAGTACTAAGATAGGCATGCTGGGATCCCCCTTTTATAAATGGGTGCCTCTAAGTGTGATTTAATCCCAACAGGAGCAGTCATTTGCAGCAGAACTGCCCCCTTTAAGTAGCAGGCTCTGTCCCAGGCTGCTGGCAACACTGACTGGTGGCAAGATGTTGCATGTTTGGATGGCTAAAAAAAAAAATCCATAGGAGGAATCCCACTCCTCCTGTTCTTAAGATCTTCTTATGTTACTGCATTTTAAGAAACACGAGGCTAAAGATACACAAGCAAGCATGTCGGCTTAATCCCTAATTAACCCCTTTACTAAATCTTTATAGATTATAATAATATATTAGAGGGTTTCTGTGGTTCCTGAAGCCATGCTTAAATATTGGATCCTCTGCTATGGCGAGTATCAGAGCTCATTGGCGTTTGTGCAATAGAGAATAGCTGAGGGAAATGGTCTTTTGTCAATTTAGAATCATTTGCTCAGAGCTGCCAGGGTTTTCATCTGAAAAAGACATCTTACGCATCTGTTTCTTTAAATATATATGTTTATTTTTTTTTATCATGTGTGCTATTTCCATGCTGTCAGCACATTTTTGAATACTACAGCCTGGTATTTCAAGACAAAAAGTCAGACTTTCCTACACCTCAGAAAGCTCCCACAGTTAAGTTTTGCATGCCATTCAGGAAAATACTCTATGTGAGGCAGGAGTTCTGTAAATAGCAGTGATATCCCAAAGATCTAGGCTTTCGAAAATGCCTGATGTAAAGATATCTCATCTGGAAGACCCAGTTTTCATAGACTTGTGTTGAAATATGGAATGATTACTTTTTCCTGGCTTTTCCTTTGTTTCTGAAGGGCAGCCTAATAAATGATTTCTTAATTTTTTTTCTTTTCTTACTCTAAAGTTTGCATTTTCTCAGTTTGACCAGGGTTTTGCAGAGGAAACAACAAAACCACAGCTTTAGTGCAAGCATGTGGTAGAACATCTGGCTGTCCTGAAGGGGTCAAAAACTGAGTCTCAGAGCTGCCCACCCTCAGGGTTACACTGGGGTAGCTAAATTCCTCATTTCTCTTGACCAGTTTCTGTTTCTAGTGCCTGTCATGCAAAACTGCAGCCGGGAAATAATAGCCAAGATTAAATGTTTAGAGGATCCTCTGCAGCTGGGAGGGTGGCAGATATTCCTGTTGGCAGGCTGATTATTGTAGGAGACAGGCGGCCCTGGTGTTGTCAGTGATGGCAGAGCATCATCTGAAACAGTCAAAGAACAGCTGTGGTGTTTTGGCTGTTGCAATCTTGATTGTGTCAGCATAGATAGATTTCTTTCTGTTTTTCCTGGAGAACATAATAGTCAAATGAAAACTGGCTAACTACAGCCTTGGGGCTGAGTCGCTGTGCTCTACCTGAGATGTGATTGCAATTTTTGACAGGAAGACTAATGCATGTTTTATTGTTGTGTATTTAAATTTGATTTGGGGGTAGAGGGAGAGAACGTTTTATTAAAAAGAGAAGGAGAATAACTTTTAAAAATATTTCCTGTTGCTCCTCAGGCAGGCTGTGAAAGAGAAGACAGGGAGATCAAGGCAATGCTTTTCTTTTTCAGGGGATTTGGGTGGCACAGAAGTGCTTCTGTAATAATTCCAACTCAGTATAGACATAGATTAAACAAGGCAATGTAAATAAGAGCTTAAATCAATCCTGGTTCAGCAATTCCATCAAGCTGTAAGTAACCACTGGCTAAGTTACAGCTATATTTTGTAAGAATGTAGTTTAAAATCCTGGTGGCTTGGATGAGATGAAAGGGTGTGGTGATGCTTATCTCGTGCTCCTGGGGTTTGTGGCACTCCTTTGTTGTGTTCAGTGACAGCTGTGGGGAAAACCCCTTTGAGCTCCTAGTTTCTGAACACACCATCCCTCTTAGATGGGCAAAGGGAGCCTGAGATGCTCCTGAGTGCAACAGGGAGTGTGGCATATGCCCCTTCTCACTCTGCCTGACCCTTGGCAGGGTATATAGTTTTGTGGCTCTGTTCTGCTGTGTGCAGAATAAAGATGTGATTTACCCATGTTAAGTCTTGGATGAGTCTTATTTTTCACAGATTGAGCCAGGGGGAGGCTATTTTTTCCATGGAGCCTCAGAAGTCCAACGTATCTGATGTTGTCACCACCCAGTGGAGTTGTACCCAAAGCTGAGCTGCTGAATGAGCAGAGCAGCTATTGAATTTGCTTACAGTTCTTTTCTTGTGGAGAGCATCTGGCTCTGGAGAGAAAAGTGGGGTTTGGGGTCTTACGTGGAAATAAGCATTTTGCATCTAAGCTGCATATGTAAGATATATGCTGTCTGAATATCAGGGACTGGTAAACAGCTCAGGATCCCTCTAGCACAGTATTTTTAAATTGTGATCTGTCATCTTAGGGTCCTGTGTGCATTTTGTGAGGAAGCCCATAAAACACAAGGAAAAGAAGAGGTTTGCTGTAACCAGACATACATTTTCTGTACACAGTGGCAGGCTTTCACTGTGAAATTTCTGGAGCCCGGAAACTGAAAAATATTAAATCTGCTCTTTTGACAGCTCTGTCTTATATTGCAAACCCTTGTGAGAGCCCTGGGCATGGAGAAAAAAAATTATAGAATAAAAAGGAATAATGGGCAGTGATACCAACTTCACAGTTTGGTTTTGTATACATCCGGAAACAGAGCGTCTGCCTTGGAAATATGCATTTGCAGGAGCTGAACATACATTGGTATCAGTCAAAATTATGGGAGGGTTTTTATTTTTAGGTATATGATGCTTTTGTAGGTCCAGTAAAATAAAATAAAAATCCTGTGTGGCTTGACAAGATGGGAGCCAGCGTAAACCATCGATGAGCCAGATGTGAACAATGGAAGAAGATGCAGCTTTAGCAATTTACAGCTGGGTTCAGCCATCAGTTGGTCACCTTCAGCTCTGCAAGAAGCTCTGTCATTCTTGGTTTGGTGATTGCTACAGCAGTGCAAGTGACTCAACTATTCTTTGGTCTTTGTGTCTTAGAATTCTTTTTTTTTTTTTTCTTTTTGTGAAAAAAGGTGAATGTGGGTGGGCAGGAAGGGGGGACCTTGTGCTGTACTTTCCACGTCTATTTCGCTTTCCAGAATTTTCTCAGGACAGGGTGACCTTTAGCAGCCTCAAAATGAAGGAGTGTCGAATGATTTTTTTCATTTTTTGATTTTTTCATTTTCTGTATAATACAGGTGGCTATTATATAATCATAGGCTGATGGGTAGAGAACTCTCCCAGACATAAGGCAAGTGAAGAGCATGTTGCCAGTTGAGAACTTCTCTGTGGAGTTTGCTGTGGTTGTCAGCTGTTCCTCATGTCATTGTGTCTCTGTACTGTAGGGCAGCCAGTGGTTGAGGGAGATAAAATAGCTGAAAATCATAAGGAGGTGAGAAATCGAGTGTAAACAGCCCTGCAGGTTGTTCCTGTCTGTGGCATGTGGTCCTACCTGTCTCTGCCCTCCTGGTCCAGGTGCTACACTCAGAGTGGCAGTGGGAGAAGCTGTGACAGCCATGGGTAACAGCAGCATAAGCTCGATAGTAAACTGCAAACAGAGAGATGTTTGTGAGTGCATTCAGAATGAAAGGTGAGATTTGATCCAACTCTCTGCAAATTTGTGTATTGATTATTTCAGCCGTTGTAAAATCCTGCAGTTCCTCTGTAGATCCTCTTGGACTTAAATTTATATTATCTGGGGAGAAACTAGAGGATTTTTTACCTAAAAAAACCAAACTTCCCAGCAGTAGAGAGCTTCATGGGTTACTGAGAGGGATTCAGCTGTTTAGCTGCTCTGAAATCCCAGGGGAGTCCCGTGGGTGTACAGCCTTAGGTGAGCTTTCTGGAGCCTGACTGCAAACTGTCACTCTCCTAGAGCTGGAGGTGTCAGAGAGATGCCACCTGACAGGTCCAGAAATGAGATGTTACAATTTAATTAGTAGAACTACTAGTGACCATTTTTTTTGAAAATAAGTAGATAATTATGGGGTTATTTATTGCAAAAGGGGTATCCCAGATCAAGTGTGCTTGCAGGTATAATGGGGAGAAGAAGGAAAGTGACCCCAGTCTGCATTAAATCTGGATGCTGAGCTGGATCTGACTATTCCCCATCCACCGATTTCAAGCTGTCTGTCTGCCCTTCTCTTCACTGCCTGCAGTTGTCAGCTTCTGGCAAAGCCTGTTGAAATTGCTGTGAATTTTCTTTCTCTCCCTCTCCCCCCCCCCCCTCTCAAATTTTAAGCGCCTTAGAAACTAAACTGGGGTCTGATGTAATTTGTGTGAGAACTGGATGGAGTAAACATTCTCCCTAAACACCTGTTGTTTGTTTTGTCTGTTGCTTGAAAGCCTGATGGTGTTATTTTTTTGCAGTCCTTTCTTTAGAAATTACTATGGATTTTTTTTTTTTTTTTTTATTTAGGCTGTTGTTGGGGTAGTATACATTTAGGAGAAGTCTGACACTGTGATAACTCCTCTGTAGGGTGTCCCCTGCATTCAGCATTTTCTCTTCCATGATAGTGATTAATGAATAGCACAACATTAAATTAGTTTTAGGCTTATTAGCCAAGCTGGTCGAGTGCAGAAACATTTAAAGGTGTATCATCATTCAAGAATCAAATTTAGGGCTGTAAATTGAACTTGTGTTGTCTTTGGAGGTAGGTGCACCTGAAAGGTTGGTTCAGCACGAACAGCAGAGGACACTCTTCCCTCCAGAAGGATACAAAGGAAAACACCAGAAAAATGTCTGTTTGTGTTTTTCCCCATTCCTTTCATCCTCATCTCTTACCTTGGGAGTTTGCAGGCTCTCAAATGATTGTGGGCTCTAATTGGAAATTGACTCCCTTGCTTTTAAAATCTTTTCATAAGACTCTCTCCTACTTCATTAAATCATTAAATGAGTTTAGCAGGTATTAGTTTTGAGCTTTATTAATTGTGACTTGTTTTTCATTATGAGATAATTGTCAGTCACGAAACATAACTGCTCTAACATACCTAAGCAGACAAAAGTTTCCAGGAGGCAGGGAGGTAAGAAATGCAGAAAGGTCACTTGTACAAAAACTTCTCTAAATAAATCCTTCCTAGAGGTATTTAAGCATTCCTGGAGACACCTTGTTTGGTGTGTTAAACCAGCAGCCTTATAGCTTCAGGACCTCTGGCAGGAATTTGGTGAAGCAAGGGATGCATTTATGGTTTGGGTTGACTGTGGATATAACCAACCCTGCCCTCAGTGGGAAATATTTCCAATTTCCAAGCAGGGCAGGGATATCCAGCTTCTTGGAGGTTCGCTGTGTCCTGCGAGGTGCCAAGGCCTTCTTTCAGGCCTGGGACTGCTTGCAGCCAAAATTTCTCTTGATTTTTACGGGCTGCATACATTCTGTGTGTTCTGTGGGTCCCCCTGAGCGTGCCCCCCATGCCGAGGGGTGCAGGAGAGCATTGGAGTGAGTGCCCCGTGGGCTCAGGACTGTCCTGCCCTGGCACTGAGGAGCACAGGGCCTGCCTGCTCCATGCTGACAACCGCAGTGCCATTTATCTTCAGCTATTTTCCCAGAACTTCTGGGAAACAAACTATGTATCATTTTAAAGATGCTTTCATGAAACAATTAGGCTGCATTAAATTATTTCTACTTTAGTGTGTAGTGCTTCCTCAGCATAGACAGACCTTGATGCACATCTCCAGGGACTGGAGAAAACATCCAAGCTGCGTACCCAGTTTGGAACTAATGCCTGGTAAATACATTTCAAAGTTTTTTTGGCGAGCAGTTATTAACCTAAATGCAATTCATCCTTCCCCTCAGAAGAAATTACGGTTGTAATGCCAATGTTTGCAAGCAGTAGTGAGTGATACTAGTAGCCTCTGAATACCCATTCTTTATTGAAAATAGATTTGCCATTGCCAAGCAATAAGATAAAATCTTTTCTGCAGATGATGGCTTCTGGAATATATAAAAAAATATACAGTTTCTGAGAATCCTGAGAATAAAAGATATGTGGTCTTTTAAGGGCTGTGTCTTAGAAATGACAGCACTGCTGTGATTCCAGAAGCCTGATATTTCATCTGTTGTTTAATGGGCTAACAGAGTAAAATATCACCCTGTAATGATTTTGAATGTGTGTGGGTTTCTTTATAGCCTTTCATGGAGACGCAGGCTTCAATTTTGTCCTGGAGAAGCTCCTGATATAAATTGGTAACAGATCAGTAAATCAGGTAGAGCTGCTGGAGGGCTGGTGCAGAGGAGAGGCCGTGCTGGTGGCTGTTCTCTGCCTCCTCTTCCCTCTCCAGCTCTGGGCAACAGGGAACTTGTTGACTTTCCAGTGAGGCTGGAGTAAGCAAATGCACCATCTCTAAACAGGGCAGCTCAAATTCATTTTTGGAGCGCTCACAGGGGGATTCACCTGTTAAACTCTCTATCTCCTGTTCTTTACTGCATTAATGGAAGTGGTTCATTCAGGTACTGCTGCTGCAAACGTAACCCGAAGCAAAAGCTATTACACAGAGCAAATTTCAGAATTGGAGTCTAATCCTGTGTGTGGCAGGACCTTGCTGTAAAACATTCAGCACGTTGTGTTGGAATGGATGCGGAAGCAAAGAATTTCCCTGTAGCAGCCGTCATTAATGCAGGGATTATGAGGATTGTAAGCTGAAAGCCAGGAGTGAGTTCCTGTGAAGGTAGTTAGTGTCATACTTGGTGTTAGAAAATCACTATTTTCACGAGGGGATGTGAAGCTGCTCCTTGGCATTGCCCCCAGAAAGGACAGAAAGAAAAAAAAGAGAAGAAAGATGAAAATTTTGGTGTAGAAGAGACCTGAGGCAGAGAAAGATCACTGGTGTCTGTGTATAAAAAGTGCTGCAGAGAAGGACATTGAATGAGTCATGGTCTTAAATGCCAGCAGGAAGGACAGAAGGTAGGAATTAGGTGGTATCTTTATAACAGAGTGGTTGATAAAGCTTTGCAATAAATAAAATGGAGAGATCATGGGAAGGTGCTGGTAACAGAAATGGTTCCATAGGGCTGTGTGTTTCAGAGATGCAGCGTATCTGTGTCAGAAACCTGTAGAGGTGGAGGGGTATCAGGTCTGGCTATACACTGCCTGAGCAACATGTTAGGGAAAAGTGCTTCTCACTCCAGGCACAGTCCTGGGTAACCATTTTGAAGTTGCTTAAGAGTCACCACAAGTCAGTAAAATCATTTTGAGCTTGTTCAAATGTAGCCAATAAACATTATTAGGAGACAGGATTTACTTCTCCTTCAGCTAGTTGGTCACAAAAGCTGAGTTACTAGGTTAGACTTTTTTGAAAAACCCTTGCCTGTAATCTGTTCACATTCATAAACAGATGCAGTTTCTTCTTCTTCAAGCTGATATATATCTTTTGCTTACAGCCCAGGAAGAGAAATGGATATTCTCCTGTGTGTACTTGGGAAGCTTCTACCACAGATTTCAATTCACTGCACTCAGTGGAGTTCAAGATTGTGCAAAGCCAAACAGCTCTTTTATGGAGTCACTGGAAATGTTGTTTTTTAGGGCTTTTTTATCTAGCATCTTCCTAGGCAAAGTTGTCATTACACTCTTTGCTTGCAAACTGCACCAAAAGCTAAATGTTACGTGCTGGAGCTAACCAAAAGGCTGAACCTGATGGAGTTCATCGTCCTCAGCTCTCCCTAAACATGAAGACAGCTCGGTTTAACTTAGCAGAGTGAGGAGAAGAAGCAAATACTGTGTATGGGGTATTTTCCAAAAGATCTGTACACCTTGGCAGGCTGATTTGTTTATAATCACCTTGCAAGAGTGCAAAGTGAGCTATCTGGCTGCAAGACTAAAACCATTAGGAAGGAGGATTATTGTAATGAATGCAGGTTGACACGGAGAGCTCTCTGTTCCAGTCTCTCCACACAGCAACTGTGAGGGAACCCCCCAAAATATGTCTGCTTTTGGCTGGCTGTCAAATCCAAAATGAAACACCTGTGTGCAAGATAAATTCATGAGGATGAGTGCTAACTGGTCGTCTGTGGTCCTGACCACCTGCCAGCCTTTAGGAACTTGGAGTTATTTGTGTGTGTGGATATTTATTGCCTATTTGTGATTTGCTTGTTGTTTCTTTTTTGCTTGGGTCATTTGTAGTAAGGGTCAGGCAATCTGTGGATATGTTATTTGTGCATAAGGTGGTGTGGTGGGGAGTGGGAGTTGTATTCACTCTTTGCTTGTTTACTTATAATCTAGATCCCTCTGCTAATGTTTCAAGCAAGTGCCTGTGGTAGTTTTGGACTTTGCAGCTTCATTTTTTTGTTTCAGTGAGCTTGAACGCCCCCTAAAAACCATTCCCTTCAGAGGTACTTGGCTAGCCTGGATGTCCCTCCTCAACACAGAGGGAAGGATTCAAGGTCAAACTTGATGGTACTACCTTGTTTTCTGCTAGTTCCATTAGCATTCACAACTGAGACTCTCTTGCATTTCAGTCTCCCTGCAGAAATATATGGGCTCTCCATGAAGAGAGGATTCCATATGCACCACTTTTGGTGAAATCTGTTTATCCTCACAGTTGGCCAAGAATAAATAAAACAGCCTTATGGTTCCCGTGAGTATACACTATATGCTTCAATTATTGGTGCATTATTTTAGGAGCAGATGCTACATTCCCCCATATAAAAGGGAAGAAGATTTCTGAAGAGTAAAACCAATTTTTTTGCTTATGCACTGTAATTATCACCATTTCTTCATTTCAAAGGCATCTGTCTGACGCACCCGCATCATGATGCGTTGTGTTACCATTTGCATTACATTTTATTCCTGAAGATAACAGTGGCAATGGTTGTTAAGGTTGGAGGGAGGATTCTGCTCGTTTCAAGTACTTTGAACCTTGCCATAGCATGTTTGGTTTTTTGTTTGGTTTTTTTTTTTTTTTTAGCTTAAATTGCTTCAGGCATTTCTTCTGGGCAAGTCAAATATCCAATTTGCCCTCAAGAGAGCTGGCATGGATACAGACCTGCTTGCTTAAGGCTCTGTGGTTTGTGCTGCTTGGGAGCTGCCCAGGGCAAGGGGCTGGACAGAGAGAGAGCATCTCCAGACATCATTTGATTTGCTTTTGCTTCTCTTAAATACATTACTACCATGTATTCTGTCTTTAAGAAGCGTTTTGGCAAGTGAACCTATGGACTCGCTTGTCCTCAAAGTATTCAGCAGAACGTTTACGAGATACAAAAACCCCTACAAAGGCAAGATTGGGATGGGCACTTTTGTGGATAGTGTAGACTATGGTACAAAGCAAAATAGTTTTCAATAGTTTTACCAGGCTTCCTTCCCAAAGGACATAAACTTCGCTTTACTCCAGTGCTTGAATCCACAGCCCCAGCATGCAGGAGTGTTCTCTCTCCTCTCATGCAAAGCTGAACTGAGAGGTGCTCTGAAGCTTTGCCCCTCTTTCATTGTAGGCATTATTTTGGTAACACCAAAAAAGGGTATTTCAGTTATCTCAGATTCTTTTAGCCATAAAACTTTTCTAATGTATTTCTAGCCTCAGCACACTTCTCCATGACATATTCTGGCCCCTAGGAGATCAGCTCTTGGTAATTTTTCACTTGTGTCCACTGTGAAATCGAATGTATTCCTTACCATTTGATTTTATCCGTGCTGCCTTTTGCAGATTGAACCTTACTGGAATAGCATGGCTGTTTTCCCTCCTGTTTAATGCACAGCTGCATCCTGTTCTGCATCTGTGAGAGCTGCTGTAACAGAGGCAGCTTGCAGGGGGGCAGAACGGGGGCTTGCGCATGTGAGTGGCTACAGCCTCTCCCAAAATCTCCACTCAAATTTGGCTTTCCTGAAAAAGCTCTTGTGAGTAATTTTTTTGGTGTACTTCACTCTAATTCTCACCTTCCTGCAGAGTTCAGTCAGGCACAGGAGGCTGGCAAACAGCAGACTGGGGCTTTGGGGTTTGGAGGGAAGGAGGAAGAGCAGCAAACAGGGTGATAGCCCTCTTTCCCTTCACCCTGTTTTACTGGATCCCCAGCTAAATCTTCCTCAGGAGGAAATCTGGGCCAAACCTGATTTATTGGAATATCAGTTTAAGCAAAGGCTCAGTCTGGACTAGGCTGTGTGTGAATTTTATTTTTTTAATTTTTTTTTTAATTAATTTTTTGACCAAAATGAAAAGAAAATGTGTCAATTCCAGTAATGTTCAGACTGAGCACCTGGAGGTGCTCCACTGGGACATGGCAACTTAAATCCTTCTTTTCTGTGGGGGTATCCTCCTTCCCTGGCTGGTGCATTGGGTACCATTTTATAGGGTGTTCTGAAGGCCAGGAAAGGTTTGCTTTCCTTGCCTTTGTAAGTCATTGACTTTATGCATTGATTTCAGAGTAAGTGCATGGAAAGCATCCCTTTCCCTTTCCCTTTCCCTTTCCCTTTCCCTTTCCCTTTCCCT
>CM031863.1:34004533-34138451 GCA_018697195.1 Certhia americana | reverse complement strand
CTTTGTAATTTTGAAGGAGAAGTTCTCACCTTGCACAGAAAGTCCAAACCCCCTCGGGGCCAGGCAGTAATGTGAACAGTAGCCAGCCCCAAGGTGTGTTTATACAGTGGGTCTGACCTCTTCCCTTCCTGTGATATATTAACTGCCTCAGAAGCTTCCCAGCTGTTCCACGGGATAAGTGATGGCAGTAGGAGCCCATATTTAACCTTCACTGCTCAGGCTGCATGCTTTGTAGCTGTTGTCTTTTATCTCTGACTACCTGGAAAAGGCTTCAGTCCCCTCCCTGCTGCTCCCCCTGTCCTCCTGCCACTCATGCCTGTGTCTTTCCGAGCTCAGTCTCCATTCTCTGCTTTTATGGATGCACCACAGGCTGGAGTCTCGCCCCCCACCCCCAGGGAGTTCCCAGAGCAACGCTGTGGCATCCTTTGGCTCCAAGTTATTTGCTTAGATGCAGACTGTCACTCGCTTTTGTTGTCACTTTGTCTTCTTCCAGCTCAAGCAGAGGTCATTTGAGTCGTTTTCCATTATTTCAGTGAATGATGGATAGAGGTGGTTTGGATAAATGTCAGCGGTGAGATTTCCCCACCCTCCTCACTCCCCAAAAAGTTTCCATCCTGGAAAAGTCTTGGTCTAGTGTGAATGAATTTCAGGTATTGCCTGTGACAGTGTTGCACTAGGCTACATTAGGAGGCACATGCAGCTATGCTGAGACATCTTGGTGATCCCTCCTTTAAATGTTATTTACCTGGGATTAATTTTCTGGTTTTGCATGGGTAGAAGGAAAAAAAGCCAGATAAGCTGCTTGGGCAGGCTGAACTTGCCTTGTCTAAACCCTGGTGGTGACCCTGGGTAAGGCTGTCACTGAATGGCATATAAGCATTTAATTTAATTGTTGTGTATCTGAAGCTATTAAATACTAAACTATTTGAAAACAGAAATGAAGAAAGAGGGTTGTTCTGCATTATTTTCGACCACAAAACTGTCACTGTGTATCTTGATGGACCCTAGAGCCATCAGAGGGCACTTGGGCATGTAGGGCTGAGTTTACAGCCTGCTGCTGTAACCCACCTCAAGCAGGGAGCTGGTCTTGACCCTGCAGAAGAGATTGTCATGCTGAGTGTTCAGCTGGGGTGGCTGCAGAGAAGTGAGGGATGCTGTCATGCACCATCAGTGAAAAAAAGCCTGTGACACCTTTTCTCCTTAGCTGTTGTGTACGACCTGCAGTAATGACTCACCTGTACAAAATCCAGGGATGGGATATGCAGGAGAAAGTTATTTTCCCACTGGTAAGAAGTTTGCTGTGTAAAAGCCACGAGGGGTGTGTGTGTGTGGGAGGAACAGGCAGCGTGTTCTCCTTCACATTTATAGAAGGAAGAGAATCAGTTTGGTTGCCATTCCTCTGACTAAGGCTGTGCTACATTAAAATCTGATTGAAAGTGTCACAGGTTCTATGCAAATTATGCAGATAAAGTACAAGTCCTCAGGATCTTGCAGATAGTATTTGGACAGCAACAAGTAAATAGTGACAAAGGAGACAGAAAAAGAAAGTGGCAGGACTCTGGCAGACACATGGGCATAAATGTTTATTTTGACCAGGAACTCGGTGACCTCAGGAAGTTGTGTGGCCATATAACACACCTGTATCCAATAGTTATCTTAGTCTTTGCAGTATATGAGAGTAGACAGAGAATTTGAAATTATTTTAGGTAAGATTATGTGGCTGGACAGAGAGGAGGGCTCTGTGGCCGCCCAGGGTTTCCTCTAGACCTGCTGTTTTGATTCTGTGATGAACAGTTATCTAAGAGTATTTTGCTGCAGAATTCCCTGGTTTGTTTGTTGCCCTGCTTTGCTTGCACTTCTGTGTCCACCCAAACAGCCTCTTTAGGTTTTAGTGCTGAATGCCTCCATCTCTGTTTCACCAAGGTACCAGCTCAAGGGGCCACAGGCTGAGATATTCCTACTCTTATGAAGTATGTGTGAACTTCAGGATTGTTCAGAAGATACAGCAGTCTTTCACTTTGTTTTCTGTCTGAATCTAAATTTCAAAACAGAAAGGATTTGTTCACGACAGTTCAGGGGTGCTCACCTTTGTTACATTCCCAAAATGAAAATACATGCTGTTCCAAATCAGACTGACTTCTGTCCTTGATGCAGAGATGAGTGAGGTATTGTTTTCTCATGTCTCTTAACTTGGAGGCTGTGGAATTATTGCTGCTGACTGTAAACTGTATCCTTGACTATAAATGGTGCCGGGAGCATTTTTTTTTAAAGTACAAGAGATATGGGAGATGTGCAGTTTCTTCAAGACTAGCATTAGAACCCTGGGTCTGGCAGTTCACAGTGGACATCTGCCAGCTAGATAGAGCCTGTTGCTTAATGATGTCACAGGACAGACAGTGGGAGCTGTGATTTATGAGGAAATAATCTGAAGCAAACTGATAGTAGGAAGTTTTTATGCACTTTGTATTCTATTTGTTCTCAGTCCATCTCCCCTTAGACTCTCAGAAGTATCTGGTAAGGGAAGCTCATCTGACTTGAGGTCAAGGTGTGTGACCTGATTGACCAGGCAATTCAGCATGATTGGCTTCAGGCATTGCCCACTCCAAACTACATGAAAAAGGTCTTTTCTCCCTCAGTTGGAAACGTAGAAAATAATGTGCACTTTCAGTTTGGGAGCAAGTTTTGAAAAGCTTATTACCTTATTTGAGCGTATTTGGTGTCCAGTCTTCCTTTAAAGCCAAAGCCAGCATCTTTACATTGTCAGTGTCCCCAAATCATTTTGATAACCTTTTCTGAGCAATAAAGCTGCCACAGTCATCTGTTCTTTTCCTTTTCACATCCCCCCCTAAACAGGCGAGAGTTGTCAAGTGCTGTTAGATCTCTCCTTGAGTTGTTGGTTTTATTTGCCTCCAGAGGGACTTGGTGGAGGGTGCTTGCTCTGCCAATGAGTGGTGCTCAGAAGCCGTTTAAGCCCCTTGGAAACTCAATAGCTGAACAGGTAGCCCCCGCTGATGTCTGCAAAGCTGCTGCTGCTGCACCCTCCCTGCTGTGCCCGCTGATAAGGCACAGATTGAATCCTCAAATGCCACTGGGAGGATGATCAATCTCAATCCAGTCCTTACTGTCTCCCACAGACGACTTCTGCTAAGGAAGAGAGGAAAACATAAAAGCTGTGGCTTTAGGGCGTGAGAATTTGGAAGCTGGTAGAGTTAAAAATCAATCATGACCCACAACAAAGGACTTGCAACTTCATCTCAGGCAGTGTTACTGCTGTGCGATCCCAAAAGCAAGTAAAAAACCATAAATGCAGACACAAGCAAGGATGAAAACGTTTGTATTCTTATTATTATCCTCAGTGGAGGAAAAACTGCTTATTCTATCCACTTACCAGGCAAACTGAAGTTAAAATAAAATAGGGGGGATCCTACTTATCTGATGTTTGCAGCAATGCTGTGCATACGATATACAGCAGGGAACTGACACAACACAAAGTAAAACCTAACATTAATCCCCAAGAAGCATTTTACAGACCTGAACACAAGATGCTATGGCTTTTATTCAACGAGGATTTTCTTTTTTTTTTTTTTTTTTTGTTTTGAGGGATCTTTTGGGGTTTTTCACTATTTTTAGCAAATGGAATATTTCCGGGAATTTACTTAATTCTGTTGCTTTCCTAAAAGGGAGTAAGATTTAATTTTGTAAGGCTGGGTTGGTTTTGTTTTGGTGGTTTTTTTTTCCATTTCAGGAATGTGTTGACACCCAGTTTCTCTGAGATATTCTTTTTTTTTGCTGAGATTTTCCATCACATGTGGAAAATGCTTGCACCTGTATAAGGCTCTAAGATCTGACTCTGTGAAGCAGGTACTTCAAACACAGGATTAAAAATCTGTATTTTGGCATGGTTCATGTCAAAATGTATTTTCAGGTAAGCAATGCTTCAATCTATGGAACTCAGTGCTTTGCACTACCTGAAATCCAAGCAGTGATTAAGTGCCTGGCTGGTCCTTAAGTACATGGAGAAAGGCTTGGAAGTTTTAACACTAGGTGTGAATTCTTACAGGGAGGTTAATTTAGTTGATGTTGTTTAAAATAAGAAGAGAAACCCTGTTGCTCTTACTGATTGCCAGGCCTCTGAATTAAAGACTTCAAAAGCAGTGATGAAAATGTTCTTATTTCAGACTTGGTTGTGCCTTATACCTTCCTGACTTTAAAATCATGTTGCCATTTTTCTACCTTATTATGTGTTCCTCCTCTGGCTTTTATCTTCCTCCTCATTTTGGCACATCCTGCATCTTTAGTTAGCTGGTATTGGGAATTCCAGTTTTCTATGAACTCCTTCCCAGGTGATGGCTTTGCATCTGTGAGTCTCCTCTTTGCAGGAGCTCTCTCTCTAGTATTTTTGAGACTGAAGGCAAAATTGACAGATATTGTTACACCCAGAATACACCTAAAATGACAAAAAACCCAAACACTGTTCCCAGGGGTGCTTTTCCCTAAGTTATGGACTCCTTCAGAATCAATTGATCTAGCAATAGCCAGGGAAAGAAGGAAATAGCTCTGGGAAAGAAAGAGAATATGTCTGAGTTTTCAGTTAAGCTTCTTTCTAATGAAATGCAATGGCCTGCAAAACATGGAAATCTCTCTTCCTGTTTGCCTTTACACCAGAGCAGAGGCTGAAGACCTGTAGTGTGCTCCAGGTCATCCCTTTGTAAAGTGATTTATTTGTGTCGAGCTTGCTTTGTGTCTATAGTCAGGAGCCTGGCTGAGTAAATTAGAACTGAATGAAAAGGTTTTTTTGTTTGGGGATCAACAAGATAAACTCACCAAACACAATGAATCTGAATTTTTGCCAGGTAGTTCTGTTTGATATTGCTTCACATTATTTCTTACTGTGTGTATATATTTTACTATGTATATATAAGACTTTATAAAGAGTTGCAGCAATTTCTCCCAGCTGGGAAAAAGAATTTCCTGAAGTTCATACATTTACTTTTTTTTCCAGGTCCATCTGAACTTTTAAAAATAACAGCATTACCTCCAGATCTAGAAATAGGTTCTTGTCTGCTGTTCTTTGAGCTGTCACTTGCAGAGGTTTTATTTCAGGATGATGAAAAAGTACACGTGATTTCCTCCTGCACACATACTTTACATCTCTTGCATTGCCTCTCAAATCAAACACTGAAATGCATTTGGAGAATTTCACAGTGGAAATGCAAACCACAACTTTTGTTGTCAGTTTAATTCTGAGGTTAAAATAGTTATTTAATTAATTTCTTCACTGAAGTTAGGCTTTGAAATGGTGCCCAAATAACATGATTCATTTTATCTATTCTGATCTTTTCAGCAACGATGAAATGTGTTGGGGAACTCCTCTGCTAATTTGCTTTTTTATGGTTGAGAATTTCATTGATTTTTGCAATTATAAGGTTGGAAAAATGTGACCATTGTTTGCACACAACGTGGCAACAGCCTGTGAGAGCGGGAGAGGGAGGGAGATGATATTGCACAAAATCAATCCTTTCAGTCACAGTCCACTGCTCTTACCTGAGTCTTCAGAGGGGATTCTGGAATCTACTGAATGAGAGCCCCTGCTCCTGCCAGCACTGTGATTATCCCAGCCATATGGGAATTCCCTGCTGGAAGAAGGGGGCTGCTGGGAGGGTGCTCCCACCCCACAGGGCTGGGGCTGGGGTCCCTTGGCTCAGCTGCTGTTGTTTGCAGGTTTCTCTCACCTCACCTGGGTGGGTTTGGCTCCCGAGAGGGGAGAGGTGTGAGCAGGAGGATGTGGCTGTAGTGATGAGCCTGCTGCTGAGGCATTTCTGGGAGAGGAAGGGCAGAAGGGAAGGTGATAAGGGAGAAAGGTAGATAAGGAAAGAGAAGTACTGCCAGGAAAACCTTGAGGGCAAGGACCAGGCTACTTCCCTGGTGAACAACCCTCTCCCTGGGGTGCTGTGCTCAGTGATTACCCTGTGAACTCGGGGTATCTTGTGAATACATAACCAGGTAATCCATGCCCATCAGCAGAAATGATTTACTGAACTGACAGTAATAAGAAAAGAAAGCCATGCAAGGTCTTCGGTTCCTCTGTGAATAATTCCACTTCTGTTCTGCCATCACTTTTGGTGGTGTTCTCCACCAGGTGGTACAGTAGGCACAACAGAAAGGAAATCAAAAAGACAGGATGATCCTCAAGGGCCTGTGTACAACCTTGATGCTTTAATGAAGCAAAAGTAATCTGTCTTTAGGAGAAAGATTTTATTTATTCAATTATACTGGACTGAAAATTGTTAATATCTAATATCCTGTGTGCTGGGAATAGCTAGTGAAGGAGTTGCAGCCCCATCCTTTTTCCAAATATAATTTTAGGGGTAGTTCTGAGGCTCAAGTACATTTCCTCAAGGAGAAGTAGCTTGAGATGAGAAAGAATTCAATCAGTGTTCTTAAAGATCTATGAGAAGCCAGCTTTTTGATATTAATATGAAGTTAAGGCCTTATAGTACATGGCAGGAGAAAATCCCGGATACCCTGCAAATTGGGAAGATCTTTCCTCTGGAAAAGCCCCTGTTTGTCATTGGTGGCAGAGAGCTCATTTTTGGAAGCAAGTTTCATGGACACAAGAATAAGGATTGTCCAGTGGCCACAGTTCTGGCTCTCAGCCTTTGTTTTCTGCCAAATATTCGTGATGCACTCAAGACTGAGATGTGCAAGTGCTGTAATAAATGGGAGATGCAGTCAGTGGTTTTGGTGTTTTGATGAAAAAAGGGAGGTGTGAGTTGCAAACTGTGGTGTCCCCTATCTTCTTTTACAGCCACACTACAGATTACCTTTCCTAAAAGCATTTCTTGATTCTCCTGACTGGTGGTCCAGAATTAGTGGGGGCAGTTTGGGATCCAAGAAAAAGAGATATAGGAAAAGGAAGGGGTGTAACTGGAAGAACACGAGGAAAAGGAGGAGCTGCCTGGTGCAATTTCAGATTGCATAAACTCTGTTTTTACCATGATGCATTCATCTTTTATTATGTGTAAATCCATGTGCTGACAACACCAGGGAAAGAACTTTGGGAAAGAAGCATCAATCTGACAGCAGGGGAGTGCGCACTGGCATCCCAGGTGGTCAGCTCTGTTGGTAAACAGGATGCAAAGAATATAAAAAAGAAAATAATTTTGGCACCATCATTTCTACTTCTCCCACTACAAAGAAATTACGAACAAGATGGGTTTTGAAATAAAAAGCAGTTGTATAATACTGCTACAAAGTACGTGAGGGAATGATCGTGATAGAATCAAACTGCCACAAAGAAAAGCAGTTGTGGCTGTGGAAAAATAATTTTGGTGTTTTTCCTACTCAAATACAGGTATGTGGAGGAACATCACAGCATGACAATGAGGTGATACTTGTCATTTGTGTGACAGAGACAAGTTAGAATCCAGCCATCTCAAGGTGGGAACGATTTTCTTGAAAATTAATGACTTGATTAGAAGGAGAAATGAAGCTTCTTCAAGGGGACATGCAAATAAAGGAGGAATCACTAAAACTGTCACCTGGTGTAAAGTGAACATTACACAAAGAAAGATTGGTGGGATAGTCTACAAAGACAAATTTGATGTGATATTAATCATGCAGCACCAGTGGGCACAGAGAGGAGAGGGAGAGGAGGGATTCAGCATGGCACGTGTGTGACTTAGAGAGGTGTTTCCTGCTGGAGCAAGGGAGCAGTATCCCACTCCCCAGGGTGTGTACCTGCTCTGCACCCCCAGACTGGGGAACCTCACTCAGGTGAGTTTTCCAGGCCCTGTATTATTCTGGGTGGTGCTGGCACTATCTCCAAGCCCAGTGGAAGAACTTTGCCTCCTTTCATCTAGAGACAAGGGGCACCATTCAAGAGAACCATTAATTGCAGTAAGTGCTTATAGTTCCCCAGTGGCAAATCTGCAGAGTTTGGTGGCTGGGGTCTGTACTGGGGGATTTCTGCCACCTTTCAGGAGGAATGGGGCCATGAAGAACCAAACCTACAGGGGCCTTTAGCTTTGAGTTCAAGCCCAACCTTACCTTCCTAGGGACAGAACGTGTCTGAGGACAACCAAGGCAGCTAAACCAAAAGTGGTTTTCTTAAGCACAGGAATATTACCTGCATTAATGACTACAGACAAGTAGTATGTTCACAGAAGGCTGTGGTTTGAGCTTTGGTGAGGTGTGCCTTAGAGGTTTCCTTAGGATTGCACTGAGTCCAAATAACCTGTAAGGTGTATATTTTACTATTCTCTCCTTTCTATGGCTGTGGGGATTCACAGGCCTTTCAGCCTGATGTAGGAAACACAATAGGACCCAGAGCTGTTCATCAAACACTGTTTCTCTCGTGCAGCACTACCAATGGAAAGGGGACTGATATCCAACCAGCTATCTTAATTATGTCAAATTTAAGTTTGATGGAAATTTGTCATGGTCAAGTGGGGGATCTTGCAGAGACCTAAGAGAAAATAGAAGTCTAGTACCATGCTCTAGCTGCACCTGACAAAAGCAGGTATGAATTCAAGCTGGCAAGCTCATGATGTGGTGTTTTCTATTTCCTTGGCTGCCAAACATCAGCACCGGTGGCATTGAGGCAGCCACACACTCTCCAGATGGTGATGCCAGGGACAAGCAGGGTGGATTTCTGCTGCTGGGAAGCAGAATTTTGGCCCATGTATCTGCATGCTCTGCCAGAAGCCCTGGAGCAGTTTTCATACTATCAGACGCATTTTTACAACAATATGGCTTAGATGTTGTAAATGCTAAGGAAAGCGTATGTTACTGAGGGTATGATTTTCCTCTGGGAGTAGGGCTCTGCTCAGGCAGGATTTGTGGCAAGTTTTAGGGGCAGGAGCCACTTGTCTTCGTTTCCAGTGTCCACTCACGTGTTCTTGGTTCTACCGACTTTAGGAAATGACTGTTTTACTGTTAGTAAGTAGTCTGAAACACTTGGTTTTCTAGCTGCATCACACCTGTTACCAAAACAATTTCCAAACATACTCCCTCCAGGCCAGGCATTACCACCTGGAATTCCTTTTGCCTGCAACATGGCTGTGAGATATTCTTTTTTTTTACCAGAAAATAAGTGTACTTTGCTGGTTCATACAGGACATTTGTTTTCTAGAGATCAGGGTGATGGCCTCGTGCAAAGCCACAAGAAACCTTGTGAAAATCAACATCAGCACGTGTGTGCAGTTTTTGCACTGAGTGTCCTGGGCTGCCGAACTTGCCTTGCACAAATGCCCTCATATGTTCACATTTAGCATGCTGGGCGCACGTTTCTGTGCTTTTTCATGCTCTCAAAACATGATCTTGTACAGTCACTTCATGCTTTGTTTGCTTGTTTTTGCTAAGAAGACACCAGCCTGGCAAAGAATCTGTTAACAGCAGGTCATGTCATTATCCAGCTAAGAATTTCTCTTTGATTTCCAACAGAAAGTTTGGAAGCCTTCACCTTTTTGCTGTTGTTTGAAAGCAGTCACTTGGACTGTCTTCTTATTACCCACGTATATTTAAACACAAATTGCATCTGACTGCGGTGACACTAATTAAGGTGGAGGCACTCAGATGCAGCCCTCCTTGCGGGGAGTGTGGCCAATAAACCTGCCATGACTGGCAGGTGTTTCGACCACTTTAGACAACAGCAATTCCATAAAGTGTCCCTCCCCTTCTCCTTGACAAGGAGGGGACAGCCAGGCCCCCTCTGAGGCACCCACCATCAGGCAGGGACCAGGTGGCCGCAGGGAGCATGGAGCTGGCACCCAGCTTTTTAAGGCTATTGCCTCCTGTCTTTCTTAATCAGGGAGATTTCAACCCCACCCTTTCCTAAAATATAAAAGGATTTTATATTATCTCAGTGCTTTTATAATATCCCAGCAATGTGCTCCTGAGGTATTTGACCAAATATTACTAAAACTCTTAGCAACAGCTAATAATCCTGGAAGTAGTGCAACGCCTTCCTGTGTAGCATTGAAATAATTCAGTAATTTTAGAGTACATTTGAATTTAGGCATTGTTCAGCCGCTCTGTTTTCATTAACTTCCTCTGGAATTTCTTATGTCCGTGCACACAAGCAAAAGCGTCAAGTTTCTCCTTCATGCTCCAAAACGCCACCTGAATCACAATTGTGCTGCAGCTAATTGTTATTAATTAAGCTGTTCTTAGCAGTCCAGGCTGGATTGTGCTTTTCTCTGGGTGTAATGAAAAGCAAAGGCATTTAGTAAGCATGGCATTTTGAGGGGAGGGGGCAAGAACAAGAGGGCTCTGCTCCTGGGAATGTCTCTGCACCCTGTGAGATGCTTTTGGGGAGGGTCTGGGTGTTTTTTCAGGATGGGGGCCGCTGGCTCAGGCTGGTTGCCATCCAATGAGCTCTGCTGACCTTGGCTGCTGTTTCCCCATCACAGCCAGGCGGCTCCAGGGATGTTTCACAGCGGGTGGATTTGCACGGAGCCACTCTGGCCGCACGTGCTCCTGCATCACTTAAGCACAAGGCCTTGGCCAGAGCCCCCAGCACAAGGTTTGGCCAGGAAATCACATGGCAGGTGCCCTGTGCTCCCCCTCCCACCTCCCTCTCCTCTCCCAGGTTCGACTGAACGGCATCGTGGAGTGGAGCGAGTGAGAGGAAGGGATTAATGAAGTGGGGACCCCGGCAGCAGCCTCCTCACAGAGGGAAAATTGGGAAAATTGCTTCCTGGCTTTTCTTCTCAGTGAGGCTGCTGAGGAATATGCCTGCTGCTCTCAGCCCGGGTAGGAGCAGTGAGGCACCTGGCATTCATCTGCTGCCTTCTGTGTTTGCTTGTGGAAATAAAGTCAGGTGAGGAGGACTTTGGGCAGAAATGCTGTCGTCCTCTTGTGAGAGACAGCAATGCAAAGCTGCTTTTTTTTGTGTGTGTGCTTTTGGTCTGTGGGAACATGTCATCCATGTCTCAAAAAAAGCACAACCTGCCTTCTGTTGCATCTTGTCCTTTTGTCCTCCTTACTTTGCACTAAAGAACCAGAAAACAGATGATTTTGGCAGCCACTGCAGGCTGTTATTTTAGCAGTGAGATAATGGTTGCCCTGTGCAGGATAAGAGGTCGGGAATAGTCTTGGGACTTTTCCAAGTCCAAAAGAATAGGGAATAGCTTGTGTGCAGACCTTTGAAATAAGCCCAAGGGCACAATCTGGTGGTTGCTCTAGATTGATTACTTAAAGCCTTGCTGGAGTGAGCTGGGTGGAAAGGGAATCCTTGGGAGAAGCATCGTGGGTGGGGTGGGGTGGGATGGGAATCCTTTGCACCAAGCTTAGTCTCAAAGAGATTTTCTCCTGCCATCATCTCCACATGTCACTGAACTGAAGCTTTGATCTGTCCACAGATCCTCCTGGTGCTGCCACTTTTCTGGGGGCAGCTGCAGGGTTCTATATGGCATTGCATTTCTTTCACTCCAACAAATCCCTTGGCATTTTGCTGTTAGACATCTGTTCTTCTGCTGGTATTGTTCACAGAAAAATGACCAAATCTCAGATAACAGCCTGGGCTGGGACCTGGGAAGTCAGTGAAAGGCTTTATGGCTGTTTGCAGGGTAAAACCCCTCACCCTGTGCTTATAACTTCTCCCAGGACTGCTGTTCATGGCTCCAGTGATAAACTAGTCCTGCTGTTGCTGAATGGAGGATTCTGAACTAATGGTGCTTCTGCTTCCAGGATTTACCATTTGGAAGATACTTTATTGCTATCTTGTGACATTTCCCTGCACTTTTATGCTCATTTATGTAACTGATTTCTTTGATTTATGGCGGGTTTTCTTCACGTATAACAACGTCATAAATTGCACAGGCCTCCTTTAAGTGGTTACGGATGTGAGATAGTAAGTAAACTATGGCATGGGGGAAAGGGTGGATGCCTTTTGAAGAGGCTTTTGACCCCAATCCCAAGTAAAATAACCCGTTCTCTCAAAAAGAAATCAGAAGCAAGCATCAAAATAAGTTAGTACAGTCTGTTTCTTGACTAGGCAGCTGGTTGTGGGTTTTTTTTAGTGCAAAATATAAGTTACTCATGTAGCTAAAAGAATGCATGAGGCCAAACCCACAGAGTGGTGATGTTTGTGTGGTGATCCCTGGAGCTCTGGTATCCAGGGTCTGCAGAGGCTTTCAGAGAAGCAGCAAATTAATGTTGTTCTTTCAATAAACCTTTCTCTTTCTCTTCCCTTTCTGTTTGTAAACCTGCTATTTCAGATGTTGCTGTTTTTTAAGATCCTCAAACAAGCTCATATTTCCAGGGAGTGTTCAGTGGCCATCAGGGATCCAAAGCCTATCAAAACCACTGGTCGGTCCTGTGAAATAAAGACCTTGGGTTTTGATTGTGTTGGTATCTTGCTTTGTAGAGGAAGAGAAACAGCACATTTAAAAATTACTTTCTGAGTTCAGCTGTCAGAGAAGCTTTCTGTTGACCTTTACAAATTGATACCATCACAATCAATGGAGAGAAGTTTAAGGGCAGTCTCTGGGGTGGGGAGGCGTGAATGAACCCAAGCATTTATAAAATATATATGGAATGTGTTTTAAAATGCCCAACAGAAATAACAGCAAGTATTAACAGGGAGTATATTTGAACAAACTGTTCTGTAAAGAATTTATAATACCTGATTCTAAGTATGGTTCGTTAGAACTTGCCCTTTGAGATGATTTCTGAAAGTATATAAAACTAAAAATAACAACTGAATATTCCTTTGGTTGGTGCAGTGCAGCAATGGGTTGGGTGAGGGAAGGAATTAGAGATGTTGAAGTTGGTTTGCGAGATTCAGCTGCCAGGAAACTGCATTCGAGGTGTGATGTGGAATCTCCCATGCTCCCTCCAGCCCTGGGAGGTGATTTACCATTTACAAAGGCTCAGGAGGAATTGTGTGAGGGGGGACAAGCCAGTCTGTGATTTCAGCTGCTGCCTTGCTAGTTTTTAAAAAACCTATGAGACACACTGAGAAGCTCCTTGAACGCAAACACGCAGTGCTCCCCTCCCAGGTAGAACAGGCAGAAGCTTCTGAGCTACAGGAGCTTGCCCTGAATATTCTGCTCATGTACAGTGAGATTATCAGCACACCAGGGATGGGCTGTGCAGAAGAGGCCGTCTTCACACTGGGCTGCATGTTCTTATGCACAGTGTGTAGAAGGAAAGAAAGGTTCTTGCCTAGACTTTATTTACTGAAAGTTTGTTTTTTCTGCATGTTCTTATGCACAGTGTACAGAAGGAAAAAAATGTTCTTGCCTAGACTTTTACTGAAAGTTTGTTTTTCCTGCCTGTAAACTGCTAGCTGAAAGCACCTGTTTTAATAAAACATACAGGGTTTATTACTTAGTGCAGCCATGGCAATTAGGCAAATAGAGCCTTTGGTGCAAGGAAGTCTTGTGTAAGAGAGCACATCAATCCTTTGACTTGATGACCATAACATATATGACCCCCACAGACTCCAGGACTGTGGGAATTGAGAATTCTGAGAAGAGATTTTAAAACCTCTGACAGACACGGTTTTTAACCTTTGTATATGGAAAAGGGCTTTTTAGGCTCTGGAATGAAGCAGAGTTTTCAAGAATGTGTATTAGATAGTAGAATAATGTGCAGTGCATCACAGGGTGAGAATTTTAGATTTATGGGATTTTTAGGATGGTAGGCAGGTGCAGGCAAGATGGAGAAGACCTCGTGGTTTCTGGGCTTCCTCCTTCTTCCTCATCTGCCCCATGTTCTGCTGTGGAGGTTGCACATTATGGTTGGCTTAGAGTTTAACTTTCTAATATGAATAATAGTTATTGGAAAATTATTGTAAATATTGTTTATGTGGATTCTAATATAAAAGATACACACCACCCTGAAGGTGGGGAGAATGCTTGAAGCTGACCTGCAGTGCAGAGCTCTGCTGGTCAGGAGAAAGAATGTTAGAGATAAGAAATAATAAACAATTAATGAAAACACAGAAGAGAGAGCTCACGACCAGTTCTTCAAAGTCTCTGGCTGGGGAAAAAAGAATTGAACATTCTCGGGTCTCGGAACAGCTGTGAAAGAAAACCATCATCAAAAATATTTATATAAAATCCAAGACAGGACACGGTTTCCTTTCCTAGCCCAGCATATTTTGGTTCTAGACAAGGTGTGGTGTCCACCTGGGGGTCCGGACAGCCTCAGCAGAGCCCCTGCCTTACCCTCTGATGGCGACATCATTCCCCTCATCTGCAGTACTTCCAGGTCTAAGTAATTACCATTTCAGCTGTCTTACATGAGCTGGATTCTCCTGCCTGCTTGACAAGGTTATCTTGTTGCTTGAAAACCTGTTATTTTCATTAATGAAAAATAAACTGCATTCAGTCTCAGCTTAATAGATGTGTGTGTATTGGCAAAAATAGGGTATTTCTGTCCTCACGTTCTCCTGCATTGCACAGTCACCTTGAAGTGCTTGGGCAAAGCAGCTCCCAAGTGTTGAGTCTGTTCCTGCCTGGTAATGGGGACACCCAAACCCTGTCTTGGCCATTTCAGGTGTGTCCCATGAGATGCTGGTTTTCTTTGACTCCCAAGTGTTTTTTCAGGGACTGTTTAAGTCCTGCTACATTTTTGCCTTGTTGGGTTGCCAGAAGTCAGGAAGGTTGTTTTCACCAAAGTCCTTTTCTTTTAGGCGTTGAAATTTCACAGTTACTTTAATCATTTTATTAGGTGGTATTTGTGTTATGTGATAATTACTAATGTAACGCGAGGAAGATTTCTGTGGGCAGTCTTGGGGAAATACCTTTTACATGTCACAAGTGGCTTGTGCTTAAGCTGTAATGAGGCGCCTCTTGCTGTGTGCTTTAGCGGTGACTAATTACCCGTGTTACAGTGGAGACATAAAAGCACCTGTCCCACCTACCCGCTCTGAGCTGCATCTCTTACATAAATGATGCCTAAATACTAGTAAGGAGGATCTGAGGGCTTGTGAGCATCTTGCCAATATATTTTCAATCTTGTGCAGGCAGCGAGGGCTGCAATCCCGTTCCCATCGCAGCGGCTGTCGGCATTCCCACTGGGTTTCCCAGGCTGAGAACCAGGCGGGAGTGGAATGAATGCGCTCCCCTGTGCACACACAAGCTCCGTGTGTTTGCACAATGTTAATTAAAATGCATTTAAGTTGAGCGAGTGCTTGCGGTGCTTGGGGCCCTCTGGGGAGGGGAGAGAGAGGCAGGCAGGCGGAGGCCTGCGGCTGTCGGGAGCTGTGTGCATTCCGGTGGAGTGGCAGGAGCTGCCGGGGAATGTGGCCACCACCACAGCACCAGGGCAATGGTCTGTGCAGCTGAGCACCCTGGAGAACACTGCCAGGGGAAAAGGGCCCTCTGTGTCCCAGCAACGCAGCCTGCTTTGGAAACTGGGAAATCATTTTGGTCCAACCTCACAGAAGCTGTTACTGGCATCCCTTGCCAAATTGAATTTTTGTTGAAGATGCGAAAGACCATACCAAGTGCCCAGTTCCTCTGTGTTCCCCCTGCTCCCACCTGTGGGTGTGCTTCTGTGGTGCTTGTGGCTTTGTGCTCCATTATCTATCTTCTTCCTTTCCCTTTCCCCTCCCTCCCTCCCTCCCCATTGAATAAACAATCCAAATCATTCTCACTGCTGGGACCTGTAGAGATTTCCACCACTTTTCCCCTGGCAGGGAGCCAGGACACACAGTGACGCAGTGCTAGAGGGAAACAGGCTGCCACTGCTGCTGCACTGGAGCAGGATTTGAGAAGAGTGAGGGCTGGAAAGCAGGGAGAACAATATTTGGACACTCTTTTAGTCCTTTTGGTGCTCGGAAGATCACATAGCCTTACATTATGGTCATTTATCTGCAGACTTACCAGTCTTAGAAGGTATTGGTGATGGTCTGTACTTTGGTGCTGTAGGGGAGAATTTTGGTTCATGTTATTAAGAGTTAATCAGACACTTCATCTTGAGTGCTGCACCCAAGTGCCTGACTAGTGCAGGAAGAGTTAGTCTGTAATGTTCCTCAGCAGCAGCAGGGAGGATGGTTCCTCTGTGTGATGGTTCGGAGCAGCAATGTTCTCATGGACTAACTTACACTCTGGAGTTGATTTCCTTGGGGAGGAAGCACAGGTCAGCTGGAGAAGGGGTGCTGGTGATATTTTTTTGTACTGGGAGGCCTTGTAAGGAGTCCAGAATGGTAAAAGGAGAAGGTCCTGCCAGTGCTAAGAAGCTGGAGGGCAGAGGACACCAGCCTTTTATTTCAGAGCTTGAAAATAATTTTGTTGTCTCAAAATGCAGTCTTACCTGACCTAAGCCAGGTGCTGGGAGCAGAGACCACTCAAATCTTCTTTAGATAGTGTCTGCTAATCACTTGTTTAGGTTATGTACTTCATTGGGAAGTAGCTTTTAAATGCTGAAGATAGTTCAATAAGCTAAATTATTTTTTGTGTCTGGTATGAAAATCCCACAGTCTTCCTAAGCTATCCCACTGCATAAGTAGCTGTAAAAAACTACTTTAGTTTTAAATGTTTTCCTATCGCAACTTGTGTGCTGGTAATTTGCCAATTTGGCCACTGGAGCCACAAGCATCTCTTCAAAGCCATCCTGATGGGGTGGTGGTCAGCAGCACGGTGCCACATGTCACCCCCATGTCACCTCCATCCCTCAGCTTCCCCACCAGCTTGGAGGCTTATCTGCTGCCTCCTTGTCAGAGTGAGTGCTTCCAGATTCACAGCAAGACCTCAAGGAGAGACAGATGATAGAGCAGATGGTAGATGACTAATTTGGCAAAGTTAGATGAGTGGAAATTGTTTGCTTTAATTGCTTGTCAAGTCCAGTACCTACATTATAGTTAAGAAGCAACTATTTACCCTCAAATAGAACAAAATGAGGAAAGGAGGGGGGTGTGTGTGTGTGTGTTTGTGTGTGTGTTTGTTTGTGAAGAGTAGGGAGAAAAAGTGAAGAAGTACAGAGAGAAAAAAATTCAGTACCAAGGCTTGAGGTGGAAAAACCATTGGTAAAACTTCTTGTATTAATTTCTGCGGTTTTTTAGTGGTTGCTCAGTGATATAGATCCAACACAACATTATTCCTTTTTTTTTCCTTTCCAGTAACTGTGCCGTAATATAGATGTGGCATAACTAAAAGAGGAACAATATTGGAAATACTGCCATAAAACAAGCTGGTGATGATGGCTTGGCATGGTCAGTACAAAAGAATATCTGTGAAATGCCACTGTGTAAATCTGGCCCACATTTTGATGGTGTTTTTTGGTTGGTATGAATAGGATGATGCATCAATGAAATATGCTGTGTACCATCCTCCAAAGGGATTTTGGAGAGTTTGGCATGAGGAGAGGGTTCCATCAGCTTGGGGAAGTGTTATCACACATAGCTAATCCTTCCTGATGGAGTCACAATCACTGTCAGTCTCTACTGTGCCCAGCTGTTTCTGTTCATAAAATTGGGAATGAGCTTCCATTTGTAGGTAGCATATGATCAGCCTCTCTTGGGAGTGGGACTAGGCTGGTAACAAACATCCTTGCAACTTTTCTGGAAGTGCTGGGTAGCTTTTACAAAGGTATATAAAATTATATTTGAGATTTTAGTGGCCAAATTTCAGGAAATCAATGTGTTTGATCTCTGGTACTATCCAACCCAGGGACCACTTCTCCATGCTGTGGAGAAGAAATGCTGTGGGGGAAGTGTTTGTACTGCCTGTTCAGTGCCACCTCATCCCAGTGACACCCTGACTGGGCTAGGCAGCAGCTGGGTGGCCATGCTGAGATCCTCTTGTGGCCATGTGGCTGTCCAGGGGTTCATGGCAGTCAGGTTGATTGCATGCAACTGGATTCAAATGGGATGATAATTTTCTAGTGTAGAGCAGACCTTGCGGAAGGAAAACACTTGTGCCAGCTGAGCTTTTAATTAGGAGTACAGAGAAAATTATGCTCTCCTTCATTACAGTCTCCCACCTAGGGAAAGCAAGCCCTCCAATTCTAAAGCATTCTCCCAAACCATTGGGTTTACAGGAAAATGGCTAGTGACCTCCAGGAGTGCTTTGCCTTCTCACGGGAAACATCTGCAAGATTGTAAGTGCAGACAGCCCGCTTCATTAGGACATGCCTAATTGCAAGAAAATTCAGGGCTTTTGCAGCTCATTCAAGGAGAACTGTAAAATAATAATGGTAGGATTAAAAGTGTGTTTCCCCTTCCTGTGTCCCTCCGTGACAGGAGAGTGTGGAGCAGAAAGAAGTGAATGGGGATTGCTGCGGCACTGCTGGTAATTAGTTGTTCCTTAAGGGGCTTGAGTATTCCCCCCATCTGGGGGTCTTAACAAATTGCCATGAGTGTTTGCAATTATTAATAAACAGTTCTGTTAGCTGCCTTTTAAGAAACCCTGATAATGGTGCTGTCTGTAAAAAATGCAGCTAATTAAGTAAATAAGTGAGAAATATGAGAGAAGAATGTGTTAGAAAGCGAGGATGACTGTTGTTGGGCTCATCTTTTCTGGAGTGAAGGAACGTGATTGTCCTTTTTATAAAAACATTCCTCAAACCAGCAGGTCCAAGAATTTCAGCCTTCCTTTGTGTTCTTGGCCCACTTGACAAACTGACAAAGGGAGGTTGTGCTGCCTTGAGGCAGAGGCTGGTGCAGGGCAAATGCACTGCTCTCCTGCATCCTTGCCAAAGAGAGAATAATAAATGTTTTGTGATTCAGAGGAAAATATGTTCAGATGCTTGAGATAATTCCCTTGGAGTTAGCGGTGAGGATGCCTCATCACTGCTTCTCTGAGTGTGTTTTGGGAGAGGAATGAGACACCAGGATTTCAGGTGGAGGTGACCGTGGTGGAGATAATGGATTCCACTCTTTAGTACTCCAGATGTAGGCTGATCTGGAAAGGGGTTGAATAAGAAATGAAACAAGTTGATCTCCTTGCAAGAATTGAGCTGGTAGGATTGTAAAATCCATTAGTATTAGAAGAAGCAGAACTAGATGGAGACAAGTGTGATTTCTTAATTTAATGTATAGATTTATCATCAACGGAGCACAGCAAAATAATGGGCTAAGAAGTGGAATCTAACAGACATTTTTAAACGTCTCCATTATTTGCCACCTTTAAGTGAGTGTTTGAATGATTTGGCTATTTATGAAAAAATGTCAATGGAAAATTAATTTTCAAGTCATGTACATGAATATTGATGAAAAATATAAGTTCATTTCAATACAGATGATTCTTGTAATTAGGGCCATTAGGAGCTGAAACTCAGTCACTTTAGGTAGCTGGTAATAAGTAAACAACTGAATGTGAAGTGCGAGTAATGCCTGAAATGCATTTTGTGATGACCAAGCACTGCTCTTCTCCAGCATCCACCCAAAATCCCCCATTACTGGGGTGTAGGTGAGAAGTGGCAACTCACTGGCTTGTTGCTGTCACTGCTGGTTTGGGACTTCCCAGATGGAAGAGGCATGTCCTTGAGCTTCGGGATAACCTTAGTGGTAGGTGATTCTGCTCATGAACTCTGTGAGGTTTGTTGTCAGAATGTGGAAAAAGCAGGACCAGCCAAGCATGTTTAGGTGGAGAGATGGGTTTGAGGGGTTGGTGGCATGCCAGTAAATCAGGTCAGGCTGGAGCTTCTCCCACAAACTTGGGCAAAATGTAGGGGAATTCTGATTTTCCTGGGTGTGCACTGAAAGAGCACTGGAGGGTTTCTCTCATGGAGATGCCCCTGTAAGGCCTCCCCCAAGCAAGGCAGAAGTACCAGTGAGCAAAGATGCTCAGTAATGAGAGCAGCTTCAGACTGGAAGCACATCTAAAGCTGCTCCTCTTTGCTCTGTGTTAGAGACAGGGAATGAATATTTTTTTATTAACCAGGAGAGGTTCTGCTGCAGGAACAGTTAAAACACACAATCTTGATTTTTTTGCTGCTCATCCATTTCTGGGACTCCATAAGACTACACATCTAACAATATCAAATGAAGTGCTTTGAAGAGGGATCATGGGGTTCATGGTGGTTTTGCATGGCATGACAAGGAAATACATTTTGTTGTGCTTGGGTTTATGCCGGTATACAGCTGGAACATCCCTGCAAATACATATTATTTTGGCACTTAATTTTAAAGAGCTACTACGACACATAGATGCCTGTTGCTGAGTGGGATATGTTCCTGCTCTGTGTTGAGCTCAGGGACAGAGGGACTGGGAATCTTGTGTGACTCCTGCTCAGCTCCCACTTCACACACGGTTACTTTAGTGCTTTTTAACTACCTTGGCAAATCAAACCCAGAACAATTATTTCTGCCCTGGAGCAGCTGGGAATTGCCTCATATGGCTCAAAATGGGGCATAAAGCTAGTTAAGTACCAGTTCACACCCTGCTTTCTGGCTTGTGTCTCTCCCAGGTTTGGCTCCTTGGCATCAGTGGGCCAACAGGAGCACCTTTGTGATTGTCCATGGCAGCAGCATTTCTCTCTTATGGCAGGTATGCCTCTTTTACCCCATTAATTGTTATCTGCCTTGAAAAACCTGCCAAGAGCAGCTCTTGTCTCTCTGTTTTAAAGGATTCTCTGGAAAGGATGGGAGGTACTGTCCCAGCCTTTCCTCCTGCAAGTGAAGGACCTAACCTGCTTTTTTAAAATACTGGCATAGTTTCCTCTTTCGTGTTTTGGATGTGGCAAAATTATTAGCAAAAGCATACATTGCAAAGCTGAGACAGAAAGATTAATGACTTATTGTAATAATGGATTATTAATGATCCATGATTATACCCACATTTGCTTTGTGATTTCAGCTTGTTGTGCAGGTCAGAGCTCTCTCCTGCTCTGAGTTCTCTTTCTGCATCAACTTGCACTGCTGGTTGGGTACCAGTGGAAAAAATGTGCACTTCTTTGCCCCTCAATTGATGTAGGATAATCACTTTTGGTACGTGACTTGATTTGAGGTAGCCTGTGACCAATTTTTGTTGAAGGAAATGTCTCTTTTTAAGACGGACACTAAGTGCTTGGAATTGCTATGAGATAAATTTAAAGGATCAGTGTGATTTATTCTAAATTAGCTTTAAAGATTTTTTTTTCTTTTTAATCCAACAGAATTGATTACTAGCCCTATCAAAAACTGGGAGTAGTTACTGCAGTGGTTTGGCTGTACAGAATTAATCTCAGTCAAATAAAACTCATAGCCCCAGTTCACATCTGGGCTGGCTTCACCCCTGCCGAACCCTCCTGCAAGAACAGGCTCCAGGTGTTTCTGCCTCCTCACAGCAAACAAATGGCTGCATTAGCTTTCAGGAAACATTTAATGGGTGTGCAACACGGAATATCAGTGTTGCAGAATATGGCTTTATTAGCTGAGCTGCAGGAATTGTTTTCTGAGCTGTGCTGGTCCTTAGCACGGATTGCAAAATGGAACGGAAGGTATTTATTAGCCCTTGGGAGCCTGAAGACAGAATAATACTTACCTGGCTGGAAATATGTTCAGTCTCTTAATAGATACTGCTGTATTTCAGGAAGAAACACACAGACACATTTGTAATTGCTAAGCAAGAATTTTTAGGTGTCCTGGCAGGCCACAGGCATGTGTCTCCCTGAAGGGTTAGCACACCAGGGCAAGTCTCGAGGGTTTTCTAAATAAAACTGGATACATGAGCTAGGACAGGGCTTTGTACTTCAAAAAGAAAGGTGTACCATCTCCTAGGTGCAGTGCTTAATCCTTCCAGTATTCCCAGTCCACCAGAGCTTCATGAGGTCCCAGTATGACCTTTCCATCTTGAGAACCTCCCAAAATAGCTGGTAAAAATACGAATAAAGTCATGCTTAGGTATGATTTACTCTAAGTGATAAGGTTTTACAGAAAATTTAAAAATTGAAATATTCTTGCTTAAGTTAAACCTCAAAATGAAGTGGTAGCTTCTATTTTAAAATCTGAGCAAAACAAGCAATTCTGTTTAACACAGTATAATGAACATAGGTCAAATATTTCAATTCTTTTAGCAAGATCTTTGAAATTTTACTTCTATTATGTCATTCTTTCATTTCATGAAAGAAATAATATTCCAGCATTTCCTATCATGGGTAGACCCCAATGCCAGTTTGGAGAAGCAGCCCCTGCAGTGCCTGTTCAGCTTTGGTCCGTGCTCTTTAACCCCTGGAAACACAACCCAAAAATGATCTGATCAACCCTTCACCCTGTGAATGGCTTGTAATAAAACCAGCCCATGCCTGCCCTCCCCATGGGAGTCACAACTCAGAAGAACAGACTTCTACTGCTATTTTTGGGGCAGAGGGAGTTTCCTTGGGAGAAAACTTTGAGCAGGTCATGGACTTCTGGCTGCCTCCTGAAGCCCTTTGCCAAGAGGCTGCTGGAAGCTCGAATTGCCCTGGCACAAGAGCAAATAGTTCTGCAGCAGAGAGACTACAGAGGGAACAGAGATTAGAATTGTTCCCATTTCTACTGAGAAAAAAAAAGCTGGGGGGAGGGAAGGGGGTATAGTAAATAAACAGTCAATAATTGTAGTGCTCTGAAACCTAATTACTTTTGGTATTTATAAAAAGGACCTGCATCATTCAAAAGAGTGTATTTTGGCCAATTTTACTGATTATGCCTCCAGTCCTGGAGAGTTTTGTTTGTATTGATCTGATCCAGAAGTGTGATTGGCTCCAGAAATGCCATTCTTGTCAGGTTCCTGTTTTGCATAATATAATGCCCATTTCAAAAATTTGGATATACCCAGATTAATTTGCTCACAGATGAGAACAAACCACAACCTGTTGATTAAAAATAAAAGTAAGTGCATTGAAACAGACAAACCAAAACCAGCCCAGCCCTACACTTGACCATTTAAGCAGCATTGCTGTCTGGGGGCAGGCTGAGCAATTTGTGATCATGTAAGATACTGCTTCTGTATTTTGTTTCTCCCCCTTTTCTTTTTCTTTTTTTTTTTTTTTTTTTTTTTTTTTTTTTGTCATTGCATGATGACAACAGGCTGATACACTGAACTGAGCTGGGATTCTTTTTTGGGTGGCTTTTTTTTTGTTGGGATTCTTTTATTTTCTTTCTTGGGTGGCTTTTAACTGGGCTTCAAAATGTAGCACAGAGCAGTGTAATATTAAAGGGTGCCCTTTGAAAACTGTATTAAGATGGTGTTTCCTGATCTATCCTCGATGTGCATTCAGCCTGGGGACTTGGGGAAAGACAATCTGTTTTTGCTGTTGTTTTTCTCCTATTTAATTGCGTAAAGCTGGGAAGAGCTGGGGTCTTAAAGAAAGTGATAGAGAAAACAATGTTGGGTGTACGTCTTCTGCTCAGGTTGCTCTTGGCTTGTCCAAAATACTATTCAGAATAGTGAAAATGTTGAATTATCCAGGTCAGCTTGGATGCACAGGTCTCTCCAGTCTTATGCCTTCAGTCCGTGATGGGAGTGCCTCTGCCCAGTGTCTGATTCTGTCACTGGTGGAGCTGGTAGGGGTTTGCTGAGAACTGGGTTTTACCCTTTGGGTGCTGGGGTCAGCCTGCTTGGCCTTTTTTCCTGCATTTCTGCCTTTTTAGCCTTTCTGTATGGTGGTAAATACCAGCACTTCAGCCCATTTGGTGAGAGGTGTTACAGCCTGAGATGATCACAGGCTGTGTTCCTACTTTCCTATCTCTACTGCTGGTATTCAAGTGTGACTTGCGTGACCCAGTCCTGTGAATCTTTACAGATTTTTGTTGCAACTCCCTGTATCACTATGTACAGATTTCATTTCCTTGTGTGGTCCAGTGCCCCTCTCCCACACTGGCCTGATGGATTGTGCTGTGGTTTTTTGCAGTGTGTGCTGGCACTGAGAACAAGCTGAGCTCCCTCTCTGACCTGGAGCAGCAGTACCGGGCCCTGCGCAAGTACTATGAGAACTGTGAGGTAGTGATGGGCAACCTGGAGATCACCAGCATCGAGCACAACAGAGACCTCTCCTTCCTGAGGGTAAGCAGGCTGCTGTTCTCCTTCCCTCTGCTTCTGCGTTTGGGGAAGCAGCAACGGGTGCTGGGCTGGAAAAGACCAGGCATCTCTCCCACCAGCTCCACAGTGATGGAAGAGGATGATAAAATGCCAGGGATGTGCAGAGAACAAGAGCAATGTCATTGCTGTGACAGGTGATCTGAGTGTGAGTCATTTAGGTTTATCCAGGATGTGGAGGAGAAAGCTGTGACACTGGAAGGTGATACCTCGCAGGTCTCTCGCTTTGTCGTGCCAGCAGGTACAGGCAGGTTAGGTGGAGTTTAGGAAGGTCAGAGAATCATGCAGATAAGCACTAGAGGACTGGAAAAACTAATTCTAATAAAATGTTAGATGTGGACTGATTTATAGACTAAGCAAGGGAAGAGTTCTGGGCAATGCTTGTGGAGCATTTAAGAAAAAAAAAAAAATTGCTGAATGAACATGAGATCTTCGGGTATGAGACTGGAGCTATGAGCTTGACAATCTCCAGCATCCAGGAGAAGTTTGTGATAGATGAAGGCTGTACTGCCTTTGGGGAGCCTGGGCTGTGCATTCCCTAAGTCCTCTTTACATCAAATTTTGGATTACTGAAGGAACATTTCAGAGTGGTTTGCAGATACCCTGTTGCCATGCTGGCAACCACAAGAAAGAAAGAAAGGTGAACATCAAGTTCAAAGAACTTAAGCCCATTGTTATTTGGCATTTCACATTCTTTATGTTTTAAAGAAATATCTCACTAAAGGAGTGATCCAGGTGAGGATCTGAGGATGCTGCGGATGATGCGGCTGTAATACGGAAGGTAGGTCTGAGGGCCAGGGTAGAAAAGGCAGCCTGTGCCAGTGTGGTTGCAGTCTTTGCTGTGATTCCATGACACAGATAAGGGTTTACACTGCTCATATTGCTCGCCTGTACTTCTTAAAAATGCTGATGTCATGTTCCAGGATGCGTGTCTGTGTGAAAGTGGCAAGTTCACGTGGCAGGAGAGGTGGAGTTTGAATCCGGCAGCAGGAAGAGGTGGTGGGAGGCAGCCCCAGCTGGTCGGGTTACACTCACATTTGCTTGCTGGGTTTTGGGTGAGCTGAGTGCTCAATTTCAGTCTGTAGAACTGTGAACTTTCCACCAGTTTCCAGCAAAGGCAAATCCAAGCAGTGTGTTTAGCTTTGCTTCACATTGAATTTGTTGGGGATTTCACAGCCTTGCAACTCCGTACATTGACGTATACTTACTCAGAGTGTACACCAGGCTGCTGACAGATCTGTGAGCAAAATTCAGCTACCAGACATGTCTGGAGTAAAGTTTGGGGTGCTAATTGCACTCAGACTAACAGATTGCCTGTTAATTTGAGTGACAAATGCCTCGGAAGTAAATGCTATCCATACATTTCACAGTTGTGACAGGTGGGGAAAACAAGTATGCTTTTGCTCTGAAATAGATACAGCCTTGGTGCAGCTGAACCAGCGTTCCCTGATGTGTTGGACAGGTGGCAGATCCTCCTCCTGTGAGGGCAGGATCCCTGTTCTGATTGGGGCATCTCTGCAGTTTCAGATGCCTCCTGAAACCCCTGACTGGGCCATCATGCATGGCTCGAATTGCAGACAGTCCTTCCGCTTCGGCTGTCCTTCCTCCTCATGCTGCCTGCTGGGAGGTAGGAAAAGCAAATTACTTGGAAATTAGGAATTAGCGTTCCTCGCAGAGGGCTGCCATAAGCAGCGTAAAATATTGGTGGAAGGAAGGCAGTAAAACCATCAAATGAGAACAAGAAGGAAAGGCCCTGTTCAGTAAACAAAGGTGGTTTGGTCACCTATGCATTTTTGGTGACAGCTACTATTGCTTTTTTATTAGTTTTATTGCTTCTCTTACCTGCATCTACTCCCTCACAGATGTCTCAGCAAAAAAGCAGAACTTGAAACAAAACTCAGCAAACTGGAAGGCCTAGTTAGTATGATAAATTGTAGTCATTAAAGTAGAAAACCAAACAGAAGAGAACATGTTCTTGGTGAGGCAAATAAATAAATAAATGTTGGCACATTTACGCCGATAATTCGACATTCATTAGTCAGGCAGTATTACTCCTTTTATCATATTAAAAATGGTTTTAATGGCCAAATGAAGGCTGCAGATGGGACATAACTAAGAGAAAGGCTGTTTGTCTCTCTCAGACTTAAATACGGTGAACTCGCCGTGCAGTATCACGCTCCTTCAGCCTGCTCCAATGTGTTAGTCTCTTGTTAGTTGCAGTAATTGCCCTCTTCCTCCACCAAAAACTTCATGTAGATGCTGGTGCAACCCTGAGTTATCTGTGTCCCCAGCTGATGATGACCATGGCTCTGTGTGACCACCTGGCCCCTTGGTAGTGCTCAGCTTAGCTGTGCAACTTTCATGCTCCAGGAAAGAGGGAAGACCCAGTAAGCTGTAGGCATGCTGAGCCTTTTCATCATGCAGTAATAAACAAATAGCATAAATGAATTGAAGTGAAAAAAAACATAATTTTATTTACCCTGCAGAGGAACATTAAAAGATCAGCATCCCATCTCTCATATTTATTTAGACATTTATTCCCTAAGTAGATTTGCTTTATGTCTATGAGTTAGCTCTCTGGATATTTGCTGATGAAGACTAAAAGGGGCTGTCTGTCACCTGAATGAAGTGCTCAGCCACTTAAACTTCCAGTCCTGCAGTTCACGAGGAGCTTGATTTCTCTAGGAAGAGATTGCTTGTGCCAGTTACTTCTTTTTCTGCTGTTCTTATAGGTGAGCAGAGCAGGAGTACATATTGTCTGTGTTACTTCAATATATTTTATTTTGGTTCCTGGTTGTGTGTCAACCAGGTTTTCAAAGACAGGTGTCTGCTAAGGAAGGCAGGAGCGTCCCTTGGAACGGGAAATGTAAACCCCTTCCCTCTGAATTATTATAATTTTGGAATTAAGGGGCTCTCAGGCAGAAGATATGAGAATAAGACTAACAGTTCGTTACTGGTCTGTACCGTAAAGCAAACAAACAGCAGCACCCACGGCAGTAACCCCGAACAGAACCAGAACCGGGCCCGGCCTTCCTGGCTGCAGGCACTGCCCCTTGGCTGCAGTTCCGCGCACGGCCAGCAGGGGCGCTGCTGGCTCCCGGCCGGGCAGGGCGGTGCAGTGACTCCCCCGTGCCTGCAGGGGGCGCTGTGCCGCGGGCTCTGAGGCGGGCGGTGATGGCGGCTGGGCACAGACCGGCAGGGGTGGGGGAGAGGCTTTGCTTCACAAACCCTGGGGCAGCTGATCCTGTGCCCCGCAGGACTCTGAGGAGCACCGAGCTGGAACGGCAGGAATGAGCAGAAATCCTGGGGTGGTGGTCAGTGAGATGTATCAGGAGCTTCGTGACGGTAGCTGGAGCTGTGGGATGTCCCGGCAGGGCAGAGTGTGCGGGGCCCAGCAGCAGGAGAGAGGCGGCTCTTGGCTGGGGTAAGGCGGTGGCAGAGAATTCCTTCTCCCAGGTAGCAGCTCTGACCATCCTCCTCTGAAGGCCAGAGGGAGAGAGAGCAGCTGCCCCCAGCCCTGTCCTTTACGTACCCAAATCCTCCCCTCAGAGAGAAACTACCAGAAAAAAAGATGTGTAGCCAAATGCTACATTCCCCTCCCGACCTTAGCCGCTTCTTTTGTTTTAAATGCCCATTAGTACCCAATACTTAGTTTCCTAGCAACTTATGGAAAAAAAAGTTTATAAATAAAAAGAAAGGAACCCAACCCCCAACATATATTACTTTCCTGTGAGCAACTGGTATGAGTTTGTGTTCTGCGAGTGCTGCCCTCCAGCTCTGCCAGCTCTGTGCCTGCTGCTTGGTGCTTCCCTGTGCTGTGGCCACGGTGGAGTTGTGGCAGAGGAAAGGAGCACTTAGTAGCAGGAAAAATTGTGTCTAAGCCTGAGTGTTGGGTAAGGCAAGATGTTTCTGACGTCTTTGGGCTGATAGCTGACTTACTTTGTCCTTCTTCTGAGGCTCACCCTACTCACAGAAAATGTACAAGGGGTTATTCAGTTTTCAAAGTCGTACCTCTGCCAGCTTTGGCAATGAAATGAGGCTGAGGTTAATGCAGCCCATGGCTGCTGCAGTCCCACCTCCCTGTCACAGCCAAGGCAGGTAATCCTGGCATAGGTGCTGCCAAGAGTGTGATTGAACTGAGCAGGACAAATAATTGGGTGGAAAACAGTCCCTTGGAGCTCCCTTGTCCCTGTCGTGTGTCCAGGCTCAGCCAGCGAGTCAGCAGTGACAGTGGTAAGGGCTCTAAGGGCTCATGCCCCATCTCCCACTGCCTCCCAGCCCACCAGCATGCTTCACCTAATTGCACAGGCCAGGCTTTTCCACTAGGATTTGCTCCATGAAACAAGATAAGCTGCTGGAGCTGGTGTGTGTCTTGAGTCTGGTCCAGGTGAGAGTGAAGATTTACTTCCCTCTTTGGACTTCAGAAAAAGAAAAAAATCTTGAGAAAAGCTCAGATGGTTTGCTGGTTCATGGTTGCAAACAACTGTTTAAAGAACAGAAGGGGGAACCTATTTTAGTTTTGCTTGGGAGAGCTGACAGTTCCTATTGTGGTCTGTACTTATTTCTTAATAACATCTCCATATTCAATTTTCAAAATAAAATACACAATTAGTGTATCACATAACAATCTTCCTCAAGTACTTCTGTTAAACATATTTGGTAAATGAAAGTTATCTTTGACTAATCCCTTGGCTTTTAGCAATTCACAGTCAGTAAATTGTCTTCTCGTGCCTGGATTTTATTTAACCAATTCAGATTATTTATTTTTAAAGACATGATCAAAGTTCTGTGCTGTTCCATGCCATACCTCTCCCAAGTGATTATGAAACTCATTTTAACCGCAACCAGCAGTCTTCAAAAATTATCTACCACTGCTGTATGGGTTCTTTTTTCATTTACCTCAGCAGTGCTTGCATGGCACCTCCAGCCACCCTTGCAGGGCAGCTGTCTGACATTTAACAGGGTGGATGTATGGTGGTGAAATATTTATTGCAGAGATGCAGGGTCCCATCTCCCCTCTGTCAGCAGGCATGGCCCCGTGCTTGGTGGGAACTCCTGCCAGCCCCACCTTAGCCATTCCTACAGTCACATTTAGACTCTGTGACAGGTGGGATTTGGCCATTTGGACTTCATATTCTTTCCTATTGGTTGTGTTTAATCTTTGGAGGAAGTTTTGGTGAAACAGACCCCTCTGCGGGGTGAGGACTGCCGGAGAGCCAGAGGAAGAGGTGGGTTGCAAAGCATGCAGCCTGGCCCCATGGCATTCAGAGCTGCTGCTTGTTGAAAAAACAGAAGTGGGGGATTTTAAAACGCTTTTGGTCTTGTGCAGCAAAATAGGGTAAGCAGACCCTTTGGAAAGCTCTGGTGGCAGAGCTGAGAGGGGATGTTGGCACAGGGAGAGTCTGCATCTGGACAGAGGTGTGCAGAGACAGGAGGGCATTGCTTGGCAGAGCAGCGTGATGATGTGTGTTGTCGCAGTACGACATGAAATGTATCACAGGCACGACAGCTCTTCTCAAAAGAGGAGAGAGAAAAGAGAGTTTATTATGAAACTCCGACTTATATAATATTGCAAAAGTGAACAGTGATTGGAAAAGAAGGTGGCTACCTCTCTAATCACACTGGTCAATTCATGAGTCTATCATGTCTTGCTTCCTCTAGAAAGGAATGCAAAAACAATCATTGTTTACAGAAAGTGTGTGTGAGAAAACTGACTCCAAAGAATTCAACACTACAGAAGGCTTTAGAAAACATGCAAAAGCAGGGTGACAGTGTGTGGCTCCTGAAGGCCTGGCAGCTCAGCTCTGCATCCCTTCTGCAGCAAAATGGTATCTGACTGCCCAGCTGACAGGCTTCAGTACAGTCCCTGCTCACCAGAAAGGGCTCTGGAGCACTGTGCCTGTCAGCAGTTCCCCAAAGGACAGGCTGTGGGGATAGCTGTGGAGGGGGATTTTCCCCAGAAGTCCTAGGAAAGCATTGCAGTGCAGCCATACCCCAGAATGGGGATTTCCAGGAGGGATTTGCTGGGCAAGGCCACTCTGTAGCGTGCAGCGAGTTGCATCACCTGCCAGTGTGTGTTTTGTCCTTGGCTGGCAAGAGGCAAAGTGGCCTCCAGGTAATTACAGACATGGAAATTGAGTACATGTGTTTATATGTTCTTAACTGCCCTCCCAGGATCTTAGAAAACAAAACATAAACAGCAGAGGTGTGATGGTCAGAGCTGTGCATGCCACACAAACACAGGTGGGAAGAGGACACCTCCAACTTGCTGTTGAACACAGGTGCTGTGCTAGTTGGGTTATGAGACACCAGTTGCATGCCAGACCATGCTTCAGGCCTGGACAAAATGTTTCACACTGGCTGTGATCAGCTGCCAGCTGTGCTGGGTGAAGCTGAGCTGAGTTTAAAGTGAGCTGCATCCCAGACTCGGAAGATGGAGTGGGAGCAAAGGCTAATTGCAGAAGGCATATGTGATACAGCTCTGCTCCAGGAGAATGGCTTCTTCTGCCATTTCCCATTGCTTGTGTAGAAATAGCAGCTTAAAATATTCTCAGCAGTTAAAACTCTTCCTGAAATGGCTAGGAAGCAAGGGGAGGAATGTCACAGGTTTGCATGGTCTTCCAGGCCTGTCTTGTGCTTAGAAGTGGGTGCTGAAATGCTGCAGGCACAGTGAGTAGCTGAATACCAGGCACTGTTGTGGTAGCTGGTGTTCCCATGGCCCTCATCCCTTTATACTGACAGATATCACACTCCCTAACATAGAGTCAACCAACTCCGTCCTGACCCCACCACTCCTAGAGCCCCACAGGTGGGAGGGAAAAGGCTTCCAGCACTTTATGACCTAAATGTCTTCAGAGGTGTTACATTATTTTTGTGCTTCTGTTGCTTATCCCCCTTGCGTTATACTGACAAATCACCTGCTTTCCAGTGCTGTCCCGGTCTCCATTACAGGTGTCTGTAATTCAGCTATGTCCCTGTAGCTCTGCAGGCTGGCCTTAGCAGTCCCTGTACTTCCCTTGGATCCTCAAAATTCCCTTTTTAGCACTGTCTGTAATGGTTTCAACCCATTTTTTGTAGACACAGGACATGGTGCTGCTCTTTTTGTGCCAAAGCCTCCACTCTAAGCCTCAGGCTTCTGCTGCTGGATGCAACTTGGTAGCCCAGGGACCCTGCCCACAACCTCCCTTTCCTTCCCCTAAAGGATGGGTCAACATACAATTAATCCTCAAGCTGAGTTTGCCAAGCTGTAACCAAATACATGCTCATTAGTATATATTATTTAGCAATTATTTTTGGTGGTTTGGTATGAAAGGTACATTTGTGTTTAGGAGAAGAGTTGGTGCTGTGGAAATGCAGGCTCCTGTTTAGGTGCAGTGATGGACTGTGGAGTGAAGATTTGTGTCTGTGCCTGCTGAGTGCTCTGAGGCTCCCGGGAAGAATTTTTTAGGGGGGAAGGTTGTTATGCAGGGTGACTGCAGATTTCCAGGCTAGCCTGAGTCTGATGGGGATGGCATTGGGCTGCTCCTCACATCCCACCTGCTGCAGGGCTGCCCTCGTGAGTGCTGCCAAAGCCACAGGGGCAGTAGCAGCCACATGCCAGTGTCCATGTCCCCGTGATTGATTTGCTGGGTAAAACTCATGCCATCGTTCTGACTCAGTGATGAGTACGGAGTATCACTCTGCCATTTGCTGTGCATCTCCCCATGAAGGGGGAGTTCAGAGGCACCCCTGCCACAGCTCTTGGGAAACTTGGGTATGGATCCCACCATGGGGCTTGTTTTGCCCCTTCTCTGGGTTGGCAGTGACCAAGAGCTTCCTCAGCTCTCCCACAGCCTTTATTTTCCCTTAGTCTCCTTGAATAACTGGGACCATCCTTCAGCTGTATCGTGTAGAGAGGAGAGGTCAAGATTTGAAGTCCAGGTTGATTAAGGAGTCTCTTTAAATTGTCTTTCAGCATTTCCCATTCAGCTCCTATTGTATAGCAGGCACCCCATCCCCAGCTGCCTGGGAAGCCTGTCTGATTCATGTGCAAGGCAGTGGTAGCCACTCTAGATCAGGAGAGAGATCAAAGAGGCCTGACTTAAATAATTCAGAGCAGCTCAGACCCACACACCTGCTCCAGATCAGCAATATCCTTTTCACTCGCTATCCCATTTTTGTGGTTGCAGTGAAGCTGTCCTTGGTTAGGCAGAGCAGAGCACTGGGGAGGTGATGTAGGGTGGCTCCTCCATGTGTCTGCACCAGTCCTCTCTGTGATGTGAGGAGGAAATCTGTCCTTCTCACTGGTCCTGTTGGACTTCACAGGCCCCTCTGTCAGCTTTTGGGTCTGGCAGGGGTGCCAAGGCAGGCGTGGGATGCATGGCATGGGAGTGCTCCTGCTCATGACAGTGTGCCATTCCACAGTACACCCACCAACTTGCTGGTGCAAGTATTATGAGGTGCAAGAGGCTTCAGGACCAAAAATATGCCCAGGACATAAGGATCACTGCTCCAGGTGGAGTGTTTCTCAGTTTTGCAGAGGTACATGCTGGATGGGTGCAGGCTGGCAGCAGTGCAGTTCTGCTGGAGTCTCATGTGGGGGATGAAAACGCAGACCAGGAGTCAAATATTTAACGTGAACAGAAATAACTGTTTGGATTTGTGGCTCTGTCTAGGCTTCTTACTTTTTAAAAATTAAATACAGACTACCAATTAATTTCTTTTCCCATTCTTTAGTGCCTGATCAGAGTTCCTTCAGTCTATCCATGAAGGGGTCTGATGCCTGGGTGTCTACAAAATACATGTGGCTGAGCCAGACCACAGCAGCTGCTGGGATGAGTACTATAAAAATGTTGGTAGTGGAGAGGAGGACATTATTAAAAATAAAACAGTGCAAACCTTCTTAATTAGGTGTTGTTTCTCTTCGAAGCTGATCTTTCCTCTAGGCCAGTGAAACCAATTATACCCTCTCTCAACCACTTTATGTTGTTAATGATCTTACTCTTTAAATGTAAACCTCTCCCCTACAAACGGGGTTGGAAATGCTGCCCTTACTGAAGCTTAAAAAACCCAAACAGCAGAGTGAAGTTAAACCAGCCAATGGAAAAAAAAATAACAGAAAGCAAAACAACTGTGGTTGCAAACACTTTTAAATTATAAATGGATTTGTTAGATTATAAAGCAAATGAGCAGTTTTCTTTCAAACATAGAAAGGTTATGTTGTGTAAATGGTGAGTGTAATGAGATTTGAAGTCCCAACCCCAGCTAGAAGATGGTATAAACTCTACCATTTCACTCTGTTCACTGACAGGCTTTGCTCAGGTATCATTAATGCTTATTTATTCTCCTCTTTGTCCACCCACCCTCTCAAATCCTTCAGTGGAGCAGAGATGGAAGTTGGGAGCACAGATGAGGTATGGAGAGGGGTATAGCTATGTATGTAATTGAGGTATAGCAGCCTGTGCCAAGTGGAAGTGTGTTATGCTTTCCTTTGAGTAAGATTTTTCTGTTTTCCTGAACATTTAGGCAATATTTTGCCAATTTTTCCTCTAACCCTCCCTCCCTCCAATCCTATTTTACTATGGAATAAAATGAAATTAGACAAACCAACTGTGAGAGAGCTGAATAATCTTGCATCGTAATACAATGACTCAGAGTCCTGGATCAATGGGCTTGAATTACTGTTAAAATCCATATGAAAAGGAAAGCAAAGTCTTTTGCTGTAAGCTGTGTCAAGGGGTGGAGGAGCAGAGGGACAGATTGAGGCTTAGCCAACAGTTTTTGTGCTAAACTGAATCAATTTTAAAGGTTTCCTCTGTAGATGCCAGCCACAGGGCTTTTATAGTTCAGAAATGTCAGCACAATTGTGAAGATTGCAGAATTCAGCAGCGATGCTCCTACCCCCAAACCTGGCCACTAATTGCGAATTACAGCCCCACAGTCAGGCAGATCCTGTGGGGGTGCCCAGGCAGGCGGGGGCAGAGGGACAAGCTAGCCTTCTTGAGCATCCTCCTCAAAAATAGCATGTCAGGGGAGCGTTTTCATGGATGTGTGCTAGTGAGAGCTGCTCCATTGTGTGGGGCTGGTCTGAGAGGCTGGGAGACTGGAGCTGGCCAGGGTGTGATAGAGGATGTGTCTTTGTGGGACTGAGGGATTGAGGATAGGTTTGCCCAACCCAATGAGCGGCCAGCAGGAATATCTCTGTTAACCACACGTGAGCTGGTTCTGAGTGCTGAACCCTGCAGGGTATGAACCCAGGTACCACTGACTTCTTCAGGGAGATGTGCCTGAGGTCACACATCATCCTGGGAAGGTGGAATGGCAAAGGTTTGGTTAAAAAGTCAAGGGTCTAGTCCTAATTCATGGTAGTACTTGCACTTTCACAACCGGTCTCATCCACTGCTACTCATTGTTGAAAGTTAACTCAAAGGGTAATAGAGTGTGCATGCTGTACTGAATGACATGCAGTGTTTCTTTTCCCCCTTTGGTGGTCATTAGTCCTTCTAGATGGAACGAATGAAGTGCTTTGTGGTAACGACTGAACATAATAAACCTGAAAATGTCAAAAGGCAAGGCAGAAATATCATGCTGATTTTGACAAACCTGCACTGTTTTGTGCAGGAAAAATAATACTGATAGCTTAATGTTGCTTGCTGTGCGTGGCTATACCAGAAGTACATTTTGTGAGAGAGTTATGCTCATGCTTTAAGAAAACAACCTTAATGAGCACAACGTGGAGTTGAAACACTCAAAGTAAATGCCTTTCAGTTTGAATATGGTAAAAGAGAGATTTGTAGCCAAGTGGTCTAAGAGCTTGAGTAGTGGCCAGACCCTCACGTCACCACTTATTCTGATTTCTTATGTTTTGGGATGTTCACCTGTTTCTGTTCTGATGTTTTGGGATTGATTCAGATCCTAAAGTGCCAGCAAAAAAAACTACAATATTACAAATTGGTGTCTAATTTAGGATAACAATGGTGATGGTGCAAGTATCCGTATATTGCTGCCTGCAGACAGGAGAGCTTGAGATGTGCAACAGGGTTGGTTTAAATTCTGTAAACCAAAAACAACTCCCTGGTGTAATACATACCCCAGGAATAAAAATTACAGTTCACCCTTAAAACCCTTAAAAGAGCCAAGTCCTAAGAAAGTAAAATCCATTCTGAACATCAGGGAAGCACAGATGATGGTTACGGAAAAAAAAAAGGCGACTGCAAACCTGTGACCTCCCTGCATTTCTGTCACATTCGTGTGAAGTTCTTGTGAGCACATGATACCTTATCTAAAACAGGGAAATGTATTAAGAACAGCCCTTGCCTGGATCCCTGTGGACAGACACTGCAGGAAGGGACGCGATGAAATTCAGTACCAAGTAATTGTCAGCGCTACACAAGCAGAGAGAAATTGGGTGAAAATCTTTGCAGGTATTTATGCTGTGTTATAACCACCACAGAGAGTGGAGACAGCTGCTCAGCTTCAACCTACAAGGTTTTGCTGGTGCTGGTTGCAGTCCCAGCTCTCCAACTGATGCTGGGTGTCCTCCTTGCCTGCCTCCTCTGTCTGTTTTTTTTTTTTTTCTCCTGAAAATGCTGACATTGGGAATTGAGGCCGGGTGAGGCCCATCAGCTCCCAAGTGGGAGCTGACCCACCCCCGTGCTGTCAATTATCTCTGGTGCCTAGCAGCAGTGTGGCTAGAGGTCATGGCTGCAGTGCTCAGTAATGACGGCAGGTGCTGGAACACACTCCCTTGTCAGCTCCTCATTTCAGTGCCAAAGTAATAATTTGATCTCAGCAGAACAGCTGGTTTTAGACTACAGATTATTCACTATTTCTTCTCCTCACTGAGCTGCAGAGCTGATTTGTTTCAGCTACAGATCAATTATGTCCCAAAACAACACTCTGTTCACTTGTATCATGTGAAATGAAGATAAAATGGGTTCAGGCGTTAAGAATAGATCTTGTATTACAGGCCCTCTGTCCCTGTACATAAATACCCATCACCAGGGAGTGAGCATTCATTCATTCCTGGAGCCAGTCATGCTCATTTCATTAGAAGGCAGTGAACTATTTTAGCAGAACAATGCATATGTAAGAATAAACTGTGCTTAAAAGGGCATTTATTTCTTGTACTTCCTCTAAGTGTCCCTGGTTGGGGGACATCCTAATCACTCAAAGTGATGAAATATAGTCAAATACATCTGCTTAGAGCCTTTTGGGAAGCACTGCATATTATGTGTGAGGAGATCAGTCCTTGCAAAGCATGTGTTTTCACGTAGTCTTTTACTTGATGTTATTGGCCTTTTAAGCAAAAGTTTCTCAGTGAAATTGAGAACTTCTGCTTCATTTGCAGTGAACACCGCTCACCTTTGCAAATCAATGTGGAGCATGCTGGGCCCGCACACGCCTGAACTGTGCTAAGAAACAGCAAACTCCCAAAAGTATGGAATAATGGCATAGTAGAGGTATTCCTAAGTAGACAAACCAGCATTTCCTTGGGCAGAGTAGGTCCAGCACATGTAAATCTATACCAACGTGGACATGGTGGCATCTTTTACAGCAGCCCTGCCATCCCCTGCTTGGACATCGATTCAGTTCATGCTGGTGGCTTGATAGAGCTGACTGCAAGTACTCACCAAGCAAATGCTGGTGAAATGTTAAAATACTGCCTTTGCTTTGGCTTTGTGAGCCTGGTGTTTGACCAACAGGTGTAGTATTTATTTAATAGAAGAGGTAATTAATTAATGTGCTTTTCGCCTGGTGGATCACAGGGATGCAGGTGTCACATGGTGGTTATCATTGGGAAGTTCTCCAGTGTCCTTCTGTGCCACTGGGGAGGAGTAAACTACCCACACTATATCTGTTCTCTGAAAAAGAGGGTTTTTCAGGTAGCATTTAGAAGCTTTCTGCCTCTCTGTAGGCAGAGTGGTGGGAGAGGGGAGCACTGTAAGTAGGGTTAGATACAGCCCCATGTTGGTAGGTATGGCTCCCAGCTGGCTCCCAAGAGATGTCACAGCACTCAGCATTCCCAGGGCTGGTGTCCTCAGCTCGATCTAACAAGATGAATTTGAAAATATCAGCACTGAAAGGGAAGCATTTCGAATAAAGTAATCTGCACACATGTGCACAAACACGTTGGAGCCAGCCAAGCCTGCAGCCAGGAGTTATAAAAATCCTATTTATTTAAATGACTTTGAATAGTGTTCACCTACTCCCTGAGATTCCATTTTAAAAAGAAATCATTTTGGTTGTGTTTCTGCACCTCAGCTCCTGAAAAAGGTGACCTTTCTCCAAATGTGCCTTCAGATTATGAGGCCTTGTTACGGTTTTTCTTTTAAAGTTTTGGTTGTTGGTTAAAGCCCTTGCTATACCCGAAGTGTTGGGTTGTTCCTTCTGGAAGGAAATTACATATCCTTTTACATCTAATAAGGGCTGGAGTTTTGTTAGGTGAAGCAACTGGTAGTTTTACAATGTCTGCTGACTGAACTATCCCTGCAACTCTGAGAAGCCTAAACCAAACAGCTTCCTAAGCAATTTTCAGTTTTTTCGCTCGTGAAATTTTAATGCTCCATCATGGCTTGAATTCATAGTGGATGCAAATGTTTATCAGATCTGCTGCAGACAGCATCCACTGGTTGTTAATTTGCCAGGAGCACAAATCCCGTTGTGTGTGCGTTAGACTTCTCAGAAGCAAAAGGAGCTGGCCTTCATCTTGGCTTCAGGAAACCTCCCTGTAAAGGTTTCTCTTGTTTCCTTAAATAAACATCTCCAGTTCTATTCTCAAGAGACATCTCAGAGTGACCCTCTGGGGCTTTCATGAAACAAGACTCTTGTCTGATAGCACTCTTAAGAGGCAATGATTTTTCTTACCCCTCACTTAACTGGCAGGAAATCGACCATCATCTGGCTCGATACAAGGCTTTGTTTTTACTTGTTTATTTTTTAATTGAGCTAAATGCCTCCTCTGCTTTCCCACTGCCTCTGATCTCTGCTGGAGAGAACCAATCTTAGCAGCCTGGAACATCACACATTTCTCCGATGGCTTTCGTCTCCCATATGCTCTGGTTCAGTAACAGTTTTGGCTGATCGCTATGACAGCAAAACACCTTTTTTATTTAAGCTACAGCTTTCTAGAAATATGTCTTTGGGCTTAATCAACATAACCTTCAGTGGTTCTTTGAAACCCAGGATCTAAAAGCCATGAATGTCAGAAACACTTTATGGCTTGTGGGAGTCTTTAGTGCTTCTGACAGATAAAAGTGGAGGAGGCCATCAAAAAATGCACCACATACAGGCTGGAATGGGATCTTGCTGGTGGCTGACAGCTGTGTCCCTGTGTTGGAAAGGAAAGGCTACTGAAAGGAAGATGTATGACTGAAAGATGGGACATGCTCCACAAGACATCCGTGTGTGCCAAGCTTGGGCACCCTTTTCTGGCAGAAACAGTCCTTTGCCAAAAGGTCTTTTGGACATCAGAGCTGTTGGTTTATTATTAGTACAGTACTGTTGTTGTTATTTTTAAGAAGGAGAGGATAAAATGAGAATAAATTACAGTAAAATGTCAGCAACTGCTGAAAATAGAGGGGTAGCAACAGTGTGTCTCTGGCATTTTTGCAGCCAGGCAAGCATACACAGCAGGAATAGTGCCAGCGTGCAATTTCCATCAGCTCCAATTACTACCTTGGCCTGGTTTTAAATATTTAAAGTTTCATGTTTAATTTTGGATGATGTTGAGTAACAAGAATCAAAATATGGAAATTCACTGAGGAGTATCGGTCGTAGCAAGTTGGTATCAATAATGTAAGCCGTGTGGGACTGAGTGGCCCTGGTCTTCTAAGACTTTTTCATTTCTCTTGTGTTCCCTGTCTAAACGTGATTTATTAAACAATCCTCTGAAGGGATTGTCCTTCTCCACTATCTTTTATTATTGGTGGGAGCCAATTTGAGGCTCACTCTGTTGTGCAAGGGACCAGTTCCCTTGTGTGATTGATGAGCCAGATGGGAAGTGATTAGACTTTTACAAGCCCATGCTGCTTGGAACAATATTAACAGGAAGAAAAAATAAAAAAAAAAGGGCTGTTGTTCAAATTTCAGATTCATAGCCTATTATTGTTTCTGAGGTTCTCCTTCCTCCTCCTCCATGTCTCCTCATTTTTCTGGCTTGCTTTGCACGGTCAGGAGAGTGCGTGGAAGAGCAGCCGATGGAGGTAACCGCAGGAGGCAAAGCTGCCAGCTGTTGTGGGCAGCCATGCTTTTTTTCCTTTATTGTTGTTGTTGTTTTATGAAGACTGATTGTGATTTGTTCCTGATATGCTTCCCCAGAGGTTTGCCTTCTTCAAAGCAAGGCAATAAACCAGGCAGGCTGTGGAACAAGCCTGGTAGGAGGAACAGGAGGACAGGTAGGACAAACGTGCTGCTTCCCTAAGTGCAAGGAGGGGCAAACCACAAGCCTTTATATCAGGGCTGTCAGTGTGAAACCTGTTTGCCCTGTATCAAAGACTGTGAGCCTGGATCACTCCGTGGTTTGTGTGCAATGATGGCCAGGCAGACCCTTTTCCCAGGGATCCCAGGAAACCTCATACCTGAGTATGCTTAACAGGCAGCTTTGCTCCTGTCTGTGTCAGAGTCCAAGTATTCTCAACTTGTTCTGTCTTTCACCCTAGCCACCCATTTGCCTTTAGCACTTGGCTGTTTCATCATAAGACCTCTGCTCCTTCTCTTCTCAATGCCTGGCAGTTTCATCCTAGAAATGTAAGGTGTATAATCATCTTTGCCCCCTTAAGATTCCTAAATCAGTTCCTCGTGTTTTCATTCAGGGGTTTTCTCCTTGTTATTCTTTTATTTTCAAAGTTTTCCTCAGGAGACGTCTCAAACTTTCCCACTGGAGCAATGGCAAATTGCGCCCAGACAGCTGAAACACAGGCAGGCACCATACAGCAGTCAGGTATTGCAGTGAATGGGGAAATCCCATTCCCCTGCTACAAGTTAAATGAATTATTCCATTTTAGCTTTAAAAATGCGCTCTTTATGCATGCACCAGAGCCTTGGGGGACTGTCCCCTGTCAGAGCTGTGCACTGAAAGTTATCACCCAGCCCAGAACCTTTGGGGTAAAACATGCTGGAGAGATGAGCACGAGCACTGCTGCTCATGGCTTCTTGGCATCTCAGTGGTGGGATTTCATCTTGGTCAGCTGGAGTGGAGCTTGGGGTGTGGGTGCTGTTTTGGTGGCATTGAAAGGATGTTTCATGAGTATTGTCCTGCTGTCGATGATAAAGCTTTTGCAATAAATAAAAAAAAGGTAATGGGTGATGTTTTATGAGACTTAATAGTAGGTCCCAGCAGCTGGGTGAGGGAGGTGGGAAAGGAGGATTAGTGACCAAGAGAAGCAAACTGCTGCAAAAGCCAGAGCTGTAGAAATATTTGATGCTTCAGCTGAACTGGGAAGGAATTAGAAATTGGGGTTGCCCCAAGTGAGATATCTTTTTATTTTACTCATCAAACCAAAAGTCCTGCAAAGTGTTTCTTTGCAAAAGTTGAAATTTGTTTTGTTCATCTCTAGGTTCTTAATTTGTTTTAAATAATGTCTTCTAGTAAACTTTGAAGCAGTAAGCACTGATTTTTCAAGTATATTTTTCCTTCCACTTCCCAGGTAGAGCTATTTGCCACACTCAAGATTAATATGTTTACTTTGGTCCACCAAAAATTGATCCCCCCCTCCTCCCCTGTGCTGATATGTTCATTCTTTGAAAAATTTCTCCAAACTAATAAGGATGGATTTTTCCATGGCATTTTATCAAATCTGCCTTCTCTTTGCTGGGTTAAAATTTGATGGAAGCAAGTTATTCATAAAAATGCAGGTCAGATTTTGTTTTAGTGAAAAGAGTTCTTGCCTCCGTAAGAAATGTAATAAATGAAACAAAATGAAGATCACAGAAGTTGTAACAACATTTGTAAATATGTGTATCATTGAACTTCACTGAAATTATTGTAAATGGTGCTGTAACATTGTTTAATTATGTACAATCAGCCCAGGAACTGCTCAGTCCCTGTTGGAGCCTTTTCTCTTGGATTTACAATAGGTCATGGTAGAGTATTTTTCTCATTACTGTCATGGAAGCAGCAATTGAGCTGGATCTGATCTCCCACATTGACTGGCTTTATCCATAGAAGTATAATTTATATATGTACAACTAGTTGTCTTTGCCATTTTTAACGGGAGCCTGGAGCAGGCATAGAAGAAATGGCAGAATTTATTGTCCACTAAGGCATTTTTCATCAAGAAAACTAATTTTCTGTGAAAACTAATTTGAGCATATAAAGCAGGAACAAGACAGATCTGGTAAGTCTTGGTAGTGCTTGTCTAGTGGCCTATGGACTGGTGATGCCCTGGGCTTAGGGTTTGTCTACAAAAACACTAAGGATTGGGAATCCTTTTCCAGAAGAATTCAGAGAAGAATCCAGTTCTGGCAAAGACTGGCCTGGTGGATGCAAGGATTTTGCCTTGCTAAGCATTTCAGTGCATTTGGTGGTTTCTTCTTATTGATCTGCTAAACCCGCTCAATAATACGATAAATAATTTATTTGCTGACACTTTGCCCAGCCTGCTCTCTGTGCACCTCAAAGAGATGCGCTGTGAGAGCTGCCTGTGTTAGCTCTGCAGGCAGGGAGGGCAGTCAGAAACAAACACAAAGTTCAGCTGAAGCCTCTCCTGTCAGCTCGGCTGCCTCAGGCACGTGCCAAGGAGAGAAGGATGGATCTGCTGCAGAGCCTGGAGAAGGCTTTGGGTGTTGGGGAGAGTGTTGGGTAAGAGGTGCTGTGCTGGGGTACCAGCTCCTGCCTAGGCACAGCAGCTCCCTGTTGTGTTGGAGCTTGAGCCAGGTGGGCCTTTGGGTTTAAAGAAAGGCCAAACCACTGGAAGCTTTTCTCTGCCCATCTGTAAACACAGATTTGGTGCAGCTCAGCATTCACACGCCATACTCAGGGAGGGTAAAAGAGTGACTGCCTTGTGGAGGGCACATCTCTTTGCCTCAGCTGCTTTATGTGCCCTCCACCTTGCTCCTAAGCCTCAGGCATTGCATCATGTGGAGCAACATCACATCAGAACTCAGGTTAGCAGTTCCTGGCAGGTGTGGTACCTGTGGATGGGCTGGAGCTGTCTCAGCAAACACTGAGCCATGTGCAAGTTTATTCAAAACTGTTTCCATCAACAGAAGAGTACATTATTTATGATTCCATGTTCCTCTCTGTTTGGAGAGCATTTATCAAATCAATCAGAGAATTAATTAGGTCATTATTATTTTTTTATTATTTGCCTAAGCCTTGGTGTATTTACGCCACACAAATAGAAAGGCAACCAGTAAATGGGATCAGGAGCGTGGAATAACTGTTTTCTTCCGCATACTTCAGGGGAGGAGTCTGAGAGTGGCTCTGCAGTATGATAGCTGGCAATGAAGTTACGATATCTAAGAAGTGACGGGATGCTGTCAAGTGTCATTTGTCATCTATGTCCTGAACAAGATGGGCTCTGTTCTGTGCTGTTTGATGGGCAGAGTCATTTTGGGCCCCATTTCACAACTCAGGCACCAAGAAATTATGAATAAACACACATGAAAGGCCCCAAGCAGCTGTGACCCCCCAGCTTAACCCTTTTGCACAGGTTCCCCTGCCTCCTTGGTAATGTCCCCTCCCACATCTGGCGTCACCTCCGCCGTTTTCTGGTTGTGGTTGGAGCTTCCCAGAGCAATGCCAGCCACCATTCCTCCAGTCTTTCTTCAGAAGCAGGTTTGGGTTTTTTATTCAGACCGATTTATTTGGTGATTTTGCCAAAATGAGACCAGCAGTGGGTGGCTGCCAGGCTTGGGGGCTCGGAGTAGTGGGGACAGTGCTGTTCCTGGCACCACATTTGCCATGGTGGCCGCACCTCTGGACTCTCAGCCTGCACCTCAGCACATGGGTTCTGTAGTTTGGGATTTGCTGCTCCCTGACCTGCATGCCAGGGAAAGAACATGTTCCTGCAGGGTGACGTTACCTCAGGTGCACAGGGAGCTCCCTGGGGATGTGGTGCTTCCAAAATGGTGCTTCCCATTTTCCTGTGTGTGGGAGCTCCTGGGCCAGGTGCTGTGGATGGACAAGAGCAGGTGAGGACAAGGGGTGTGGGGGAATTATGGCAGCACTATGCCAGGTTGGCTTAAACTGCTGGACAAAAAGCAGTTCTAGGTGTGTTTCAAGAGCATCCCAAGGGGAGGAGCCAGAAGGACTGCATATTTTACAAGACCAAAGCAGGATAAAGGCATTGAGGGGAATTTGATACTGCATGACCCCTGTACTCCACCTCATCTACTCCATGGGGCTTATTTTCAACTAACTATTGGATTTTGTCCTTACAGCTGCATGAGGTGTTAATGAAAAAGCTTTGCAGTGCAATTTTCCTCCAGGTGACCCAGCTATTTTGAAAAGCACTAAGGGCCACTGAACAAAAGTGTGTAATGTATAATTAATGCAATAATTGTATAATTTCATTCCCCTTTTCATCAAACTTGCTGTACACAGTGCATGTATTAAATATGACTACAGTGCTGTTTCCCAAGACAACTGCTGAAGATGAGTTAGGAAGTTCTCAATAGGCTATTCCATTTAAACATTTTCTTTGCAAAATAAATACAGGCTGTCTTGTGAATAAGAATGAGATTAGCTGAAGTCATTAATTAGTATGACTTTTTAAAAGGAAGCTGTAAATGGAATAATTTACCACATACAGCATCTTAATTTTCTTCACTGTGAAATATTTTTCTCTTTTTACAATTTACTCTCTGTTGCTGTTAAAAATTTGCTGTTCAAGGCCTTTCGTAAGTTTTGAACTTCCTCTTTAGTGGGTACCCCTTGTTTTTTAGTTTGTGTCTTTTTCACCCAGTCATCCTGCTCCTAGGTTTTGGACAGAGGGAATATTATATTTGTGACTGAACCATCTTTGCTTCTCTCAGACTTTGTCCCTCTGGGAGTTTCTCTTGACACATGAGCATCATGTAAGTCCTGGCAGTGACCTGGAGACCTGAAATTCTGTAAAGGGACACAGAAGAGCTTTGCATTAGTGTGCTGGCCTCATGTTTTGCTTTTTTTCATCATGTACTTCAGTTAGGAAACAGTTAAGATGTATGTTGTAGGGAGATCAAAAACATTCTTTTTGTTGGGTGGAAGGGGTTAAACTGAAGTTTAAAAAGAAAACTTTTGAGGGGTTGTTTCATAAAGAAATTCAGAAAGATGAAATTAAGATGGTTTAGTCTCAGAGCTTTTCCCTAAAGTTTGGAGCAATTTGTTTAAACACTGATTTTAAGATTTATTTCCCTACTTTTTTTTTTTTTTTTCCAGTGGTGTGATTTTCATTCCTTGTCTGGTGTGCCTGTTAATTTTGCACGTTATCACAAGCCTAATTCTTCTCTGTTTCAAATGAATATCATATAAATTAATTGCCATATGATTACCATGTAATTACATTGTGACTCATGACAGTTTAGACAAAGTATCATAGCTGCATTTTAAGAAGTGATAAATGTTTGACTAATGTGTCAGAAAAATGTAAATATATTGTGATTATTGTGGCACTGTTAAACACATTAATTCTCTCCCTAGTTTCTGCAAGCTGTCAGTCATGCTGTGGCAAAGAGCAATCAATCTGACTTTCTAAATTTATCTATGTTTAGGCAACATTTAGCATTTGGGAAGATTTTTGCACCAAAGACCATGGAGGAGGGAGGTGGCCTGAGTGGCACTGCAGCATCATGTATGACACCCTGGAGACACCTGTATTTCCCAAGTCAGCTGCTTATTAAATAAATATATCAGGCTCTATCTTTAGTTGAAAATTAGGAGCTTTTTTCATCATATTAAATAAGTTGCTTTTCAGTAAGGGTCAGTGTAAAGGGGAAAACCCTTTTACCAGCTGCTGTGAAGTGTCAGGCTCCTATTGATGGCAAAAACATGTTTGGCATCAACTTTCCTAAAATAGAGTCTGTAGTTTAAATGGGTCTGAGGTCTTTAAAGCTATTAGGAAACTGAGCAGCCAGCCCGAGAAAGCTACTGAAAGCCAGATAGTGGGTGTTTGCTCTCAGTTATGAATACCATCACCACTGATCTGGTCTTATCACTTAGAGTGAGGTGTCCCAAACAAGACAGCAAGATTACAAAAGAGCACGTTGCTGTTTTTCAGCTTTCTTTCTTTCGTGCCTGGCTGTCAGCACCACACAAAAAGCTCAGAGTTACCCAGACCCCCAGTGATGCAGAGAGCTTCTGGGCTGCTGCAGGGATTTGGGCTGGCAGCTCACAAGTGCTTGTCTTGTCCTCTTCTGCTGCTCTGCCCCTGGTCCTGCCTTTGCAGCGTGTCCCTGTGTCACTTGAGGTACTTACCAAGGGTGTGTAAGGGCAACACCAGCAATTCCAGAGTGGGACAGATCTGATCACAGCCCACAGCTTCCCTCCCACACACACCCTGCCTACATAGTGTGCCCTAGGGATTTGGTTTTGTCTGGGTTAGCAGCCTAGTTGCTGATGTTTTGCCAACTAAATTAAGTAGCCATCAGTTGGAATGATTAATTGAGGTGAGCCAACAGGACATTTCAGGTCCTACTAGAAGCAGACTAGTAGCAGTTACCAGGAAATCAATAGGCAAATCTATTTAAAACAAAGTAAGCGGTAAAGTTGGTGAGAGGAAGGGCCAGGGAGGTATTTCTAGTGGATTTACAGACTGGAAATTATCAGCCCCGTGGCTTAGAATCCCCTTCCTTGATGCTGAGTGACAACTAAGTCACTCATCCATCTCAGATGGGTTCTGAAAGGCAGGGACTCCAGCTACCAGGGCTGCAGGGACCTACTGAGGATATAGGCATTTCCCAGCCACCCTATTTACAGCCATCCAGCTGGAAAACAGTGTCCCAATGCCCTATAAACCCACCTCTAGAGAAATTGTTTCTAGTTTGCAGCAGCAGTAAAAATGAAATAAAGTTGCCCTAATTCTGGGAAGGGTGAACTTCAAAAACCTGCACAGAGCTTGGTTAAGTTTTAACAGTGTTGATTGAACATGAGGAATTTCTTTCCTCTTCTTCCTTGCTCTCCTTTATTAGCTGAGAAAAGTAGGGAAGAAAATAAATTGAAGGACTTGGTTAATGCAATGTGTGACATTAGAAATTACCTTAATAATGAAATGCATGATTATACCAATTAGAGAAGTAGAATGGAAATGCTGTGTGTGTGTAGGTAGTGCATGCTTAGCATACACAACCCCTTAAAACTGTTACAATTCGACACGAACGAACAGACACTCACACAACACCTTTCTTCGAGCAAGGCAGAAGCAAAAGAGAAAGTTTATTATAAAACTCTGATTTATATAGGTTACACACACTGTCCCCTTGATTGGTCAAACAACTGACCTCCTTTGAGACCACACTGGTCAAACCATAGGTCCATCAACTCTCACTTCCTTTTAGAAAGGAATGTAAGTAATCGTTGTTTACAAAAATGTGTGTGTGAAATCTGGCTCCAGAAGTTCAAAACATCAGAAGGCTAGACGAAACATGCAAAAGCAAGGGCAACAAAAACAGACCTGATAACCATCAGGGAGGCAAGGAAATCACTGTGTGTTTCCTCTGCTCCAGGACTCTGATTTGATGGTCTTTGCTGTGGCCAGGTCACCTTTGTCTTTCTGACCTCAATTATTTTTTCTCTGTACCTCTCAGAAAATGTGTTGCTGTTTCAGTAAGTAGAGTGAAAATGAGCATTTTCTAATAATTACCAGTCTTTGCTACTAAATCTAAATGTGGTGTATAACTTTGGGAAGGCTTAGACTGTATGCTGTGTTTGATTCCATGGATATGTGAACACAGCCATGCATGCTTGAGCTATGTACAGTAATGGTTTGCTTGAAAATGGGAATATTTACATGTTAGTAGAGTATATACATGTGAAACCTATGGGATAGCAGCTTATCTGTCCCATCCCTCTAGGGACCAAAAAATAAACCCAGTCTTTTCTAGCCAGGTCTTTTCACATTACCCTGAATGAACACAGCAGCTCTAACGCTGTGGTAAATGCTGTTGAAATACAAGAAAAAGCTGTAAAAGTTAATTCAGTGAGGAGTGCTGGGTAGATTTTTTAACATTGTTAAATTAGCATGCATGATATGAAAACCACCTACTTCTCACTATAGGAAAGACTACAAGTGGCTGACTGAGGAATAAAATTAAAATCTGGGACAGTTTTTAGAATATCCCTTCGTATAAAATTTGAGTGTTCAGGGGTACAGCTAAGCATTTTTACAGTGTTCCTTGAGACACATTTTCTGGCCTGCGACTTCTCAATGTTACTTTTTTCTCACCTGGTAGTCCCAGTTTCTGTGCAAATTTTGTTACTCTTCTCACAGTATGGGTGAGCTGAGAGTTAGAGCAAAGTTTTGTTTGCAGAGCTCTTTGTCCCCAGGCAAGCAGGACCGTCATTTTTTGTTAGAAGCCCCATGCTGGTGGCAGAGGCAACATTTCTGCTGTTTTTGTCAAGGAAATAGTGTAGCACTTAGAATTCTTCCTGTTGCCTTGTGACATAGGCCACTGTCAGTTCTCTCTTTGTTTTCTACTACTGCAGTTTCAGTCACAGGTGTGTGCTGGTATGTTCTCCTTGAAAACTGTTCTGCAGATAACTGGGGGTTAAGCATAAACAAAGATGCTGTGTTGAGTAACAGGCCCTTGTTTCAGATTGATGATGATGATGAATGAAAGAAGGGTTACAGAATAGAATAGGCGTGGGAGTTGGCTTTTCCACAAGAAAATACTTGACACAGTAGAAAAATAGGGAATTAAAAGTAATTTTTCTACCTCAAGTACTGTATTTTGTGTATGAGAGCTATCAATTGTTTAAATAGAGGGAATTGAAATAATACTGCCTTTTGGCACAATAGGACTTAGTCTAATTTTATCAATTAGAGTATAAACTCATCAGCAGGAATGCTGATTAGGGGCACTTGGGCTGGGGTGTGACAGACAAGTTCAAAGAGGTGCCAAGTGCCTGGCTATTGGCTTTATTAAGAGGAATATTTTGTTTAAAACATTGCCCAGAGGCTTCCAGGTTTAAAGTAAGTCTTGTCCCGTGTATGCACCTCTGGGAGTCCACATAGGCTTAACTGGCTTCAGGAGCTGTGGGTAGGAATTCAGGTCTGGGGATGCCAGAGAAAGGTGACCCCGCTGTTCTAGTTTCCCTCTCAAGTCTGCATCATGGTGCAGTGCAGTTCCTGCAGCACAGTTGTTTTTTCTCTCTGGACCTCTGTTTTCCTCTGTATGTGGGCAATGCTGATTGCACACTACAGTGAATCCTCATATTGCTGCTCTTCCTGATCTTTCATTGCCCAGACTTCTGTCTAGCAGTACTTCTGTCCAGGAGAAGAGATGGATTTTGAAGACAGGCATTTTCAGTGCTTATTTCCCAGATACACTTGTTTGTATGGGAATTGCTGAAGATTTAGGCAACTTTGTTAGGGAGGCTTTGTTGCGCCCTGGCTTAAAACTTGCCCTCCTCCAGCTGCTTCTGCCCTGAGCAGAAACCCCTCGGGCTTAGGATGTAGCTACTCTTGTGTTGGTGACTTTAATGGGGTGACCCTGGCTGAACTCCAGGCACCCACCAAAGCCACTCTCTCACTCCCCTCTGCAGGTAGACAGAGGAGACAAAATAGAACACAGAGTTCCTAATTTTAGATAAGGACCAGGAGAGCTCACTCACCAAATACTGTAACAGGCAAAGCACACTTGAGTTAGAGATAGGAATTGAATTTTTTACTAACGAAGTCACAGCAGGATAATGAGAAGTAAAATAAAACCTTAAAAATGCCTTTCCCCCACCCTTCCCTCTTTCCCAGCTCCACCTCCTACCCCAATGGTGCAGGGAGACAGGAATGGGGGTTCTGGTCAGTTTATTACCCGTGGTGTCTCCCACTGCTCAGGGAGAGGAGTCGATTCATTCCCCTGCTCCACCACGGGGTTTCTCCTGCAGGAGACAGTTCTTTGTGAGCTTCTCTACTGTGAGTCTATCTCACAAGCAACAAACCCCTGAGAACTGTTGCAATGTGAGTCCATCCCACAGGCAACAATTCTCCCAAAACTGCTGCAGTGTGGGGCTCTCCTCTCCATGAGTCTCTCACAGGGTCACAGCCTCCTCTCAGGCATCCCCCTGCTCTGGTGTGGGGCTCCTCCACAGGCTATGAGTGGATCTCCGCATCCCTGTGGATCCCTGGGGGCTGTGGGTGGATCTCCTGATCCCCATAGGCTATGAGTGGATCTCTGGATCCTCAGGGGCTGTGGGTGGATCTCTGCATCCCCCGTGGGTCCCCAGGGGCTGTGGGTGGATCTCTGCATTCCCTGTGGATTCCCAGGGGCTGTGGGTGGATCTCTGCATCCCCCATAGATCCCTCCCCATGGCTGCAGTGGCACAGCTGCTTCCCCGTGGTCTCACCACAGGCTGCAGAGGAATCTGAGGTCTGGCCCCTGGAGCACTTCCTGTCCCACCTCCTCCACTGACCTTGGTGTCTGCAGAGTTGTTCTTCTCACATGTTCTCACTTCACTCTTCTCCGGCCGCAATTACAACTGTGCCGTGACACTTTCTTTCTTCTTAAATCTGTCATCCTGGAGGCCTCACCACCATTTGTAACTGGCCCAGCTTTGGCCAGTGGCACACCCGTCCTTAGAGCCACCAGGGACTGGCTGTGCCAGACACGAGGGCAGCTTCCAGCAGCTTCTCCCAGCAGCCACCCCTGTGGTCTGCCTGCTGCCGAAGCTTGGCCATTGAACCCCACACAGAGTGCGGTGTAGCGGTGCAATCCCAGCTGTGCTGGCAGCTGAGGCCAGTGCTGTGCTCACCCCGGGCTGTGTCTGGGCCCTGATGGCTGGCTCTGCTGCCTTCTGCCCATGCTGCTGCCGCGGGGCCGAGGCACAGACGGGCCAAAGGCTGGACACGTCCAAAAGGCTCGAACCGGCGCAGCAAGGCTCGCAAGGGACCATCTGTCTCTGCCCAGAGCCCTTTCCCTCTGAAGGCAGGAGGGATTTAAAAAATCACAGGAGGTAATTGCTTTAGTTGCTCTTTCAAGTTCCTCCCAGCAGCCACTGCTCAGCCCAGCCGTGCTGGCCCTGCATGAGGCTTGGCAGTGCTGGGGGCTCCTGTCTTGTATTTCTGCTCCTTCCTCTGTTTCTCTGGGGGTTTTGAACCTGCTCTGATGCCTTAGGTTTTAGCTGTTATATTTTTTTAGACTCTGCTGTTTTGGTGAGTAGTTTTAGGTTTCATATTAAGTGCTAATAAGCTCTCTTTCTGGTGCAGATAGACAAAACAATTCATTCTCTAGTTTGATACCAAGGTCAACTTTCAGGCCCAAGAACTAAACTGTGAAGTGAGAAGAAGAAACAAGGAGGATGGAGCTTCATAACCTAAAGCTATGGTTGGACAATTAATTCTAATATGCTAATGGGCCAGAACTTATAAAAATGTGAGACCTTGTGACCCGGGTGTCCATTTTGTGACCACTTTGGGGCATCTTGGGTGTGGTCCGGCTGGACTCTTGTGTGGCCCAAGAGTACCCATTGAGAGCTTTTAATAAATCCCTACTTTGTCCTTTGCCCTGTCTAATCTCTGTTCCAGGTCAGCCTCTAGAAGGCATCATTCCCTTCACACACCCGGGACATGGCTGTGCTTTTTGTTCCCGTGACATCTGCCATGCTGCAGTCGCTGGCCCAGTTGCTTTCCCCGTTTACCCCAAAAGAGGGGCAGCATTTGTCCCCACTGGATTTAGCATTTATTGTCTCCCAGATGCCTGTGGGCCCTGCAGCAGGAGCTGGAAGCTCTGGTGTTGGACAAGGTATGCTGCCATGTGTTGAATGGTGGGGTTGGAAAGAACTGCCCAACAGCTGCCTCTTCCTCCAGCTCTGTGCAGCCTCACAGACTGAGAGGGCCATGAATTCTTTTGCCTCAGAAAACAGCACATGCTGGTGAGGCCTTGATCTGACAGAAGTAATGATGGTTGAGATGAGTTGAGATTTTTTCTGGGTTTTTTTTTCTGTAAATGATGAGATTTCTACTTAATAGGACTATAGAGATGTCGATGTGCTGTGACAAAAATTCCCTTTGCATGGCAGGAGTGAGGAATCCCCCCATTTCCCATGTTGGCTGTTGGAAGGAATTGTGCACAAAGAAGTAAACAGGGTCACTGATAGCAGTTTAGCTGACTTTACTCCTCAGCTGCAGCTTTACAGTAAGAGGCAGAAGCCTTTTTGTCTTTTGTCTCTGTTTTTTTGTCTCAGGACAGAACATATGAATATGTACATGTTATCCTTGAAAACCATAATTTATTTAATCTTGGAATGGGTCTGCCATGGCACTTTCTTGCTTGACAATGGCCCATGTGAAAGAAACGGTGACCAAGAAACCCAATTAGCAGCTACAGTCCTCCTAGCTAAAGGAAGGAGTCATAGCCAGGACATAAAAGGAGGAAGAACTGGCACAAGGATGCATTCCATTTTGTCAGTTTTCACACCTGGTGTAATTGCCAGCTAATGCAAGTGAAGAGGAGCAGGTGCAGGTATTGCATCCAGGGTAAAAGCCAAGAGCTTACTATTTATCAGGATTCTTTTGGTATGAATCACAAGATTTTTTTCCCAATTGTTTTTCCTAATTTGTTTCCTAATTTTATTGGGTGTCTAACAACTTCAGTTTCAAAACTAACCATATTAACTCCATATAATCTAAATACTTTCTAGAACTGCAAAAAATTCATATCCTTTGATTGGATGTGTTACAACCCCTGCCCTAATACTGGGCACACAAATTCTGTCAAAGCTCAATTATTTCTGCTATTCCAGTCAATACCTTTCAGGTGCTGAAGGCTGGATCTGCTGCCAGTATAGTTTAGCTGAGCTTCACTGGTGCTGTGCAAGGTTTTATGTGCTAAGCAGCTGTTTTTTTGGTGTAGGTGTCCCACAAACACAGCCTTCAGTATGATTTCAGAGGAAACAGAGACCCTGTGCTTCTGTGAGTACTGACAGTCTGCGCCCAAGTTTTTCCTAAGTGTTGTGTCAAAGGGTTAAGTAAATACAGAGGCACATTTAATCCTGCAACCTGTGTATTTGAAGAGATCATCCTTGAAACTACCACCAAGTTCACCAGGAGCAAAATCCACAGCTTTGTGAAATTCAGTGGAAAATTGGCTTCAAGGAGCATTAACTCAGGTTCTCAGTGAATGTCTTTCTTCTTGATTAAGAGAGAGGGGAAAAAAAGGAAAAAGAGCACCTTTAGCTACTAAAGTCACTTTTTTTACTTTCCTTACAAGTTTGAATTTGTCCACTGCCTGGACTATTTTGCTGTTTTATTTATTGATACTGAGACAGAACTAGGTTTAAGCTTAATTCTAGGCTCCAGATGGTTTTTAGAAGGCGATCACATTTACAGTCCTGAGATTTGTGCATGGCTGTTTCCACTTCCATGCCTTGCAGCTAAACCCCGCTTGCTCAGATGTGGAAATCCTATGCAATTTCAGAGTTTCTGTGAAGGAAAAGATCTTTTTCTGCAAAGCCTTTAGCATGATTTCCATGGGAGATGGCAGTGTACTTTCCCCCAGGGGTGCATGGAGGGGTCATGACCAGCTCTGCAGCCTGACTTGGAGAGGGGCATTTTTCATCCAGTCCTCCAAGATCCAGTGAGGCCACAGTTCTCCCAATCTGCCAGCGGGGCTGAGAGCCCCAGAATATCAGGCATTGTGTGGTAAACCCAAATGGCAGCTCAGCTGAGGGTTGGAAGTGATAAGCGGTGCTTTTGAATCATTTGGCTTGTTTTATCAAATCATTCTGAATTAGGTAACTTTAAGAGGAGAATTCTTGCTGCTCTGGGTCCATTCAATGTTGGAGGATCATGTAAAAACACAAAGGATCCTCTAGTTCCTCTCCTCAGAGCCCAGTGCCCCTGCATGGGTGCCTGCTATATCCTCCTCCCAGGTCAGTGTGGGAGAGTCAGGCTCTGCAGCTCCCTTTCTGCTATGGATTGGATTTACTTGAAAGTTTTATTTTAGGCACCATAGTACGGCCATGTGTTATTTTGTAGGAGCAGAACTGTGTCATCCAGCTGGTGGCTTTTTGTTTTGCTTTTTCTTTGCAAAGACAAGCTTTAAACTCAGCTTTTACAGTAATGCTGGATCATCAGCAAAGTGCACAATGGCAGGATTTGCCCTTCCCATGCCCTGTTCCTGTAAACCACACTGCTAAGGTGTGCGAACCCTGTTTTTCATTAAGAACTAGAAAATTCTACCTTCTTCTAGCAAAAAAGTATGTTTGCTTGAGGAGAGGTTTAGGCTACCAAAACCGTACTGAGTGTGGGTACCAGTGAAGGAGAAGAGCATGAGTAAACACTTGTTCCATCATTTCTTTGCATATTTGGTTTTCAGCTCACTTGTGTTAAGCTTTTCAGCTTTTGCATCTGCTATGTCGTTTTGCTTTCATTTTTAAAGTGTTCTGTGTACATCTAAACCCACGTGAGGATGATCTGTTTTCTCTTTTTTGATTCTTTCCAAGGCAATAAGACATCTGGCTGCTCCTAGTGTGAATTATCAAGTCGCATTCTTTTAACCCCTCTCATCACTTTATTTGTAAAGTGCTTACCCGCTGAGATACCAGGGGCCATGTGCAAACAGTTTGAAACACCATTGGGAAATAAATGGCATGGGCAAAAATGATGGGATGCTTTTTAAAGTGGAAAAGCTGTGAGTGCTGAAAAAGGCGTGTTGGGGAGTAGGGGAGGAGAGATCAGATCAGTCCAGCATTGCTGCAAAGCCCGACACTGACCCTTCTTCCAAAAATCAAGTGTAAAGTTCAGCTCTTCCTCCCTGGGTGGTGACCCCAGCAGGCACTGGGATGTGCCCTTAAATCTTCTCCTGGATTTAGCCAATGCTGTAGGAAAAGCCACATCCCTGACCATGTGGGAGAGCAGGACCCCAGCGTTGCTGGGGTGATGATTGCCACAGGAGGAGACTGGAAAGCTTTCAGAAGCTGAGCTGCCATCCCTGGAATTGTTCAAGGCCAGGTTGGATGGGGCTTGGAGGAACCTGGTCTAGTGAAAGGTGTCCCTGCCCAGGGCAGGGGGTGGGATGAGACGAGCTTTACAGTTCCTTTCAACCCAAACCCTTCTATAATTCCTGCAGAGGCAGCTAGTGGGGGAATGAAGGCCCTGGGTGCCTGGGTGTTCTGATCTCCCTGTGTCAGGACAGTCTCTCTGTGGGCTCTGCTAGGGGTGAAATTGTGATGCTAAAGCCTGGTGGGCTGAGGCACGTTTGTTGCTTGTGTGAAGTCCTTGGAGGAAGAGTAAGAATCGAGGCTGAGCAAATGAGCTGGCTGGCTCTGTTTGTGTGCCACATCTGCCAAATGGCTTTTTTTGGGAAGAGCCCTGCCAAAAAAAGGCCCACAACAACATCATGCTGCCAAGATGTTCAACTTTCTGTGCTCGTTTCAGCAGATAGAGATATCTAGAAAGACAAAGCGCTGCTGTGATGTTCTTCTTTTCCCTCCTTCATGCACAGGGCAGCTTCCAGGTGCCCAGATGGCAACACAAACCTGTGGCTTCTTTGGGACTGGCATAGATGGAGTGACCTGCATGAGCAGGGATGGGGCATGGGGCAGATCAGAGGATGGGAAGGCATCAGCCCCATGTGCTTCTTTTCAGCAGTTTGTGGTCTTCCAGCACTGTCTCGTGCTTTTGCAGTATCTCTGCAAAGAGTATTGTGGAAAACAAATAGGAGCTTTCATGGCAAATGAGAGGGTGGTAAAACAAATAACACATCATTGATTGATATAATTTTGAAATAATTTTGAAATAACCTAAATGCAGGAGAGTTGCCAGTAGATGAAAAGAAACATCCAGATCTGATCACAGCTTTGAGTGGCTGCAGGAGCTGAGCAGTCTGTCCCCCCCTGTCCGGGATTAACTCAGTTTATCCTGAGCACTGTGGGAAGCAGCACTAGCATCAAAAAGGATAAGCACTGGTTTTCCTGGTGCTTTTCCATCTGACATCCTTCAGACCCTCACACTCCAACCAGAAGTGTTAGGACTAATGCAGGCAGGAGGTGAGTGAACTCCAACCCTTCCTGGGAGCAGATTGCTCACATGGAAATCTGTGCCTGCCTTGGGGGGTGAAGAGCTGGGGGGCAGGACTGAGGCAGGCTTCAGGGGACGGATGCCAAACACCAACAAGGGCATTATTAGCAGTGAGGTGGGTGCAGGTGTTGCAGAGACAGGGAGCCTTCAGCAAAGAGTCAAAGCAAATTCCTCTATGCCAACTTTCCATCCTCTGTGTGTTTATTCAGATGCCATACAGTTTTAGTAATCATCACTGGGACAAATTTACTGAAGTCTTTCAAGGTTTCCTTGGGTAGAGATGAAGGTAGGCACAGCCATGAGCAGTTCAAGGGCAGGTGCCTACAGGAATTGAGAAATTTTGACTAAGTAACAGCTTGAGCCTGAAGTTGAGAAATTTGGCTTTGCTGTGCTAGATGGCAATGAAAAGACTCAGTGGGTAGATCTGAAATTGAGGAATTTAATCAACATAGCAAATTACAGGTTGCCTTTATCTTCAAATTGAAATGAAGGGTTTGTGGAGCTAAGAGAGATGGAGAAAAAACCCTGGGTAAGGGAGGTGGATGTAGAAAATCAGTATTGTTTTGAGATAGACTTCTGGTCAGATGGCACCAGCAGGCTCTGCTGTGCTCTGTTTGTACAAAGGTGCTTTGCTGGTGTTTCTTTGTTACTAACTCAAAACAACTCTTTGATCACAAAGTGTTGATTGAAGAGTAACAGCCAGGACAGGAAGGTGTGGCTGAAAGGAAGTTACAATCCCAGAATGGAAACCAGTCAGCCCAGTGCCACCTAAAACTGATGTGTCTGGTGTTCCCACCAACGCAGGGCCGGAGACACCTCACAACTACATCCAAAGGATTTTAGCCAGGAGAGAGAGGAGGAAGGCTGTTGCTTGAACTGATTAAAAATCAAATGGACAATTTTCAGCCACAAAAATAAGGTGAGAGGACTAAGCAAGTGAGCCCTACAAGAGCATCTAATGATCAAGATAAATGCTGAAGTCTACACATGATTGTGTACTGTGCAGGGTTTGTTAGATTTCCTAAATGCCGTGAGAATTTCCTGGTGCTGCTGTCTAGACTGAGTCAGACTTCTCAAATACTCACATTGAGCTTATTATCTATGTTTTCCTTTAAGATGTTAAAAAAAAAAGGGCAAAAGTGCTTATGATTTTTTCACTGAGGTATAAAATAGATAAATAGGAGGATAAAACTGATTTTGAGGGGTTTAGCCATTTCATCCCTATTAACAAGATCATGCGCTAATGGCTAGGAAATGTTTTGAAGGAGTAATTAAAAATTCATTTATTTTTTACACAAATATTTCTCTAACACTTTCCTATTCTTGTTAGCTTTTGGAAAACAAACACAGGTTGAACTTGAGGGAAGAGAAGTTTGAAATATTTTAAACAAATTAACTTCTGCTATGACCTCAACTGCCATGCTCTCAGAATTTAAAATCAAATCTGTTCGAATAAAGCATTATGAGGTCCTTTTTTTTAAAATGGAGCAAAAAAACCCCCAACCTCTGAAGCAGACCAGAGAAAAAGAAGACAATAGTGCTTGGAAAGCAACCTCTTGGCAAAGAGGAACAAGAGCAGTGGAATAATTTAATTGCTCATCAGCTAATTATACGGTATTATAATGTTAATGTGTCTTCATCATGACAATGTAATAGGTATAGATTGAAGCATATGAAAAAGAAAGTGTTGATGCAGTAATTATAACTAAGAGCAGAGCTGTTAGAGTAATTATAGCGCTTCATCAGGTAATTAACGTATTGTTCAACTTGAGATGGAGAACAAAGAGTGAAGAAGTTAAATATTGAAGGACATGCCTTCCCTGCTCCCCAGCTCCCTGCACTTGCCGCAGGAGGTGATACTCCATATTGATACTGTTATTTTCTTATTTCCTTGGACATCTTTTATTGAGCGGGGGAGCTGTCGGGGTGCTTGCAGCCAAACCGGCTGGCAGTACTTATTTTAACCTGTTTATGTTGGAGACCCTCTGGACCCTCCTTCCTGCAGAGGCAGGCAGGGTGCAGATGGGTGTCTGGCACTAAAGGGCAGCAGATGCTGCTGCAAATTGACCTGTGGTCAAAGACACTTATTTAGCACAGGCAGAAGTGATGCACAGAAGTCTGGGAGCAAACCAACCACCTGAAATTGAGATGGGTTTCTCCAGTGTGCCCCCATGCCTGTGGGGTGCCGAGGGCATCCCTGCCTGGGCACACACAGGGCCCTGCACTTGTGCTGCTCCTGTGCCCACCCTTCGCTCCTGCCACCCCAAATCCCTGTAGGAAAACAGCACTGGCCTGGCTCTCACAGCTCCCAGGCTGGGGGTTCTGCTTATTTGGATCAAACTCAACGTGTTCACCAGTCAGGTGTCCCGTGGGGAAGGTACTGGGCTGCCCCTGGCACATCCCTGCCCACAGCCAACAGCGTTATTGGGGGGAACCACTTAAGGACTAATCAGGGTTTTCATATTGCTCAGTGTTCCAAAGAGAGATGTGAGGTCTATCCCACCTGTGCAATTTGACTTGGGCTGGAGGAAAAACCTGCTCAGGATCAAGGAACCCCTTGGGAGGGGGTGATATGTCTGGGTTTGATTTTTCATTTGCTGGTGAAGCAGACTAGGTTGTTTCCAGCTTTGTGCAAAGCTAATAAGGAAGCCCTTGTACCTTGGGCAGCAAGTACTTGCAACATAAACATCACTTTTAAATATCCAGCTTTGTGTCTGAAGCCTCTCCCCCAAAATATCCCAGGAGTTTTTCTCTGTCTCCCTCATCCCACAGGAGTGCTTAAAGTCACTAGCCCAGTGCTGTAAACGTGTGGATGCGCTTAACCATGAACATATACTTTCTTATATGTCTATACTGGTCTCTAAGACTTATTCCCATCTTGGTGCACAGATTTTCTCAGAATCAGTAATTCTTGTCAAGGTATCTCCCAGTCAAGTGTACACCTAAAGCATGACACTAGTACAGGGTGGGTTTGTTCCCTCTCCTTGGTCCATCAGGACATCTCAGCTCTGCTGCCTTTTACCAGCCTGTAATCTGCACACCTCCCTGGAGAGCTTAAGGACTAATCAGTGATAGTGGTGGCAGCATTTTTTTCATTTTTGGCTGAACTTCCCTCCTTCACCTTAGCACAGTTTTCTATTGAAAATCAAACCACCTTGCAACTGATTGTCATTGACAACAGCATAATTTGTGATGAAATTAGGGCAACAGTGGGACTGGTTTGGTGAGTTCATTTAGTGATGCGCTGATTTGCAGGTCAGTTTGATGCCTTGCTACAACTTACTCAAGTGTTGTATCCCCTTGCAATGTGCAGTTCTATACCCAGCCTAAGTGATCAGAATTAAATTGAATGTTAAAATGTTATTTTAAGGTAAATCATGTCATGAAGCAGGAAGGAGGATGCCGTTCTCCTGGTGAAAGATGTGGAAACAGATACTGTATGATGATAGAAAGGTGGGATCAGTGTAAGAAAATGTGATTTGGGTGAGGTGAGCTGCGAGGAGCTTGGCTGTAAAGCCAGTGCAGAGCCCTCAGGATCATGAGCTGAAATCACTGAAGGGCAGTAAAAGAGGCCTGAAAGGAAGTTAGATTGCTGGTAGGGAAGGAATAAACCCTAAAGAGCAAAAAGAAGTATGAGAGCTAAAAGGGCAGAGTTAGATAAGGGTGGGCTGAGTTCTAGGTTAAAAAAAGATGTCCAGGTATCAGAGAGGAGAAGCTTTGGAGCAACCATATGATCATAAAGGCGAGTGGAATTCAGGGTAAAGGCTGTTAAATTTGTAAGGGGGGTTACGTGCAGCAATGCCAGCAAAAGTACCTCTCTCCACCTTGATCCCAAACAACAAAAGTACATCCTGCAGACAGTGGCTGAGGGTTTGAAGGAGTGAGAGAGAGGAGCTGGAGCTCTTGTGGCTGCAGTGGCCATGCCCTGGGAAATATTGGTGCATTAAGCTGACTCTGTCTCAGGAGTGAAGTAAATGAATGTGATTAAAGTCTCTTATAGCCTCATCTGAAATGCCATAGTTTAGGACCTCGATTCATTATAATTTAAGAATGTTACTAAGGTCAGGCATTAGCAGTATGCAGTGTTTCAGTGCAGCTAACTCAACTTGAGCATTTCAGTCTGCCTGAGTGCAGCTTCAGTTACTTTTCAAAATGAATGAAAAACAGACACCTGTGTATTTTGACTACCTCTTGAAAAAAAATGCCTTAAAATACATTTACTCTGGAAAAAAATAGCATTAAAATACAGTTATAATTACATACTTCATATGCAACCAATTTTAGGCAAAATGGAATAAATCTATGGGACCAAAAAAAGCACATTTAATATGCTTTAATATTTTTCTAGATTGAATTTGCCATGTTCTGCAGGAATAAGCCTCTTACTGAACAGAATGATATATTAAATTTGGTTGGCCATTTACTGTTAGAAGCTGGGGAAGTTTGTTCCCTGGTAAAAAGCACATTTCTCTGTCTTGAAAAGATTTAATTGTATTTCCGTGAGCACCTCTGTCACAGACATGGAAGATGTATTCTCTCTTAACAAGTCTGTCTGTTTAGGCTACAGTGTGTAATATCAATAACACTCTGGAAAAGTTCCTTTCAGTGAAACAGGAGAGCTTAGTCTGATTGTGTGGTAATGATGGATGGACGTCAAGTATCTCCTGCTGGATTGCAGTTGGCACTGTGCAAATAGCTCAGGGCTTCCTCAACACCATGTTTCCAGCTCAGGGGAATCTGATCAAAATGGAGCCCCTCAAGAACTCTTCTCAGCTTGAGGATCTGCTCTTAGCCTGGGGGTCCCAAAATCTTAACAGGGTGAAGCTGCCGCAGCACAGCCAGTACAGTTCCTCAGGCTTGAGGGGATTCTTTCTGGAGGGTTGAACTTGTTGGTTCTGAAATACTCACCATTCAGCTTCTTCACCTCTGCATTTCTGGTTTTGGGCCAAACCTAGCAATTGAAAAGTGGGAATGCAAATAGGAGAGATGATTGCAGGAAACAGCAGGAGCAGCAGAGTAAAGTGTTCTTCAGGGGAAGTCAAAGGTGTGCCATGCAGGCATTAACTCCTTCCCCCTGTGCAAAGCTCCTTCTTGGCCCTGATTACAAGCATAGCTCAGTGCTCCAGACCTGGGTGTTGTATTTACACCTTTAAAAAATTTGCTTTTATACCTCAGAATTCTCTGCTTGTCTCTTCAGCTTTGGGATCCTCATTGGAATCTTTCCTAAATGCATGAATTCAGTGGTACCTTAGACTGGCAAGAGTCATAGCTTCCTGGGCATTGGAATTAATTTTTGAGATAAATTTACCAGGTTTTATTTGGTGGCCTTTGTATCTTTTCGTTGTTGGTTATATGTTTGCAGGGGGGCTGAACAGGATTTTGCAATCCACTTCCTCTCCACCACTTTGTCTTGGAAATATTTTTATCATTTCTCCTCTCCACTACAGTGGTCACCCTTTTATTGTGGTCTTCTTTATTTTGGCTTTGTCCTTGCTAGCTGTAACCACCATGTCCCAGGTGGTTCTGGACTGCCTACAAATGGAGTGTGTTGCAGCATCCCTCTGGTACTCACTTGCCCTTTAATCCTCCTAATATTTTGCATTCTGTTCTAATGTGCTTATATCTGGGCTTCTGGCCGGGGCTGCCCTGTTCAGAAGTACTTGATTTACATTTGAAAAAGGAAATTAAGCCCTGGGTCAGATACAGTGGCAGTCCTGCCTCTCTCCTCTGTAGCTAAACTCACGTCCTGCCCCAGGTCCCCTTGCCCCTTTGGAAAATGTCATCCAGCATCACCACGGCCTAATACTCTTGTCCTCTTCCCCAGCACCATGAACCTTTTTAATTTCTCGTCTTTTCTTGAATCCAAAATCCATTCAGATTTCCTGAAAGTGGAAAGGAGAGTTATTGACTGTCTTTTCGTAAGCTGTTATGAGGCAGTAAATGGAGGCAAAAGACAAATGCAGCCACATCCAGGGGAAGAAAAATCATAATTAATATCTCACTAGAATAAAGTGTCTCATGAGGGCAAGAGGAGAAATAAAAGGAGAAAGAGAAAAAAGCTTGACATATATCAATGTTTTAGCTATATATATTCACTGCAGTTGTGACTAGCATGTGATCGACTAATAAGGGAACATAGAGACAGCATAGAAATGAAGCCTTTGAATGAACTCTTTTTAAAGAGTTTCCATCAATTGACAGAGATGAAGATAAATCTTGGGTGTCAAAAATGTGGGAGTCATGGGAGCTGTATTTCCTTCTGGTGGGGATGTTGTGAATACTTGGAAACTGAGTGTTTAAGTAACTGCTATTAAAAACGTTTTAAATACAGTGTATTAAGTGTATGTATCACAATGCATTGGGTAGCTCTGGTCCTCTTGGGAAGGGTTGCTCTTTGCAAGAAAGGGTTGGCATTTATATCAATAACAAGAGTTATTGTTGTATGGTGGGCTGTGCTGAAGGAGAGATCTCAGCCTTCAGCACATGTGTTATAGGTGAGAAAGCATAGGATACATGCAAAAGCTGAGACACCTGCCCTTAATTTATGTAATCATTTGAAAGTGTAGGCCTGAGGCCAAGAACAGATAAATAGCTCAGGCACTACCCAATAAGTTACAGCTGATGTATGACTATTAGTAATTGTGGGGTCTTTTACAAGATCCATGTCTTGCACAAATACAATTACTGTATTTTACAGCAGTCAGTGCAAATCACACATTTCCATATTGCATACCAACGTGGTATCTGATTAGCACCAAATTCAATTTGTGTTAATAAGCCTAAGGCAAAATTAGCTTGATACAGTGTCATTTAGAAGTATTTCGACATGAAAAACAAGTTATTTTGTTTTGCTTTGAGTAGGTGTTCTGTAGTACAGCAAACAAGGGGATCCAGAGTGTTAGCCTGAATGATTTTTCTCTCTAGGAAAGATGGTGTGTGATACCAGGGAGGCTGGAGGTGTGAATGTTGACATTACAGAGGGTGTGACAGTCACAAACTTATACCTCTAAGCTCACAAGGAAGAGATCAGTCAAAACAGTATAAGAGGATCAATTGAATTTTTCTTAGGTGTCCAAGAAGCCCATGATACAACTCAGTCATACATTTCTAGATGCCAACGGTAGTTGGTTTTGGTGGTGTGTTGGGCTTAGGTACTTAAAGCTTAACATGATTTAGAAAATATTATCCAAGTGTAGCCCACAACGCAAAGTTGCTACAAGGGGCGCTTTCCTGCTCGTGAGCCCTGCAAAATGCTGTCTTTAATTGTACCTGAGAAACCCCATTGATGTAACACATGATAGTTTTGTTTTGCGAAATCAACTAGGATTAGCCATAGCTGTACCTGTGTCCACTAATACTGTGTGAAATGGCTTTTAAAAGGGTAATATTAATCCCTTTAGTGGCAATTTTCATATGCAAATCCATTAAGAGCACACAAAACCCTTGGCTGTTTGCGAACCCTCTGGGCACTGAAGGACTAGTGTAAGGTTATTTTTTCTTTTCCCTTTGAGCTGCCCCTCCTGATGCTTCCCAGGTCACTGCTGTACCAAGCCTGATATCCTCCCTAATTCTACTGGGGGCAAAACAGTATTTCACTGGAGCTGAGTCTCTGCTTGGCTTTCAGGAACTTGAAGAATAACTTTATGTTGTGCCTCTTTATTTATATATGCACTTAATTAAAGATAACACACTGTTGCTCCCATATAAACTGTTAAGTGTCCCCAAATATTTTTTTTTCCTGTGTAATGAGCACACTGCTCTGCTTGTTTTATCTGCTGATTTACACTTGCTAAGGACTTGCCTGGACCTCCTTCCAGTCAGATGGGTGTGAAACTGCCTGCAGGACCTTGATTGTCAGTAAAAAGCCAATGTTAGCAATTTTCATCAGGCAGCATGGAAATTAATTAGCCCAATTTTATGGAAATTAGCTCATTATAAATAATTTTAGTTGGCCCATTCACAAAGCACTTTACACATTAGGGAAAAAAAAAAAAAAAAAGGAAAAAGCAAAGCTCTGTGAATTGGATACCGAAAAAACTCTTTCTAAAAACAAATGCTCTTCAGCAGCTGTGCCATTGGCAGGGGAGGGGTGGCACCCGCAGATTGAGCCTCTAGACTGTGCTTTTTTCCCACTCAGCGCCTGAAAGAGCAGCAGAGAGGGATTTGTTGGAGGCTGCAGATGTCCTTGCAGAGCCTGAGGTTGCATGTTTTGCTCCTGCAACCTTTGGGCTTGGGCGAGGGAGGAGGAGGAGGTGGCAGAGTGGAGATGGCCATCTCCCGGGTGTGCTGGTCCTGTGGCTAAGAAGAAATAAAATAGTTCAGGCACAAATGCATAATTACAGGGATGAGAGCGGGCCCAGGTGCTGGGAAGCTCTGCCATCTCCTCCCTTTGACTTTTTAGACTGTGAGGTGTCACTCTGCAAGGCAGGAAGGGCACCTGAGTTCTGAGTGAACTCGTATATGTGGGACCCAGGAGGTCCCATGGATCAGCTGGGCCCTGTGAAATCTCCAGGCAGTCCAGACCAGACAATTCTGAGGCTGCTGTGTTTTAATGCCCATTTTTTTAAAGGGTTTGTTGATTCTGGGGAGTGTCTAGAAGAACCTCTGGCTTCTATTTCAGTTTTTATCCACTTTGGTGCTGTTGCCAAGGAGGGTTTTAGTCTTAAGCCTAGTCATGGAATACACAGGTCATGCAAGGGGAAAAACACATTCACCCCAAGCTCACGCATTATCACTTTGCTTGAGGAATTTTCAAGATTTGCTATCTTCAGGGTCTCTAAAACTTTACCTGGGGCTCATAATTTTCCTCTTGAGTTACACAGCAGCCAGCATGGACTGGTTGTCTCATTGAAAAAACAGTTTTCCTTTCTGAAAGCATTGTCCCTCATCCCCAATTTCATTCTTCTCTCAGATCTGTGTTTTTTGAACTGCTGTCTTCTCTCCCTCTGACAAACAGCATTCTTGAAACGCCTGGGAAGAAGCTGGGGAATAAACTCTCCTTATTTAGGGAGTGATGTGTCCCATGTTCCCAGTGAGGCAAATGTGCTCAGATTCTGTTGTTCAGCCACAGCCCTTCCTGTTACTGATACCAGTTACAGAAGTGGATTAGAGTGTCTTGAGAGATAGAGTCCCATTTGCTTTTTGTATCTCCCTGGGCATTTTCCTGGCAATAATTATCATCCAGCTGGAGCAGAAACAGGATTTTTTCCTTGCAGACCCTTCTTTGGGTGTCTGGCATTGCTTGTTTTGGAGGGGGGTGACGGAGGAGCAGAGCATCCCAAAAGGTTCCTTTCTCTACCAAGAGAAGCCCTTTGTGCAGCCTCATGAGCCTGTGAGGATGCTCCCAAGTGTGTGGCAGCACACAAGCATCAGTCACTTCTATAGTCCTCAATTTTCTCAACCCCTCTCTTTAAGGAATTATGGCTCAAAAGATGTGGTTCATTTTAAATAAAATGAAGCTGAAGGAATGTTTGGGGGTGAGAAAAATCTTTCTGGCAAGTGACAACATCGGAATTACTACTCCTTCACAATTTGCTTAAGCAGCCACTATAAACAGCTTCTAATCAGACTCCCTTGGTGTTTAGAGATATCTGTGGAATGATTTTAATTAGATTGGCACCTCTTTGTTAATTCTATAATGTTTGTTTGCTTATAAGTTAAGAGTATTTGGATGCTGTGAAGCTGTTTAACTTCTTTAGTTAAATTTGAATGAGTGGGCTCTTAGACATGCTGTTTTCTCTGCTAGTGGGATTTTACAAGAAATAAGTGTGACTTTTTTTTTTTTTTTTTTTTTTTTTTTGACACCCCAAGTGCAATTTGAAGCACGTTAGGCATCTCCACTGAATTTACCAACATTTACCAAATGAAACAAAGGAAATGGCACAGACACAGGAAAATCTCAGTGGCTGGGTGTCTTACAAGGTAATTTTTTTGGAGTTATCCAGAGCAACAGGTTCATGGTATTAATAAAAATCAAAGGATGGAAAGCATATTTACAAGGTGTTTCAGAGTCCTTAATGCCCAGCACTGTGTTGTATCTGGAGCACCCCAGTTCAGCCCTCTCTGAGCACCTGCCTGCTGCTGCAGCTGCCTCTGTCAGGCTGCAGACCTGAGACATTTTTCCAGACTGAGGAAGAGTTTAGATATCTCTGTCAGCAGTGAAGATGCTGAATCCACATGAACTGAATCGAGGCTGGAAGTTGGGTTTTGCATGTCCTTCTTTCTTTCTTTGGTGTGAAACTGCTTCACTGGAAAAATAGCTGATTATTTCTAATCTGCACCTTTTCCATTATGTTTTTTGTTGATTTACCTTGATTTGAGTTTGGTTTTCATAGTTATTATGGTCTTTAGCCTACTTCCCACAGATTGTCAGAACTCTTCCTATGCTGAACCCATTTCTGTCTGATTATGCAAGAGTGCCCCTGATGTGATCCTGATGAAAAGTATGTAGGGGGCTTGTAAATTGAAAAATGAACTTTGAAACACACTCTCCCTCCTGCCCAAAATGGAGAGTGTTCTCCATAAAAAGAACATTCAGCAATGAAATACCATTTGTGCTGTACTGCCTGTATAAATTTAGGCTCAGAAAATGTGACAGGGCATGTTTTATCACTGTTGTTATCAGGTCTGCATAATTGTTTCTGCAGCATCCTACTGCAACCAGGCTGAATTTGTTTAAGTCCACTAAAAGAAAATAACTTAGGAGTAAAAGATGGGGCACAGAGAACGTGGCTGTGGGTTTGCAGCATAGCAGTCACGGTGACTGTGGGAACACAGAATTATCACACAGAGGAGCCCTATTTCCCTGGGCCCTGAGTAGGACCCACCCAAGGTGTGGCACAGGAGAGGGGTGAGAAGGGGCTCCCAGAGTGGAGCAGGACAGTCTGTCAGGACACCCGAAGGTCTAGGTTTTACCTCAGGGCTGATACACAGTAAAGTTTCTAAAAAGAAAAAGGCTGAGCTTTGCATTGGAAACGTAGTTCAGGGTAAGTTCCCAAAGGACAAGGGAAGGCTGCATCTAGAAATCCCCCAAACGCCATAAACCTCCAGTTAGGATTAGGAACTGGGCATGGGCATCCCCCACACTGAGGGTGGTGGGCTCCATTCCAACCAAGGCTGCACCACCAACTCTCTGTCTCTGTCTGGTGTTTATTCGCCTCCAGCACAAGGTACTGAGAGAACGTGTATGCTGGAACCAAGCCCAGCACCATGGTGTTATCCTTGTTTTACTTCCAGCACTTTTGTGCACTTGTTTTGAATCCTTGGGTTTCAGTCCTTCATCTGGCATTTCTGCCTTTCACCCTAGAACATCTCATCTCTTTGTGATCTCAAATCTGATGACAGAAACAACCCAAAGTTTCTCTTGCTGCAACAAGTATTTAATTCAAAGGCTATCTGAAGATCAAGAGAAGAAATTTCACTTTTTGTTTAACTAGTTGGTCCAAGCAACCAAACAAGGCTAAGTACTTTCTTTTAAAAGAAGATTGATTGTAACAAGCAAGATGATTCTTTTTGGGTGTGATGATTTTGATTCTTCAATTTGAAAAAAGGCACAAAATTATATCTTGGTTCTGAAAATGTTTGTACAGTATTTGCATGATGACATGGTCCAAAGAGTCCCACCTGTGTATGATTACAGGAAAAAAATATTTCAGGAGTTCTATTTCAGGTGTTTTATTTCAAACACTCCAGGCAGTTGGAGAGACTATGAGGGTGATGAAGCACTGACCCAGAGAAGCTGTGGCTGCCCTATCTCTGAAGTGTCCAAGGCCAGATTGGATGGGGCTTGGAGCAACCTGGGGTAGTGGAAGGTGTCCCTGCCCATGGCAGGGGTTGGAAGTAGATGGTATTTAAGGTTCCCTCGCACCCAAGCCATTCTGTGATGACTGTGATTTAGGGTTACGGCAGACAGGTACATCCCCACTGAGGTTCATTGGTGGGTGCCTGGCTTAAAATCCCAAATTTTAGCCCTCAGAGTGGTGTTGATTATGGTTTATGTATGACAAGCTGTCCTGGTTTGGCATTGATTCATTTTTTGGTATGGAGTGGTTCCTTGTTTGGGGCCTTGTTAGCTTCCTGTGGACTCAACAGAGAACCAATCAACAGCCAATTTTAAATAATGACACATGTTAAACTAATGAAAGGGGTGGATATGCATTAGTGAACACACATTTTAAGATGAAAAGCTCCAGGAATACCTCTCTCTTTCTTTTCCTGTCTGAGTACAGGGTAACAGGCTGGCCTGGCCCTTCCGTGTGGCCGGGCTGGCTCTGCTCCAGGGCTGGGGCAAGGCTGGGCTGAGCCAGGGTCTGCCGGGCCCTGGGAGCAGCTACAGGATGGGCCAGGCCCTGGTGAGAGCTGGGCCAGCCCTGATAGCTCCCAGGCAGCGGGAGGGAAGGACACCATATCCCCCAGGGCAGCCTGTAATCCATCACTGTGACTGCTTCCACCAGCCACTGCCCTTCCCTCTGCAGGCCCCAGGTGAGATGCTAGCTCTTTCAGTGCACAGATGAGACTGGCATGACCTTAAATCCTCTCACGAGTGAGAGAAATAAGAGTGAAGGCACGTAGAGAAACAACACGAAGGCACTGAGGTCAGTAAGGAAGGAGTCAGGTCCCAGATGAGAGGCAAATGAGAAGATGTCTTTATTTTAGGCTGAAATTCTCTTGTAAGCCATAGTAATAGAATATGATATATTGAATATCCCTTTAAATCATAGAAAAAGGTATGGGAAGATGAACATTCAAATTGTAGACCTGAGCGAAGGCATGCATACTGAGCAAGTAGATGTTGAAGTAGCTGTGATCCCATGAGAAGTTTAAACAGAGGGAAATGAGTGATGAAGACCACTTTTGCCGCAAGAGAAGAAGAGAACCTCTGTGCCCAGAGATGAAGATGATCTTAGAGACAGATGAAAAGAACTGTGTATTGTATTTTGAACAGTTCACCTTAAAATAATACCCCATGAGTTGACATGGCCCAGAAGCACAGCTGTGAGAAGGCTGTGAAAGATGGGAGGAACTTCACAAATGCAGATTCCTGGGTGGGTGCTAGAAGTTAAAGCCATGAGAGAACTGTTTTCTTGTGGAGAATTCTCAATAGCACAAGAAGAGATGCTTCTCTCCCTAAGTGAACTGAAGAAAGACTATTCTAGAGGTGGTAAACTGACTGAGAATTCTGGGTGTTGTTTCTATACATTGTCAATGGGAAAGAAAAGAGAGTGTAGAGGGAGGAGGAGAAGTGTTCTGAAAGTTTTATTCTTATTCTTATTATTCTTTTAGTTTTGTTAATAAATTTCCTTTGTACCTTTCATAGTTTAAGCCTGCTTTGCTCTTCTAATCCTATCTCACGGTAGAAAATAAACCCACCACATAAATTAGTGCATTAGCCAGGAAGTCTCAAATTGTCAAACCAAAACCACTACATATGCCAAGAAGCAGCCAAGCTTCTTGTCCTAAGGAGGCTGCTTTTCCAGGTGCCTTTGCCTCCACTTTCTTCTTTCCAGTGGCAGGTTTGATTGCACTTCCCTCTGAAATCTTTGCACTGAGCCACCAGTTTGGTATTAGCATAAAAATCTAGTGCACTGCTCTCCCATGGAAGCATTTGCATTTGATACAGCTTTAATACCCTTGGACATACCCCTCTGGTGAAGGAGAGCCCACAGCCGGGATCCAAGCCAGGTATCTCATGTTTTACGTGGGCTGAGCTCTCAAACATGTTGGTGTTAACCATTAACTTTCAATTAGACACACAAAATCCTGTAGAAAGGGGCTGTCCTGCTTTGGCCTTGATTGGCCAATTTCTGAATATTGACACATGATTACACCAATGAAAAGGGTAGATACACCTTTGTGAATACACATTTTAAGACGGAAACCCAGGAATAGCTCTCTTTCTTTCCCAGTCTGAGTACAGGTAATAGCCAGGCCAGGCTAGCTCTGCTGTGGCCTGAGTGGAAATATGGGCCCAGAGGGCTCCCAAGGCCTCGGGCATTCAGGTTCAGGGATACAGATAGATAAAACGCTTGATCTAAGGCCTTGGAGAAAGCTTGGGGGTTTAGAACAGTAAAATTAAAACTGGCATTTATAGTTTATATAGCAATATGTTTTAAGCAAGTTGAAATATGCCTTATATAAGCAAATAAATATATTAAGCAAGATATTAGAAAATACTAAAGTTTAGTAATAAAAACTGTTGTAGAGTTGTTAAAAGTAAAAGGTACAGCAGAAATTTTTTGTAGCATTATAGGATTGGTTTAAAGAGAAGTATCACAGTAGAAATCTAGCAAACGTAGCAATTAATGATTGGTTTTTGAAGATGCTACAGAACTTTGTGGCAATAGTTGGTTGGATAAGAAATTTATAAAAGACATTGTAACTAGATTTAAGATGGTTTTCTGGTGTCAGGGTGCCAAATGTAGCAACCTGAAGGTCTCACCCTTCCATGAGACTGCTTTTGCAATAAACCATCCTTTAATCCTCACATCGGTTGACCCCATCTCGTCTATATCCCGAACACCGGGCAGGGGGAAGGGGAGGCAGTCAGCCCCTGGCGTGTCACAGCTGAGCCCTTGCTGAGCTGGTGAGAGAGCCCTGGCTGAGCTGATGAGAGCTTAGCCACTGTCCCCATCTCCAGCACGACTGCTGAAGAAACTTCCCAGTGGCTGAGGCCAGAAGCAGCCCTGCAGCCCATGCAGAGGTGGCCTGGCCCCCCATCATCAAGGGCCCCCTTGAGATGCTGGCACAGCCCCAGCACAGCCTGGAATCCATCAGGTGACTGCTTTGGTCTGGCCACTGCCCTTGCTTTGTAAGCCCCGATTTAGATGTATACTCTTTCAGTGCACAGAAGAGGCCTCCAGGCCTCCATCCTCTCTCAAGTGAGAGAAAGGGACAGAGTGAAGACAGGTAAAGAAACGGCATGAAGACACCAAGGTTAGTCAAGAAGCAGTAATGTCCCAGATGGGAGGAGTATGAGGAGATGCCTTACTTTTTAGGCTGAAATTCTCTTGTAAGCTATGGTGATGGATATTATATGGATTAGATGGATATTATCAATTATAAGTATATTGAAATATTCCCTTTAAACCATGGAGAAGTATGGAGGAGATGGAAAGTTCAAATTGTAGACCTGAGCAAAGGAGTTCAGTGTTGACGTGAGCAAATGTTGAAGTGACTTGTGATCCCATGAGGAATTTGAACAGAGAGAAATGAGGGATGACGACCTTTTTTGCCCCGAGAGAAGACGAAGAGAACCTTTGCTTTTTAACAGCTCATCCTTAAAATAAAAAAAACCCCATACACTGACATGGCCCAGAGACACAGCTGTGAGAAGGCTGTGAACATGGGAGAAACTGAACTTCACAAATGCAGACTTCTGGGCGGCTGCTGTTCATGGAGAATTCTCCATAGCAGCAAGAGATGCTCCTCTATCTATGTGAACTGAAGAAAGACAATTCTAGAGGTGGAAAACTGACTGAGAATTCTGCGTGTTGTTTCTGTACATTGTCAGTGGGAAGGAAAGAAAATGTGGGGAGAGGGAGAAGTGTTCTGAAGGCTTTATTCTGATTTCTATTATTCTTCTTTTAGGTCTGCTAATACATTTTCTTTATACCTTTCAAAGTTCAAGCCTGCTTTGTTCTTCGTTGGGAAATTTAAAATTGGCAAACCAAAACTACAGGGGCTCTCTGTGCCTTGCTTCCGTAACTTCAGTTTCAACTTTAGTGATGATTTCCAGGCCCCTCTCTTTGTGAAATCCCCGTAGCAGTTTTTCCATGTGCTTCTGTATCTGAGCAGGAGGTGAGCCCCTTGCCTTGATATGAGCAATGCATGTGGTTCCTGACTTGTAGGAAAAACTGCTAAACCGATTATTCAGTAGAAAAGGGGGAAAAGAGGGGTCTGTCTCATTGCAGCTGTATCCAGTAATATACCAAGGGGCAGGACATATACTCTGTCTTACACGAGGAGATTACCTTAAAGACAGTTGTAATAGTCTGACTTAAACCTCTAAATGCAATTAAATCCTGAGTTAAGCCTGAAAAATTTGATCTGACATTCTGTCTTTGACTCATCCGTTTTTTTGTATTTCGGTATTACGGCGAATGCGCTGTAATGGATCACACACTCCAAGGAGTATGCTGAAAGGGATGGGGTAAATTAGGGACAGCACATCAGGCTGGATTTTCAGAGTCAACCATCAATTTCCTTTTTTGTAATGTGTGCTAACATCTGACAGCTGAATATGTATTTAATGAGATTTTGAAAACAGACTTCTGATCTGTTAGAACAACATGCCTTGTGAGAAGGTGCCTGTGCTGCTGCATAGTTGAATGCTTTAGGAAAATTAACTTACTTGAAAGCTAAATAAGGCTGAAAACCAGCTTGTTAGTAGAGGAGATGCCATCCACCCTGTCCCAAAACATTGCCTCAGCTGAGGGGGAGCCTCAGTGTTTTTTAAAGGCTCAGGAATGTTTAATTAACTTCATTCTTCCCATTATTTTTCACTTTATTATGCCATGTAACCTACCAGCCCTTCCATCCGGATGTCCCTCAGATGCTGCCTCCCAGCTCTTTGGTGGGAGAGCTCTTGATGAAAGCCCAGAAAACTTCAATCTTAATTTCAACTGCCTTGAACACTCACCACTGCCAGATCAATTTCCTCAGCACAGTAAGTGTGAACGTGTTCCTCCCTAGCTGATAATGCTTTTCAGCTTCATACCTGAGCTCTCTGTTTGCTGTTCACAGGAGATTGCTGCATTTCATGGTTTTCTCATGGCTTGGGAGTTTGGCCAAGGTAGGGACTTCCCCTTCAGGTCAGTGTTGCTCTCAGCCTCTTCTGCAGTGCAAGTCGTAAGTAGTATCCAGGAGAAAAGCAGCACACAGCAAGAGGATAAAGTGGAGGGTTGTTTGGTTCATCTGCCCCTGTCAGAAGTACCAGATATAGTAAAAAGTATCAGGAGTACCAAACATCTGTCAAAGATTGCTTGTGAAGAACTTCTGCTGCAGAAGAGGCTGGGCTGATTCAGGTAAGCATCTAAAACACTGGGATTTCTCTGAACTTTGAGCCTTGCTGCAGTTTTCCTGTTATTCCTGTGAATCAGCCTACATCAGGTTGCAGTAGAGTAAACTCATCCCTGCTATAAGAGCAGTAGTAGAATAGGACTGGTTCTTTAAAGCTATGATTAGCCCTGTATGCTGGAGATTTGAAATTATTTCCAAAATCTGGAATGATCCTAATTATTTGCATCCTCCTGTGTGGAAAAGCATGATAAAATTGGCCATAGAGCAGTGCCTGGGTTATCAGTTGCCATAAATATTTAGAGGTTCTGGAAAAAAGGAGAGCAGGGAGCGAGGTGATGTGCTCTTACTCTATCCCATTTCATGGTTATGATAAGGGCTGGTGTGGCACTTTCACCAGGGGTAATGTGGCAGTGTTGGAGCCATCTGGAGGGATTACTCTATTAATTTCCATTGTGCCTTTAGATATCTTTTCCTTTTCTGTGCCTCTGCCTGTGACTGAGCCAGTTGAAATTAATTTACCTTCAGTGACAGGCTGGTACCTAAACAGGCATCTGCATCCAGCCTGTTGCAAGTTTGTTTTTTTTTTAAGCTGCACCATCAAATTTTTTTTTGAGGAAAACAATCGATAGGAGCAATGAGGAGCTTCGAGCTGCCCAAACTGTGAGGCAGTAATTGCAAGTGAATGGTAAATTGTGTTGCCCTTCACCTGAAACACTGCCAGCTTAAATAACTCCTGCTGTTTTTCCTCTCTGACTGTTTGTGGATCTTTCTTTGTTCTGCTGAGGCTGGGAGGGAGATCTGAGCTGAAAAGTTGGGGAGGGCTGTGAGCAGCCACTTGCCAAGTGGCCATTGCTACTAGTGGGGCAAGTGGAGTTTCTCTCGCTTTATAAAATATTCCTTTGTCAGGGTTATGTCTTGCAAAACAGTATAAAACAAGGCCCTAGTAACTGCAGAAAAGGTGCAATTTAAAATCTTCTGTTTTCCAAAGGCAGAAAGCTGGCAGTGTAGAAAAGAGTCAGAAGAATCACCAGAGAGGTGCATGTAATGAGATACTTGTCTTTTTTCTTTCAAGCACTTCTGTCTTGCCTTGGTGGGCAAAAAATATTTACTAAAACAATAAATTTTGCACTTTTCTTAGATCCTGCAAGAGAACAGCAAGTAATCACAATAAAAGAGGGTCAGCTAAAGGCTCAGGGCAGCAGATCAAGCAAGTGAAAGTGAAAAAAGAGGATGCACTTTGATGCAGAGCAATTGGGAAAAGATATCACAGGGTTTCATAGTGCAGAGAGCACTTTCCAATAATTTTTTTTTTCTTTTGTATTTAATGCAAAATATTTGCCGTGGTCAAGAGCAAATTTGCAACTTTTCCTGGCTAGAGGTCTCCCAGAGGTAGCTGGAGGAGTAGAAGGCAGCACCATCAACTGCAGCATCGCTCAGCATCTCCAAAATAGCTCAGTTCATGTGCTTCAAAGCTGGTCAAGTGATCTCAGCTTGGGTGAACAAGATTGAAATGAGGAATACCCACCTGGGTGTTTTTTTTCTCTCCATATGTTTTCAGTACAATTTTTTTTTAACAGAGCAGAGGATTCTAAAACTGCCTCCATGTTCAGATTTTGGGTTTGTTAAGGAAATACTGCACTTTTCCTTTGAAGGTCTTTGCCTTTCATAATTTTGTGTGTTGTTTCTAACACTGCCATTTCCTGGCCAGCCATGTTTCTGTCAGTGTCTCCTTTTCTCGAGCTGGATATTGCTCTGACCCTTTTTAAACCTTTTTCACACAGTAGGGGGAGGGAATTTCCACAATTCCTTATGAAACTGCCATGTTAGAAATTGTGAATCTGGCTAGCAAGAGGCAGGGATCCCAGTCATTCCCTTGGGCCAAAGTCATATCACCTGGACTCAAGCCTGCCTTCAAACTCATAAAGAAATTGTCTCAAGGATTTAATATATTTAATTTTATAGAGGCTCGATTTTCACATTACTCACTTTTTTGTGCGCAAACCTTGTGTAGGTACAAAAAGGTTAGTTTATAAATGCTGGAGATTTATAGAGAAGCCTCTGTTATGGGGTATAGGGATGGGTTGGAAATATATCTGTTGGAGATACGGGCAGTGAAGGAGTCTCCAGTCTTTTTTTTTTTTTAAGTCTCTGTTCCTATAGGTGAAACAAAATCTCTAAAGTATAAAACAGTGTAGGACAGATTGGAAAGTGTACCAATTGCAGTGATCAGGGGAGGGATTTCAGGGGAATCAGTTTGTATTTGTAAAGTCTAAGTCCCCCCTCAAAAAAAACCCCAAAAGACCCGCATCAAAACCTTCAAAACTTTACTGCTCAAGCCTCCACAGATTTTAAAGCCAAGAAATATAAATAAACCCCCTCCCAGCTTTATCCAGTGGTTTGGGTTTTTTTAATCTCTTTAAAATGTCCTGGCCCAAAGACCATGATTTCTAAGGCAAGCAAAATTTTCTTGGAGCGTAATGAAAATAGTTATTCAAAAACCCTCTCCAGCTATGGAAAAAACTTTCAATTCATGTTTTTTTTTTTTAAAAAAAATAAGTTCAAAGTTCTCTAATCCTTGCCTCAATATTTGTATCAAATCGGTTGATTTTGAGTTTTTGCAGAGGGTTCTGTGATGTCTGCTTCTGCCACCAGCTCTTGATCCAGTCCTGCAGTATTTTGGGAAGGATTTCCATGTCACTGACAGTTTTCCTTTGCTTGGGCAAGTAGTTGAACTGGCTTTTAGCTTGAGTCGAAAAGGCCCCCAAATGTGGTGCAGTTTCATGTACTGTGTAGGACTTGGTTGAACCGCTTTGCTTGTGGAAGCACAAGAGCTGCATTTTTTGTGTTTGTGTTCTGAGCAGACAGTGAGCAAGTCTTCAAGAGGCCCATGGGGAGATTTTAGCCACAGCAGAACCCTTCCAGAGCTGGGAAAATGGCAGGCAAGGGAAGGCTACACTTTTCTAATCTGAGTACAAGCCAAACTTCTCCACAGGATCCTGCAAAGTGAGATTATTTACCCTCATATCGGTATTCTGTCAGTTGGAAGTGACCCACCAAGGTGAAAAGAAAACATTGTGGTGTTTCAGTCAAAGTTTGAACATTGTGAAGCACCACAAAGGGCCTTCAGGTCAGTTCTTTCAGAGATAAATGGGATGATTTTGCCCTTGTTTCAGTTGTATGAAAAGGCCTTGAGACCTAGAGAGTTTCATTTTGAGGTAAAGCTGACAATGTTCGTTGTTATACTCTTGTAATACGTTAACAAGGCCATAGACAAAATAAAATGCAGTTACCCATGTTTGTTTTGCAAGCTAGTGAAGAATTTAGGAGGCTGTGAGAAGTGACACGCAAAAGTGTTTGTGGTTAAAATCAAATCTGCTCCTTTCCAAAGAAGAAGGCCTCTACACCTTAAGGAAAGACTCAGGAGAGAGAGCTTTGGTGTCAGCAATGCTTAGGCTGATCCCGGTGGGTCTAGGTCAGGACTTGGTGTATGTAATCATATAGCAACACAAATGAACCCAACTCTGGCTTTTGGGTTGTTTTTTGACTAATTTTTGGCACTTGAAGGGGATTTAGCCCTGAAGTGAGAGTTGGTGAGTGGTATCCCTAATACTGTAAGGGGGAGTTGGAGTTGGCTGCTCCTGACGTGACCTGCAACAGAGCTTCAAAAGGTGCATCCTCAGGAGTAATTTGCCTCCTGGTGTGGTGTTCTTCCCTGAGTGCCTCTTTTGCTGCACCAAGATAACCTTCAAGTAGCTTGAGTTTGAGGCATGGAGAAGATGATAACACTTAGCATGGATGATGCTCTCAAATCACTCCAAAGAGTTTTGGGCTTTGGGAGCCTTTGAATGTTTCTTAAAAGAGTATGACGAGCTGAAGTTTCTCCAGTAGGATTACATGGCTTGAGGAAAGACCACATATATCAAAAGCTTCACTGAACTGGCTTAGTTATTGTGTCTTCTACTCAAAGCTTTTTCTGATCAAATTTGGCTTTGAATCCATGCCAGCCTCATAAGTCTGGTTGTTGGTGGTTCTCCCCTGCCCCAAAAGTTAAAAACAAAGAAAAAATACAAAGGCTTTCAAATTGTGCTGTAATAAAATGAATAAACAGTCTTTGTGTACTTAATATGAAAACAGTTCAGAGCTTTTTTTCCATAGATTAAAAAATAGCCAGAAAGCAACTTAACAGAGCAAATTTAGTGCCTTGAAATATTTCAAAGAGCTTGCAGGCAGCAAACATTTCCCCTGTTTGTGCTGGTGACCTTTTGTGGTGCCTGAAGGAAAGCGTTGAGAGATACTTTGAAGCATTGAAGAAATACTGTGGACTTACGTAATAGTCTCTAGTGGATTAAACTGGTAGGACTTCACTCCTGCTTGGAGATGGGCCCTATCCCAGAAATTTTGGGAATGTACAGTATGGAGTCATAGTAGCCATTTTCAATACTATTCAAAATAAACTTTTTTAGTTCTGAGAAGGTGTAATACTTTTTTACTCACATGCCTGTTTTCCTAGGGAACATGTTCTCTAAAGCAAGAAACCTTCCTGCTGCTTCAACCTTCCTGCTGAAAGTTAATGCCCTTTATGAGACTTCTTGGAATGCTGCACAAAATCCCTCCTCTGGACAGGGATGCAGCAGATTGTGTAGATTGCCAAGAGTTTGTCCAACACCTTTGACTTTTGAACACCATATTTGCATGCTGTTATCTCTTCTGAATGTCACTGTGTTGCTGTTTCCTGTCACTGATCGTGCTTGGAGCCCATCTTGTAGATGCATCAACCCTTCATTCCTGCTTGTAGTCTGTGGCTGACCATCCAGCAAAGCTTTCTGATATCTCTTTAACTCAGAGCATGTCGGTAAATGTCTTTGGCTTGTGGGACTCATGTACATGAGTACATGCTTCACTGTGCTAAATAAAGATGAACTCTTAAGTACTTGCTTGTTTAAAGTGATCATTTTCTAATGGCTTGAGGTTTCTTCTCCTAATGTGGTTAACAAATTGCTGATGGCCACTTTCATATTCTTCACACACTTCTAATATTTGCATGAATTTGCAATCTACTGTACATTGGAAAAATGCCATGAGTTGGTTCTGAACTATTCTGAGGGATATTTTTGCAAATAAGTTGTATTCAATCACACCAGTCTTTGTTACCATCTACATACATCATCCTTAATAATTTCTGTTCACTTACTGGGTGACTGGAACTAATTTTTAAAATGGTTTTCACGAGTTACTGAAGACAAATAATGTTTATCTTATGAATCATCAAATGGAGTTTTTGTGCTAATACTCATGTAACTATTAAGTATGCAAATAGTTCTTTTGACATAATTAAAATTCTCCTAAAACTTGACTCAATAAGTGAAGGTGAATCAAACTTACAGTTATGATTCACAAAATTTCCTGTGAACCTCACAATGCATATTTAAAATGTGCCCACTCTTAGGAATAGGAATCACAAAGCCAAGTTGCAAACTGGTTTCCAAAGAGCTGTGACCTGTGCTTCATCCTTTCTGCAGCTCCTGGCTGGGATGACTGTCTCAGAAATGTGACATTGCTCATCAGTTTACCAGAATTTCTGACTATGCCTTCAGTGAGAGCTCTGTCCTTGTGTGGCTTTTATGTAACTGGGCTTTGGATTGTGGCTGTGGACATTTTCTGCCATTTAAATATGCTGTTTTATTGGTGAGGGTGTGTGAAAGGCTAGTTCTTTGAGGAATCTGAAATGGGCACAGTCACCACTAGCAGTGCTCCCACAGGATGATTGATCTTGACCTCGAATTGAATAGCTTCTCAAAGTGGTCCAGTCCTTAACATTTTAGTGACATTCTAGAGCCTGTAAATGTAGATTCAAATGCCTTATATCATCTAGTGTATTACAGGCTCTGTGTTGTTGGTTACAAGCTTGTTGTTTTTCCCCAAAAAAATGCTGTCACAATTAGGTCCTACAAACTTTTTCTGTAAATCAATCTATTAAGCTCCATATTGAAGGGTGACATAAATAAATGCCTGGCATTCACTTGTTGCTGTTTGTTAATATTAAACCTAAGTCTTAACATAAAAAGGATAAATAAATTTTAGACCTGTTAATTTTATATTGTTTCCAGCTTGCTGGTAGTGATCCCATCATCTTGCATAGCTGTTCTGCCTTTGTCTTGTTCCACCAATGGTGACATCCAGTGCCTTGGCTCATTGTCTTACTTCAGCCTTTCTCCCTCCAGCCATGTTCTTGGTTTGAAAGACAGGTGTCTGCCAAGAAAGGTTCCCTTGGAATGGAAAATGTGAGCCCACCCCTTCCCTCCAAATTATTATCACTTTGAAATGACAGGGCTTTCATGCAGAGATATGGGGAAAGGAATAACAGATCTTTACTAGTATGCACATTAATAACACCACAAACAAAAAGCCCAGCAGCAGCAGCAGTGATCAGAACAGAAATTCCCAAACCGTCTCTTCCCGCTCTTCAGGCACTTCTCCCTTGGGTGCAGTTCCGGGCACGGCCAGCAGGGGCGCTGCTGGCTCCCGGCTGGGCAGGGCGGTGCAGTGACTCCTCCAAGCCTGCAGGGGGCGCTGTGCCGCGGGCTCTGAGGCGGGCGGTGATGGCGGCTGGGCCGGGGTGGGCAGGAGCGGGCGGCAGCTGGGGGCGATTGCCTGGCTCCTGCACTGAGGGGGGCCGAATGGGGACACCCCACACCTTGGCTATGGATCCCCAAAATGGGCAGGAAACAAAAAAAGAATAAGCAGGCTTGCAGTGCAGGGAAAGCGCAGCAGACGGGATCTCTGAGTCCAATGCACAGGAGTGGCCGTCATGGGCAGAGGGTCTGGTGAGAGCTGATCCCAGTGTTTCAGCGCCACACGCTCTGGTTGTGAGCTCTGAGCAGAGCAGAGACCAGACAGAGCTGAAGGATAAAGTAGGGATTTATTAAAAGGCCTCAATGGGTACACCTGGGCAGTACAAGAGCCCAGCTGGGCTACATCCAAGGTGCACCCCAAAATAGTCACTAAATGGATGACCAGCCATGAGGTCTCACACTTTTATAAGTTCTGGTTCATTAGCATATTGAAGTTAATTGTCCAGTTATAGCTTCAGGTTATAAAGCTACATCCTCCTTGTTTTTGTTCTTGGGCCTGAAAGTTGTATTGGTTGTCCTTGGTCCCAAGTTAGAAAAGGAATTGTTTTGTCTACCTAGTCTGTGAAGAGAACTTAGCAGCACTGAATATGAAACCCAGAACTAAGCACTAAAACAGCACAGAACCTGAAAAATATAAAAACTAAAACTGAAGGCATCACAGGGAAGCAGGCAAACAGCTCCTTCATCCCCTGATCCCAGAAGGATGGAGCAAAACCCAGCCAAGCCTCATCTTTCTCTCGTGGTATTGCCCACAACCCACCCCCAGCCAGGGGAATTTCAATGGAATGCTGGGGGTCCCAGTGACATCTTCTGTTTCCTAATTGCCCCTTTTGTCTCTCAGGCAACACCATCCAGCCCCCACATTGTCCTTCTTCCAGGTAGCAGATGGGAGAAAAATTCACTGAACAAAACAAGCCCTTTTTAATTATTTCAATCTGTTTTGACTAGTCATGAAAAGTTTTGTCTTCCTTATGCACTTGCCTCTTCTGAGATGCACCATTCCTCTGCCAGTGCATAGAACATTCACAGGGCCCCGGTCTAGGGCTCCCTGGTGACTTCATCAAGAGCTTTCTTGAAGGAAGATGGTGGAGGAAGGCTCAGAAATGGTGATTAAATCTTCATTAGGTACTTAAATTTTTCTGGTGAGGAATCTGTTCACTGAGGAGCTGTGCTAAAGGAGGATGACAGAACATCCATGTGATTGTCCTGGTTCCTTTTATAGTGCCATTCCTGCTTTAGGGAAGGAGCCTAAAATCTGTTTATTTCCCAGAATCTCATTAAAGACTAATTTGGAAAACTAAAAAAAGAAAATACCACTTTGGATCAGTTCACTTGCAGTTAAAATAATTGCAGTTGCTGAACTGACCAAAAGCTCTCCACTTCAGGTAGTTCATCAGTAGCTTCGGTTTCCATGGGTTCAGCAGTCAGGGTGAAGAAAGAGAGGAGACAAGAAGGGAATTACTATTCCTCCTGTTCTAATAAGGCCTTGATTATTCTTGCATGAAACAGATTTTATTTATCTCCTTGAGCATTTCATAGATTTCCTTTTATAAGGTTAGTAGAGGTACTTTTTCATCCTATCACAGCTCATTCCTCCCACCCTTCTTGGTGTTGATTTTCACTAGCTGCAGGGTCAGTGAATCCAAGTGTATTTTGTCTTTCAACTCTTTGATCATTCAATCTTGGTGGGGTTATTTTGAGGGTTTGGGGGTTTTTAAAATGTATTTTAAGTTATTGCCAAATGATTTTGGATAATGAGCTATTGAAGAGCAGCAGAAGACTTCCCCACTGCTACCAGCAGCAGCATAAAACAAAGATAAATCCAGCACTGATATTCCTGCCTTTCGGGAAAGTTCTGCTCTTTCAACGTTTGCGGTAACCTTGATAGGGGATGACAAGTTAAAGTATCCAGAAATTCGGCAGAATTAAATGCCCACGCCGAAACGTATCGGGACTGACAGGAGCGAATTGTGCTGGGAGATGTGATGGCACAAGCTCGTCACCGTGTTGTCTGAGCTGCAAGCTCAACTTCGAAATCAGCAAAGCGATAAAACAGGTGCCATGGAGCAACGTGTTGGCAAGCTGAGGGTGAACTGAACTCAACCAGGCTATTCCACTCAGCTCCTCAGGAGTATTTCAGTCTGAGCTCAACAGAAACATTCTTCTTTCCTTTGGAAAAAAACATTAGGAAAAAAGAAAATGTTATCAGTTAAATAAACGGATAAAAGGAAGAGTAAGAGGCACTGCCAGGAAGCTGGGCTTGGGTCAGTGGAGCATTTCTGGCTCAAAGCTTGAAATCCATCTCTGTTGCCTTTCCCTCATTTAGAAAAGCTGTGACTGTCATTTCTGGGCTGAACAACTGTGTAATGGTTGCTGCAATTTCAGGGTATGAGTTTTTATCATCATTCTTGTCCTATTTTACATAATCTGTAACAGAGCAGGCATAGATTTTATTCATCCGTATTGTTCAGAGGAACATTGAGGTGGGAATCAAAACGGAGCAGAAACAAGTAAGAAATGGTAGGTGACATCATCATTCATTCTCCCATCAGGACAAGAGACATTGCCAGGGTTTTCTATGGCCTCCTAAGGGGGACAGTGGGAATAATAAAGAAGTCTGAAACTTGTGCAACAGAAGGCAATGGATTTTCTCTGAAACTGCCTGCTTTTGTGCTGGCTTAGTTCAAATGTGCCCAAAATTCCGGGTTATGCCAATCACAAAACATCAAGGAAATCCTTTGGGCTGTAAATTTCTGTGTAATAGATCAGGGATCACTGACAAAGTCCTCCAAGGCTACTCTTCTGCAAATAACAAGTGGTTTTCAGGAGGAGACAACCTTTTGAGTACATCTGTATGTCCAAGGGAGCTGTTACCAGGTGCTGAACACTGGACATAAACATAAGGAAGGTTTGAGAAAAGCAGTCAAAGATCATCAATTCTGTTGAAAGAATGAGCTGGTAGGAAAAGCAATTCCCACAGCAATTATAATTCACCTCCAGGATGTCCAAAGTTCACAGTCAGGCAAAGACAGCTCTAGATCTTGGCAACAGATAGAAATATGTCTGTGTTGACAATGAAAAAGTAGCAGCTTGAAAATCAATGTTTAGAATATACAAAATTCTATAATAAAAAAGGTTACTAAGGTAGAAGAGTTAAAAAGAGGACACTTGTTCATAAATCTTTCTGATGTCCCCACCACAGGAGTTAAATTTCGTGCTCAGTTTGCTTTGCTTTTAGATATCCTGCTTCATCCTACAGGGCCAGGTCCAACATATGCCTGGGGTCAGGTTTGGATGCTGTTGGTCAGGCCACCTTCTTCAGTGAGATACTTGCCCTAGAGGTGTTCATGGTACGATGCAGTGGAGTTCCCAGGGGTGGGTTCTTGTTGGTTTTCCATAGCCTGGAAGATTCCTCGGGATGCATGGTTTAGGTAGCAAAGGTTGTGTGGAGAACTAAGAGCAGCCTTCCAGTATCTCAAGGGGGCCTGCAAGGCCAAGGACTCTTCCTCAGAAACTTCAGTGATAGAACAAGGAGTAATGGGATCAAACTGAAACAGAGAAAATTTAGGTTAGGTGTAAGAAGAAATGCTTCCCTGTGAGAGTGCTGAGGTCCTGGCACAGGTTCCCCAGAGAAGCTGTGGCTGTCCTGTCTCTGGAAGTTTCCAAAGCCAGGTTGGATGGGGCTTGGAGTATCCCGGGATAGTTGAAGGTGTCCCTGCCCATGGCAGCGGGTGAAACAAGGCGGGCTTTAAGGTGCCTTCCAATTCCAACCATTCTGTGATTATAAAGGCTATAAAATCTGTTCTGCTCCACTTCACATCTACCAGCTGCAAAATCTCTCTCAGATGCTGCACTGCCTCAGAAAAAGATTCTCAGGTGGAAGCCTGGCAGTCCTTGAGTGCCTGCTGTGCCAGGCTCTGTCCCTGTGTTTGACACTGTATTAAGAATTGCCATGTGCTTCTAAAGCAATTTCCTTGCCCAGCATTCCCAGGCTATCTGTGCCCCAGGGTCACTGCTTCCCAGGAACAGCTACGGGGCTGCCAGCTCCCACAAAATGCCTCTGTGGCTGCTCCTTTGGCAGCACACAGTGTGCTGCCCCCTCTCACCTGCCCCCACACATCCGTGGGACGTACAGCTCCCAGCTTCCAAAGGAGCTGGGCTCTGGAGTTCAGTTGGAAGCCAAAGGTAATTTGAGTTGTAATTATGAAGTTCTCTCTGAAATAAGATGTGAAGCCCCAGCTTGTTTTAGGCCTGTAGGAAAAAGTAAGCACTTTACGTGAGTTTGCACTGTGTGAGCTCTCTTCAGAGAAACCCTTATGCACTTCACAGGGATGTGTGTTTGGTCTGAGGACTTCACTGTAAAAGTCTGTACTGTGAGGTACTGGGAATGGAAAAAAAAATCCTTAATTTTATACAGTGTGCATGATGTTCCCAGTAGGCAAATTACAGCTTAAGTAATTTAAGTAATTTAAATAATTAAATTAAAATGCAATGTCTTACTATTTCCTGGGCAGCGCCTCCATGAAACACCAGACTATTTCTTTTAGAGAGAGGCTGTGTAACTTGCCTGGTGATTGCTGGATAGAGAGACATGAATAGTTTGGGGCAACAGAGGAGTGATTGGAATACTAAACCCTGTTTGCAGAGGCACTGGGATGAGAGTTAGAGAGTGTGCATCCTCTATGGACAACCTGACAAAGGAGCTTTGCTGTTTTACCTCTCCTGCCCTAAGGGCATGGTACAGAATGACAGCTGGAGGAAAAATTACATACACTAATTACTCCAAAATGAATTAATTTCTATTAATTATTTTATCACAAAATCAATTAATATTGTACTGCAACCCATTTTTAATTAAAGGAGTCGATAAAAATCAGATAAACTGTGGACACAGCTAAATTATGGCAAAACTCCAAAGTTAGTCTCTAATAAGAAGTGAAGCTCCAAACAGTTCAACAGTGAGATTGAATTAGTTGCTATTTTTATTAAAAAATAAGAACCCACAGCAAAAACATGAAAGCAGAAGCTTCTTTGTGAGGGAGGATAAAGCTTTTTGTGGTCATGAATGAAGCTGAAAAGGACATAGTAGCTATGGGTTTTTTGTAGCTATCTACATGTTTCTGAGGTAATTTTCATCTTAATTAAAAAAAAAAAAAAAAAAAAGAAGCATCACTGTGTTCCAGTGTGTAGGTTATTGCGCTTAAAGTGATGCTTGAAAGGGAATAGATCTTCAATACTTAATCACCCCTTGAACAAAAGCATGCTTTGTATTCTGACAGTTAAACAAACTCTCAGTAGTTTTGGTCCTAGTGTTGGAGTAAAGAGGTTTCTAAGAGTAAGAAAGTAAATAAAAAAAAAAAAAATCGGTTCTGTGGAAGTATCTGGGTAGAAATGTGGTTGAAGGGATGGTATGTTATAAATTCCAGGTCAGATCTCATGGTGACATAACTCAGCACTGCTCTTCTGGCATTCCCAGGATTTGTGCTGTCCCCATCTGAGAGCCACAGCTGAAAGAGGCTTCTGGGAATTCAGGGACACCAATCATTCACAACTGGATAATGGCAAGAACAAAACCTGGAGAACATCAGAGGCATAGTTAATCTGCTTGCTTTTGCTTTTGAGTCATTGTGTTGGGTATGTGAGTGGGCGGAAGTTTGCATTAGAAAGGAAGATGTTGTATTGCTGTCTAGAAAAGGATGTGGCGATCTAGTGTGTGGCAAAAACATGCAGGTGTTTGGATGCTGGTGATCTTATTTTTGGAATGATTTGCTGCCTGGTTAATGATGGCAGCCAGGAGAAATGGATATGGGTTTCCAGAGGATGGGTAGGTTTTGTGGGGAGATGCAGGAGCGCTGTAATGTATGTGCCTAATAGAGATAAAGTTATCTGGCCTGAATTTTTCAAACTCATGAGCAGAATTTAATGTTTGGGCTTCATTGACTAATGCACAAAGCAATTTGAGTAATGAAAAACTGTTCTTTGTCAAGCAAAAGCAAGAGGCATTGTTGGAAAAGCTAATTTATTTACTCTTTTATGGAGAGAACATGCTTTGCTGAAGTTTAAAACTGACTGTGCAGCTATTGATGAGTGTTCCTGTGAGTAAAATGGCTAATGAAAGCACTGACACCCTCCCCATGCCTCTCTTTTGAGACTTGAAAGTTGCAGCTTTGCTGAATGTTTGTAAAGGAAGGGTCACAAGTGTTTGTTGTTGTTGTGTGGTAAAAACTTGCATTTTTCAAGTATTAAGTGCTAGAAGTAGCTTGTTTCAGTGCTCTGAATGGCTGGAAGGCTTTGGTTATCCCTGGGCCTGTCCTGGCTGATCCCATCTTTCCCTTGCCCACAGCAGTCTGCCCTCTCCTAAAGCCCTCGGCATTCCTGCTACAGCTGTGTCTCTCTCAGAGGATCTGTGATCCACAGCTTAGGGACAAAAGAAAATGTGCTTATTTTCCCTGCAGCTGAAAGAACAGGGTCATTGCCATACTTTAGCCTGCCCTGCATCTCATCAGCAGTTCCAACACTGTTATGTATTTACAGGTCCCATCTGATGGGCTGTTTAGGAGCACTTTGGTTCATAATTCCGTATTCTAGAGGCTTGTAAAATTTAGCTATGACCAGTTGTAACTCCCACGTGTGGAATTGCCAGGTGAGTCGTGCATTTCATCTGGCTAAAGTCAAGTCCATCTTCCTCCCTAAAGCTGTGTCTGTAACCTGGTTGCAACAGGTTGGTTGCCTGAGCATAGAAATGCTGTATTTTGCTGTCAGTTTGCAGTCACAGTATGAATCAGGAATTTTGCTAAAGCTTGATTGAGAATCTCTGATTTCGCTCTTTTTGCCAGGGGTCTGAACTGAGATTTTAAGCTGCCCAAAGCCATTAAATGGGAGATGTTGGGCATCTGTTTGCTTAAAGAGAGGGAAAGAGTGTTTGGAAGATGGAAGGAGGGAAGGGAAGAAGCTGAGGTTTGGGCAATTTAGTGTCTGCTCTGACAAATTAATCCCCCTAATGAATGGGGATTTGAATCCTCACCTGATAAACTCCATCCACCTTCTCTTAGACTCACTGTATCACATCCGTGAACTCTTGTTGCTTTTAAAGCTTAAGAAGTTCTGTTGTGTGACAATAAGGATATTGCAGTGTGTATTAAAAGGTCCTTATAAATATAGAGAGGTCTTTGAGTAAAAAAATGTTAAAAATCTGATAATCCTTTCTCTTGAAATCAGGGGGTGACTTGCTTGCGAAGCCTTTAGTCTATGGTCCTGAAAATTAATTTCCCCTTTACAAACTCCTACATCCACGTCTAGAAGTGGAATGCCAGCTGAACAGTGCTCACACACACAGTATGCTCAAATGGCACGAGTGCCTACAGTCTAAACTATGTCAGTCCCACAGACATTTTTGGTGGAAGTGTATCACAGTAACCCGTGGTGGTTTTGTGCAGACCTCTGCCCACGCTGGAAAGCCACACTCCTGTTTATTGTGGGGAAAGCCTGTCCAGACTCCCACGTACCATGCAGTGCCAGGCAGCTGATTGGATTGAAGGGAAAATATGGGAACATACCAGTGTAAAACATACCCTTGTAAATTTAATATTCTATTTCTATTGACCTCCTAAAAATAAATTGCAACCTGAGCTAACAAGCATGAATTTTAATGATGTGCCTTAAAGCCAACAGCAAAACTGTGTTATTTTCATGTTACCTACCCAGAAGTCAGTAATGTCCCCTTGTCTGGGTACTTGAAGATATGCACTTTCTGTAAAAAAAAGTGCAATTTTTAAAAGAAAGATATGTCTAGAGCTTACTCATTCTGTTTTGCACTTCATGTGGTTATCAATGTGTTGTTCCATCATGTTGTGTAGCAAGATATAAAAGGATAAGTGCAGTTAGGTGCTCACTTTGTAGACTGTCAATCTAGAGGAAGTTCTCTCTAATATATGGTTGGACTTTAGTCATGTATTTTTTAAAAAAATTTTTTTTTAATACATTACTTTTTGCAAAGGTCAGTCTGTCTGCAGAAAAGTGACATTTCTGTAAGAAACACAATCTGGGCATATACAGCAAAAATGAAATCCAGAGCACACCAAATCCTCCCTCTTAGGGCTCTTGAGTATACACACTGAGCTTTGAAGATCTCCAAGTGACATTCCTGGTGACAGTGGGTTGCTTCAGAGGAGCTGGGATCCTACTTGGCATGTGCTGAAGGGTCCAAGTGTCTCAGGTGTTAGGCAGACTCCTCAGGTGTTAGGCAGAATGTTACAGAGAGTAGAGAGGCAGAGATGAAATGTTCTGACTGGCCATTTGACGAAGGTGGGGCTATGAAGTGCCAATTCAACTTTCTGGCTTTCAGACATTTTCTTGCTCTGCTGTCTCAAACGAGTTTGTCTGCCCTGGCCTCCTCCTCCTCCTCCTCCTCCTTGCCTTTGATCGATTTTTCATGAGCTTTGTGCAGAGGGTGACTCATGTCCAAAACATGAGCACAGCTGTTTACTACTGAGACCTGTGCTTCACAGAAGGGTGTTTTCTCTGTTTCTATAAATCTGGCAGAGCTTCCTTTTATCCATGGCAATGTTTGTTCAGAAGATGGAAGGTTATTTAGAGAAAGAAATGGGAGACATAACCTTCTTTCCCCTTATTATCAGAGGTTTATGCACATGACTTTGAGAGTCTTTATCACAGTTTTCTGCGTTTGATCCACTTAGGTTGGAAGGAAGCAACCAGGAGAGGAGCAGGTACTGCACAGTATCCCAGGAATACTAGTTAACCCAGAGATTGTTCTCAGAGCAGGATGTCTCTGAGTGCTTTATCTCCCTTCAAAATAATGCTGACTGTAAATATAGGGCAACAGGCAGTGCTGCAGGGAGTGGAGGTGATGTGCTGGCTGTTCCTTGGATTTGGGAGAGGAGGTGTGACAGGGTGGAGTGCCCAAGGTAGGTAGTCTTAGGACCTGTTTGTTCATCTGGGGTTTAGCCACTGGTTTTGGGGGGGTGGTGGTGGTGTGGGGGGGGTGGTGGTGAGATCAAATGGTGGCTCTGGAAAATACCAGCACATTTCCTACAATCCCAAAGATCCCGTGCTTTGCACATGCATTGCTGTGACTTATGGTAAAGCTGTGAGTGTTGATGCCCCAGCCCCTAAGCTGTGGTCCATGGACCTTGGTGGTCACAGGCCTCGTTATTGTTGTGGGCATCCTGGTTTTGGATATTAATTACAAACAGATGAATATTCCTGCATTCTGATTCTCATGTGCCCTTCAGTGGGGCAGCCTGGCAGACTTCTAACCATTTCATGGGGGCTTCTGGTCAGAGCTACCCAGCAAAACTGCTCTATAGCTGCTGCCTGATGCTGCCCATGGAGGGATATCCTTACGGACACTTTCCCATGGGTCTGTTAGTCCAGGGACCAAATTCTGTCCCCCCCCATGTGCCTGGGACCAGTGTGAGAGCAGCAGCAGAAGCTGACAGGCTGTGCTTTGCACTGGCCCAGACGGCCAGTCTCGGGAGCCATGCTTATAAAGCACTTCCTAATGAAGGGAAAAGAAGCCAGAGTTATTTTCTAAGAATAAAAATCCCTTTATGGTTTTTTGAAAACTACTTTACACTTTGCACAAATGATCGCCTAGCATCTGGCAGGCTGGGTTTTTGCCATGTGTGGCAGAGGATACAGTTTGTGTGTTGCAAGCAAACAACTCAAAAAGGTTTTGTGCAGTCCTGGAGCCCAGGAACTTGTTAATTTTGAGCAGTCGTTTTCCGCATTTAGCCCATTAGAGACTCTATTTTTGGTGACCTAGTTTGAGCTCTTTAAAAAATAATCAAGCAGCATTTTTCAGATCTGATTTGTAATGGGACTGTGGGTTGGGTTTGCAACTTGAAATGAAAGTTAGGGGAGGGGGTAGAACTTTAATCTGCCTGGTCCTTCGGAGCCAACATTTGCAATTGATTTTAGAGGGCCTCTAGGAAGGTTAATCTGACAAAGACTGGCTTGGCTTCACCACTTCAAGGGTTATTGTTAGACTTGCCGCTGGGAAAATAATAAAGTAGCCAGGTTTAAATAATACTTTCTGTGCAATAACCTCCAGGAGTGCTAGCAAGTATTACTGGGCATCATCCAAACACTGTCAGAGTCTGTGGATTTGCCTGCTCCCCAGCGTGTAGGATGGGGTTTGGATTGGAGAGGAACAATTGGAGCACATGCCAAAATGTCTAGCTGTGGGTTACACACTGACTGCCGTGGCAGAGCTGGTGCCAGGGCTTGCACACAGAGATCCCGTTTCCGTGCTCTAGCTCAGCTCTGGGAATTAGTACCATGGAGAAGAACTGCTGGCCTCTGCATGCCTGTGGCTGCAGGGGGTCCCTGGGCACGACTTTCAGTTCCTGTGGGAGGAGAGGGATGCTCACAGCTGAGAGCAGCCCAGGCCAGGCAACAGCTTCTTCAGGTGCACGCTTGGGACAGTTCCAGCAGAACTAAAACAAAGAAAAAGACCTACGAATAAAATCTCAGTTTATGGCTTTATATGTATTAGTTTTGCATTTTCTGGCCATTCAAGATTATGTTCCCAAATACCAGGTTACCTGGAGTGGCATTGCAGTGAAAACATACTTTTTAAACTTGCTTCAGTAAGCTTCAAACAAGTTTCTCTGAATACCTCTTTTCTCACTGTGCCAGGAAGCTGCTTGGGGAGCAGAGCTCAATTTCAGGCTCCCTTCTGAGGGAGAGCAGCCTGGTGAAGCTGGCATTGCAAACACAGGCACAGAGTGACCCTCTAAATTCTTGTGAAGAGCCTCTATGATATTTCTAAGGATCCGCAAATTAGAGATTAAATCTGCCAGCTCTGAAGGAAGGGAGAAGACAGCTCCCCCTCTCTAGAAGACACAGCATTCCCTGGTGTGGAAACGTTCACAGGTTGTTGAGGCGCCTACAGGAACAAATGTGCAGGCAATCATGTTTGGTGGATGTGTGCACCTCCTGGCCATGGTCCTGGGAAAATCCTTCACTAGGGCACATGGAAGGGGAGGGATAGAGCTGAAACATGCAGAATTTACACCAAAGGTTTGGAGCAGCTGTGAAACTCTTGCTTGGGCCAGGTGAGCCCTCTTGTTATTGAGGTTAGAACTGGTCCTTCATCCCTCTTGATTCTTGCTCAAGGCCAGTTTGTGTGGGGCAGAGTACAACTCTGGTTTAAATTTGAGTTTCTTCCTGTTGAATGCTCTATGCCACTCTTCTCTCAGCATAAATATTCTTCCAGGGGCCAGAAATTGTCAAAGATGATAATATAGTTCAATTGACATCAGATCATAATTAAAAATGTTTGGCCTATTAGAAATATGAGAATCCTCTATTTAACTTATATTTGATTTTTTTTTAAAGAGGAAAATCAGTAATTTACCAGTTTCCAATGCCATTTTCCCGTTTCTGTAGCTCAAAAGTATCTTGATCCAACAAACAAGATGTGGCAAATATTCTAAATAGTGTTCAATTCTATTTTTTTTTACTGAAAAAATATGTAAATGCCTGAGAAATTATACTTTGAAAAGTGGCTACTGCAAATTAACAGCATTTCACATGGATCTTACTTTGCATTTTTAATGCCCATAATGGGTGTCCCAAATTACATGATTTGCATTACAAACCAGAACAGCTCCTGTGTCGCCGCGGCTGTCCAACAGTTGAATAACATGGCTTTTCTTTCCAAACTGTATAAATACATATTTACCCAAATGATGCAATTTAGGGTTCTGTTATTTACGTTTTTCTGGTCGGTCAATCACACTGACATCTTTAATTGCCAATGCTTTTTAAATGCTTCTGAGTAAGTCTGGCGTTTGAGGAATGGAAGTGCCAGACATAGGCTGGGAGTGCTCATTTTGTTTTTGCACTGACATTTTGGCTCTTGAGTTGGTGCTTTCTCTTTCTCTACCTTGGTCTTTTGGGAAATGTTGGGTTATTGTGTTGTTCCATGTTCAGCGGTGATGGTTTTACCTTTCCCCACTGGGCCCATGGCACTGAGGGAATGCTTGGGGATATGATAGTTCCTTGGGCCACTCCTGTCCCAGGCTTTATTCTGCAGGTCAGCTGGCCCATGTTTCATCTGAAACCCAGGATGCAGTGTCCAGCCACTTCAGGCAGGAGCACCTTTGGTGTCTTTGTCCTCCCTGTCCTGCCTTGTTTCTCCAGTGTCCTGCTGTCTGAAGCCTCTGGAGAAAGAGTTGCATGATCTCCATCATGTAATCCTGCCATCATCAACCTTACTGATTGCTCAAAGTCCTAACTTAGGTCATCTGCACTTGTAGTTTTTTGAGGTAGCTGATCCTCATTGTCCAAGGAGATTTGATGTCATTCAATTCCTGCATCATTAGTGTGGTGTCCCCAGTGCTTTAATGTCACTCCAAGCTGGTGGTCAGAATCATAAATGAGTGAACTCCTTTGAACCAGCTTGAGCCAGCACATGTTAACTTCTGGCTCAAATATGAGGAGGGAGAACATAAATGGGTGGATGAACTCACTGTTTCTTTCGTGCTGCCTCCCTTATCCAGACAGGTTCCTGAAGCATCCAAGGGTTGTGTGTACCTGTTACTCTGTGACTTTCCCTTTTGACTGTCATTTTCTGGTTTCAAACAGATTTCTCAGGTTCCAGTGGGTGTGTATTCCAGCAAGGATTGGAAAAATAATCACAGGGTAGATGGCAAGGACCCAAATTCATTGATTTCTGATGGGATACTTGTGGCCTCCCCGCAGAGATTTACTGGAGTTCATCACACTGTTAGTCTCAAGACAATTTCCCCCAGGAAGCACTAGGGGAAACCAGCAGCTGTGCTTTTTGTTGTTCATGAACCTGCTGCTCTCCCCCACCTCTGGACCTTGAATAGATCCCTGCAGCCTCCCCAGCTTTTCTTATTTGTCCCTGTGCTAGTCACAGAAGAGGTTTGTTGTAGTGGGCGAGGGGGTGATGCCAACGGAATAGTTTAAATAGAGTTTACTTAAATGAAATAAACCCTGGAGAAAGGGAGGAATTGTGTGTTGTGTCTTAGTGCCTCATAAACAGGCACGATATCTGCTGTTTGAGTCAATGTCATAGCTCTGTCTGCAGCTTGTGAGCTAATGTTCACTGACAAACAGGCTTGAGGAGGAGGGAAAAAGGCCAGGCCACAAATCTAGCCATTGCTGAAACGCCCAGGGTCTGAGGCTTTTCAGAGGAAAGAAATGCGATTATGATGAATGATGGAGGCAACAGCACTTTGTGCTGTTCTAATAATACCTAGCCAAGTGAAAAAATCCAATAAATGCCTGTGGTTACCTGGCTGTGCAGGAGCTGTGCTGGTGCCAGCCAGTATCAAACACAGCCCTTTCAGCCCATGGGGGATCAGGGAGGAGAGCTGGTTGATGTGTTGGTGGCTCAGGGGATTATTTCCCATGCAGGAACCGCAGATGCAGGGGCTCTGTCACAGCACCCACCATGCACCATTGCCTCGAGAGGGCTGGTGAAAAGCAGCTGGTTTGTGTAGGCAAGTATCAGTCTTTCTCCTCCACTCAGAGGTCTGAGTGCTTCCCAAAAGGAAGCAGGTACAATCCTCCTTGGGGTTTTCCAGGAGCTGGCATGCTGAGCCTCAGGGGAGCTGAAGGTGGTAGAAAGGGAGTTGTCGCGGCTCTGGCGGTGGGAAGTGAGGGGTGTGCTGGACAGTGTCTCACCTGGGGATCACCAGGGGAGCTGCCAGCTTCAGGGAATGCTCACCAGTGACACAGCAGAGGATCAAAGCAGGTTTTCTAGCACTTTTCTTCTTCACTTGCTTGCATTATGAAAACAGGCAGATTCTTGGCTCACTCCCTGAAACCACCAGGGTTTTTTTTTTCACAAAGAGAAGCAATGTTCTGCTTTTAATCAACATTTTCCTGGCATCTTGTTTCTTGTGCTGACCTCAGTGCAGCAGTGCAGAATGGAGGGATCTCTCTCCCTGGCTCTCATTTGCTACTTCCATATTACATGAGCCTGACCTCCTTCCCTTGTGTCCCAGTCCCTGAACCGTGTTTGGTGCCTTGCAGCAATTCCAGACCTCTGGTAAAAGGCTGTGCACTGCATTTCACGCGTATGTGGAAGGCTGTGTCCTTCTGGAGTGTGTAATTAAATCCAGAGCTGCCAAAGTTGAACCACACCATGGAGTCTCCACAAGTCATGTTGCTGTATACAGGGCTGCAGGAACTGTCCGTGGTGTCACGGACTTTGTCCCCAGCCCATGCCCGTGGCGTGGCGAGCAAGAACTTATCTGCTGAGCAAAATTCACAATTATAGAGGAGCAGAGCTGCAAGCTGGATCACTAACAACACATGTGCAACTCTAAGACAAGGAGAGGGTGGGAATAGCAGCAGTGGGATACTGACAGATCAGGAATTGGAGCTACATAACATAAACAGCTCATTTGCCAGATGAAAACCCAGCAGGATGATGATAAAGTGCACAATGTTTATTGATATCTGAATGACTATTTGTTTTAAAAAAATGCATTTTAGAACTTAGCATAAACTCAGTTATCTGATTCTAGCACAGCTAACTATTTATTAGGAAATATATGGAGGTTTTATAGCCATTGTTCACCTTAGGGAGAAAATAAAAAAAAAAGTGAGGCATTTTATTTTAATAGTACTGACTTCCTAATCTGAGCACTCTTAGCAGCTTGGCTACAGAGTGGAAAGAAATAGTGAATATTTCCATTTATCCTTTGTTATGGAACACTATCACCTCTCTCTATCTCCATCAGCAGAGCTAGGTAATAATTTACTGCAGTGGACGCTGAGGGATATCAGCTCCAAGCTGCTCCAGTCCAGATAGTTTGTCATCATGAGCTTTCAAGAAGGTAAATTAAGTTGATTAAGGGAGAAGATCTGTCATGTCAGCATTTTTGCCCACCTAGAAGGCAGCACTCCTTCCCTCCCTGCTTATTCCAGCCTGTCTTCCTTCTACTGAGTTTTTTTGTGTATGGAAGTAGCTTTGAAGAGCTGCTTTCTTAACTGTGCCTCAGATATAACAAATGTTATATATATATGGAAATGTAAATGATGTTGATTAGCCAAGTGTTGTGGTTCGAGGAAAAAAGTTTAATCAGAACATGAAGAGCAGTAAGAGTATTTGGTGACTGTAGTGGTGTAATTTCATGGTTTACCTGGAAAACCTGGTTTCTCCCCTAAACCCCCCAGGTTGCCCCTGATACGTCTATCAACCCTGGAATTCCAGAAGGGTGTCGACTGGTTGGCAATTTCAAAAGATGCCCTCCACCCCTCAGGGGGTAGTGGGTCATCCAGGTGTCCTTTGTCCTTGGAAACCTCTCCTCCCCCTTTCCGCCTCTGCCTCCCCTGACCCCCCCCCCCCCCCCCCCGTAAAAGGACAGGGACCTCACAACCTGAGTCAATTTCAGAAGTTTCATCAGTTACATCAGTTACACCAGGAGTTACAGCCAGAGTTACAGCAGCTATTGTAGCCTGTTACAGAATTCGGCTACAATTCTGATAGATTCTGTTAGAGGACTTGCTACATTCAGGGGCACGTGTGCTGTAATAAAAGCCTTGGATTAAACCCTCTATCAGAATTTGACTTCTTCCTTCACCACTGCCTTAAAGCTGCTCCGTGGAAGAGAATCCTGAAATCTCCAACAGGTCTGGACTTGTCCGCAGTGCCCAGCTGCCTCTGTGGTCAAACACCACAGCTGCCACTATTTGGCTCAGCCAGCAAAGCCAAGAAAGCCAGGCTCAGTCCTGTCTGTGATATTGGGAACTCCAATAGGCCACTGTGCATGATCACAGCACAGCTGCCAGAGAGATTCATACTAAAGCTTGGGAAAGCAGGGCCCAGGAAAGGCAGCCAGTAGCTGTAAAAGATGAGCACACATACCTGGTATAGCACTGTCTTTCTGGAAATAATATCTTGACCCACAGCAAAATTTCATCAGCCATCCTTAATCTGCTTAAGGAGCCTGTTTGGTTGTGACCAGCACAATGTTTGGTGCTGTGACTCAGTGCTCAGACCCCTCAGTGGCTGCCTCAGCTGCAGTCCACAGGCTGTAGCTGACTCTCATGTGGTTCTTTGTTCTCCTGCCCAGACCAAGGCTGGGCCTTGGCCAGGGAAGATGGACATCACGGAGGAGGACATGGCTACAGCAGTGATAAGTACAGCAAAGCCTTTGATGACATCAAAGGGAGTTCCTGGTCTTAACCCTGCACTTCAGGAGCTCTCCAGATTAGTCCTGAGCTTGTTTTCTTCCCTGGAAGGAAAATACTTCCTTCTTCTCGACCTGTTGCATAATTGCTAATACTGAAATAAACATCCATTGTTGTTGTTTCAGCTGAAATTAATCCCAGCACAACTTCGATAGAAGGAAAATACCTGCTGTGAGGAGCCCTGAAAGAATGCAAATATTTTTGTCTGTCTTCCTACACTGTAGCCCTCCCCTCTGTGGGCACGCACACAGACACGTGTAATCCCATCAGCAGCTCTACCCAGTCCCATTCCTTGGGTGTCCTGCAGTGCGGGAAGGGATGGCTTGCTGGCAAAGATCCTTCCAGTTCCATGAAAGCATATAGCACAAAGATAATTATTAGAACTATTGGGAGTTCCTGTGAGACAGCCTGTGATTAAACATAAGGATTTCTTGTGAAACAATTGGGTGAATTTGGCCTCAGGTATCTCCCCTGACTTCATGGCCATTGGTGAGCAATACCGAAATGGTTGGAGTTCTGTCTGTTTTAATGGATTCAACTTTAGCTATGAATCTCATCAAGAACAGCCAAAGCAAAGGACACTTTAATTTAACTTAATCTGTAAGTGTCCTGTGAGTTAACTTTGTCTACAACAGAAAAGGAAAATGCAGTTTCCCTTGTTATTTGGAGCACCAACATGTGATGAGACATAAGCCTCCAGTGCCTTCCAGATCCTTGTCTCACACCTATATTTTCAGTCTATACTTCAGGGAGAGTGGCAAAGGCTGTGATAGTGAAGTTTCTCAAGCAAACATTATTCCTCAGAGCCAAAGCTGGGTTGAAAGCCAGTTCTTTGTTCCCTGCAATTTGCTGTGAAGCCAGCCATTGGGATTTTTGAGGTTCCATGTAGCCATTGTCCGATTCTGATTGATATCCTGGCAAGGGAAAGCATTGGAGCGCCAGGACTGCAGTGAACTCTTTAGACACAGGAGTGCCTTCTGATATTTAGGTGCTGGTGAGACACTGTAACTTTGGTTCAGTGCAAGCCAAATGTGATCTGCGGGCCAGGAAAACATGGATAGGCCCATCAACCTTGCCTGGAAATGGCAGGCTTGCTGGGATGTGTAGCACAGGATGTGCAGACCTTACCATCAGCTCTCTTTTAATGAATAATTTAAAAGTAATGCTTATATGGAGCAGCAACGTTCTGCTCTTTTCACTAAGCTCTTAGCATTGGCTTTCAAAGATCACAGCTGTTTTTCTGTAACTACTGATAATTTGTGTTTTCCTCTTGACTTTTCAACTTCATTTCAGTTAAGAATTCCATTACACAGTGTAAGGGCACTGTGTCACACAGACCTTTCCCTTTTTTGGAAAGCATATAGCCTAAATGCACAAGAGAGGGCAAGAAGGCTGGCAGTTTTCTGAAGGCAAAGGAAAATTTGCTAAATCCTCTCTTGGGGACCAGTGAAGCAGAGAGATGAACTGCTGGGCTGGTGGAAGGGGAACAGAATCTCCAAAGGAGGAGGAAAGAGAAGAGCTGAGCTTGGCTTGTTTACTGTACAAAACAAAAGCTTAAAGCTCTACTAATTGTTGACAATACCTGGGAGTAGTTTGAGCTAAAGGATAGTGGCAGCACACACGTAAATGCCAAGTAAAATAAGCCCCTTGGCTTTTGAGAAGGCTTGGGCAGGTGACAGTTCCCTTCTTTCTCAAGCTCTGGTTCAACAGAAGCCAAAGCAGTGTCAGGTCTTTAACATTCACACCACCAAATGTAATTAAGCTCTGCGAGGGCTGCAACCTGGGTAGAATTTATCTCTTGGTTTGTAATGCTTTAATTTAGTATGAAATATTCATGGACTGGCAGGGTCAAGTAGGGATAGAAAAGTACTGTAACAGGCATAGGCAAAGTAGGTTGCTAAAGAATTCAGCTTAAAGGTTAGTCATCCATGGAAACCCATTAGGAAAAATACTGTAAATAACTTCCTGCATCTGTGAGTCTCAGAGCTAAACATGAGCCTCTCCTGCCCCAACCCGTGGAACTGCCAGAGCATGGGGTGTGCCAGCTCACACACAGAACTTGAAGCAGAATTAATATAGTTACATATCCAAACTCTTCCGAATACTAAAGCAGGTTCAGTGTCCTCTGCACTGAACAAGTCTGTTGTGTCCCCTGGATTTAAGGGACAGAAAAGGCTGTGTTTCAGACATCTTGTAAATATCTGTGAAGGGGTTTTGTAAGACCAAATGATTTTTTTGGGCATACCCTGCCTGTTTAAGGACATGGTTCAAAGCCTGTAAAATTATGCTTATTGACTTCAAAGGATCAGGATCTATCCTGTCCAATTTAATATTCACAAAACTAATTTATTCAACAAATGAAATTACTGAATTGAGAAAAACTAATGTATTCATTCGTTCAGGAAGATGATTATGGGACCTTAAAGATGTGTTTGGTGTGTCTGGTAGGGAGTTTTCAGGTTAGGCAGACTGGGTTGGGAAGAAAGGCAAACACCTTAACCTCTGGGACCATGCAGGGAAGTAACTGAAATTCAGAGCAGCTGGGAATAAACAGCTGGTCAAAGTCCAAATGTATTCTTTTGTCTGGCACCAGGTGAGAAAAGAGGGAGGAGAAAAATAATTGGGTCAGCAGGCCACAGAGCAATGTGGGAAGAAGAGCTGCAGCATCTGGAAGTGTGTGGGACTTTAGGAAGTGTGTGGACACAGGGAGCTGATACTGAGTACAGACTGGATGCTCCATCTCCAGCAGTAAAACACCCGTGGACTGCTATCTTCTGTTTTTCCAGTCACCTCTCAAAAGCACTGCTAGCTACAAGTAGAAGAGAATTGGGTAAAAAGAAAAGTAATTTGGAGCAAGAAATGTCTGCAACTTAAACCTGGTGCGGTAGCTGCAAATTGATCTTTCAAGCCAGGCTGGGGGCTGGGAGAATGAGATCTGAGAAAAACCTGTCATTTGAGCCAGGATTCCCCCCTTATCTCACAGCAGTATGCACTGAGGAAACTACCTAAGGACTGCATTTTTAGACACCCAAAAAATCCCAAGACAAGAAATTCTGCAGGAATACAACATACACTTCTTAAAAGCATATATGTGTATCTGTAAATATGTAAAAAAACATATATAGTTAAACTCACACACCTATGTTGTGCAGAAGTTCTGAAATTTCTGAAAACTCCACAAATGCAAAACTTAATTCTGCAAAATCCTCAGGCACCTTTTAGTTAAATGAATACTGATGTAATTAAAATGGTAATACTGTTTGTTAAAAAAAGAGTATTTAAATAATTCATTTTCCTGTTGGTTCTGTAGAGTGTGCCTAGGTTTAGCAATTACATGCTAACTAAAAGCAGCCTCTCCTGTAATGATTTCATGATAATCTGACCTTTGACGGTCCTGGCTCACAGCAGCTGGCACTTTCTTCAGAGTTTACAGACTGTAAAGTAATTAATATCAATGAAATACCACTGCTGGCCCTTTGATGTATTTGGGTCCTTGAACACTCCCTTTTCTCTCTCTCTTGGGCAATTGTTTTTTTTTTCCTGATGTCCCTGACTCTTGGGAGTCTGGCCGCTGGAATGCTCCCTGATGAAGGGCACATCCCAGCTGAAGGGTGCACTGGTGAGCACTCTCTCTTTAGGGGTGCAGAAGAAATGATTGACAATATGCCAGGCTTAATTTGATTTAATATTAAGCACAATAATAGCTCTTGAAAAGCTGTCTTTCAGGGAAAGGTAATAAGGGTATTAATAAAAACAGGTGAGGAGAGATACCCTGGTTTTAGCTTCCTGCATTATTTCATCACTGTCAGTCAGCGCAGAACTCCCTTGAGATTATTCCTGTGTAGTTAATAAGGTTTCTGTGATGACTTTAATTACTGAGCCTTTCTTCCATCCTTAGCTATGACAATAACCACTCTGCTTTTTTTTTTTTTCTTCAACAAGCTACTGTGTGGGGTTCAGCACATTAAAGAACATTTTTAAATATAGAGGTTTCCTCTAATTAAGTTATTGGCAAAATATTGCTTGTCCAGTCATTTGCTGGTGATGAGTACTGAAAGAAATTATATCTTGTACAGAGTATTACACTTTCCCTGCCATGCTTCCCCTAAAAAAAGAACAAAATTATATAAAAATAAGCAGTAAGATTGCAAACTCAGGCACTCAGAAATTAGATAGTTCCAGAATGATGGGTGTCTGGATCTGTCTTTCTCTGTTCCTGATCATTAGCTTTTCCTCTTTCTTCTTCTCCTCTCTCATATCCTATACCCCATTTTTTCCCCTTCCTTAAGATTACCTTTTCTCCAAAAGTCTTCATTTTTTAACCTTTTTAGAATTTCTATGTCAAGACCAAATTTTTCTCCTCTTGTGTCTCAAAAAGAGAGAAATAATTTTCTCTACAACTTTTCCGGCACCCCCCTCCATAAACTCAACTGTAATTCAAGAAAAGGTGTTTGTGCACCTTGAGGGAGCCACCTTTTGTTTGCTGGTGTAAAAATTGCATGAAGTAATAATGCTACATTTAAAATGTCTGGTCATTCTGGATATGATTTTAAAAGTTCCTGTTTTCTATAAGATTGTGCATCCGGCTTGGTTCAGAAACAACACGGAAATTCAATGAATGGGACAAGTTTTTAGTGTGCCCCCTTGAATAAAAGTAGTGGAAGTAATGCAGAGGAAAATCTTATTTTCGGATTACAGATTAAAGGTTGTTCCCCTGGTTGGTTGCACCCTGTATAACCTCATAAAGTGGAGTTTACATTTCTTTCTTAAAGTGTACCTCTGGATTTGAAAACCAGATCATTTACTAATTCCTCACATCTTATAAATTATGGAACTATCCTTGAAGGAGGTTTTAACAATCAAAGCCTGAATAACAGAGTTATTCTTCAGCTTCCAGATAAACAAAACAAAACCACAGCTTTAAAAACAAGAAGACTCTTCACTTTTTATCTAAATGGAAATAAACCTAATCAAAAGCCAGCGATTATGGAATCTCTTCAGGGTTTCTGTTCTTGAAAAGTTTAGAGTTAAAAAGGCAGAAATAGTTTCAATAGGTAGGGGTGATGTTGAGCTCAGATGTTGTATTTATATATGCTCAGCTAGAAATAATAGTTGCTAAAATCCAATATCTGGATGAAGATTCTTCTCTCCAGTGAAACCAGACAAACAGTTAACAACTCCAATATTCACTAATTTCAGTGTGCAAAAATGTCCTAGAGTGCCAATAAAATCGGTTCCTCCCAGGAAATGCTTTTAAAATACTCATTAAAAAGTGGATGCTGCACATATGAACCAAACTGAAAGTGAGTTTTTAGGAAACTTATTTTCTTGGAAAAGGGAAGCAGAGCTCTCCAAAAATAAGCAAACTGCTTTTTTCAGGATTGGACAGCCAGCTATTTGCTTCTTGCAAAAACACAGACTGAGAATGTCGGGGTGAAATTTGGCAAGGTAAACACATTTTCACTGTGTGTAGTCAGTTCCTGTGTCCAGAAATAGAAACAGCCTTTTGCATACAGGAATGGCAGGGCACCTTCACCTGCAGTTTAAATAGAAAAAATAGAAAAGTCCTGTTGTTCAGCTCCACCTCTGTACCAGATCTCTGTGATGTTTAATTCATTCTGCATTATTCCAGAGAGTGGGAATCACGAGAGCCAAGAGCTCCCGTTACTTCCACAGTAGAGAATGAAGAAATGTTAATAAATGGATTTAATTTACTTGTCTAGCTATGGATTTTCCTGTAATTCATACCAACTAGCCTGGCTGTGTAGTAGGAAAAAAGCAATCACAACATTTAATGTACAAAGCCTGTCACTCACCAAATAGCAAATGAACAAATAAAGGTCCCTTGTTCCATTAATTGACCACAAAACATTCCTGGGATCTTCACAGGCACCTTGCTTACCATGGCGTGCAGTTCTGGACACCCTGTTAGAGCTTGCACTGCTTTTGTCATGGGCACTCTTCCATCTGACTTCTGATCAGACTCTTGACCTTTCAAACCTATTCTGGGGAAGGCATCCTTCTTTACCTCTGCTTTTTGTTCCCTGGGTATTTTGTTCCTCCTCAGGCACAGGCTGTCTCAGGTTGTAAGCGGGAGAAGCCATGAGTGCTTCTGAGCTGTGAGAGACTGTGAGCATCCATCCATGTTTTTCTTCTCCTCCTCCTTCTCCCTTTCTTCCACTTTCTTCCCTTGGGAGGACTTGGGAATGGATAGATGGGCTCCCTGTGGTGCTCCAACCAGTCTCATGAGCCAGGGGACCAAGTAAGCAGCCTGCTAGGACTTAGTTCAGCTTAGACATGAGCAAAACGTGAGGGGACAGGGAGGAATTGAATTTTTTGTTTCTTTTTGTCTTTGGTACAGGATGCCTTATTCTGCCAAAATAAGTTCACCACCTTGATTCAGACTACTGCCATCTCAGGATGCCTGTGGCAGTGCAGCCAGTGTAAATGTGACCATGAAGATTTGACAAGACAGCCCTCACAATGGCTTTTTCAGTGAAAGTGTCCCAAGACCCTCAAATGCACTCAGCTTTCTCATGGGCTGTGGTTCTCTGAGAGAAATTGATAAAAAAAGATGTCTTTGCACATGATTATTACTTTCCTAAAATCCTTCCAGAGTGTTGATATTATTTAGTTTATGAAGTAGCAGTTTGTGCAATTTTATGTTGCCTGGATAGAAACTATGATTTACTTGATTTGAAGCTCCCAAAAGCAGAGAAAGCAAAAGGCATCAGTCTGTGCTGTTGGAAATTCTGTAACTGGACAGCTATAAGCTGATCTCCTCTGAGTGTCTGTAAAATGCAGCTACTGCTGCACGGCCTGAGTGGTAAAGCATTTTGTAACAGCATAATGCTCTCATTGTAGTCTTTTCAATCTCATTTGGGACTAAGCTTTCCCTTGGGAGATGATACAATAAACTCTCCTGGAAACCAGGCTGCAGATATGTTGAAGCCAATCAGGTAATACAGTGTAACATCAAAAGTCTTACTGACTGGCAAAACATGTGTCTTCCATGGCATTCCTCTGGATAGACAGATATTAGCTGTGAAGATGGGGTTGTTACAGAGTGCAGGCTTTGTTCAGGTCATAATGTTCCTCAACATAAACAGCTTGGGATTTATTGTGTGCTCTCAGCCAGCCTGGGCACCTCAAAGTTCTAAGCAGACACTTCTAGGATACTTCTAAGCAGATATACAAACAGAGAAATAATGTTTTAGACTGGAGACATTGGGAAGACTCTCAGATACTGATGCAACCCTGCTCAGTTTCTCTGTTCAGATGATATTTTTCTACTGAAAAGTGGGCAGAGACACATGGGGCAAGCCGATGCCTGAGTTTCAGATGAAAAAGTATTAAGCAGGCAGAATACTTGGGTATGTCATTAGAAACTATGTTTCAAAATTTGAAAGCAAAAGGGTTGGGGGTTTTGGTCCTGTTATTTGCCTATTTCTACTTAATGTTCCCATTCCCACATTATTTCATTATTTTATGATTATTTTGTTTTTCAAATCCCAAATTGTTTTCTCATCAGTACTTTAAAAATGAGTCAAGATACAAATTTCAAAGGCTCCTCATGTTTTTACCTTTCCCCTTTCTTTCCAAATGCTGGATTTGGACATTGTCCTGCAGTTTAAAGGTTTCTAGACTGGTATTTGTTTTTTCTTCCAGGACCTCCCTAGACCCTGCTATAATGTATATTAGCTCAGACATAGCCAAACTTACCTCAGATTAGCAGCAGTGTGTTTCCTACATCAACTGCACAGCTAATCCTCCTATTTTAATGTATGAAAAGTCTCACTCTTGGAATAATGCAATATAAAGACCAGTCATTCAGAAAACAGATCTTTAGTTCAACAAGTCCCGAGATGGGTTCTGTAAATTATCTAGGAAAATCTTTGCAAATTTCCAGTGTCCTTAAGAAAAGATGCATAACTGACTGCTGCTTTAGAGTTGAGGGAATCAAGTGCTGTGTGCTGCTGATCTGCTGCTTAGGATGTTTTGTAAGCATATTAGCAAAGAAGACCCAATGTCTGTGAGGGAAAGAGTATGAGTTAAGGTTCCTACCAACTGTCATAAATAACTGAATCAGAGTTCGATTCAGCAGCACGCAGCAGTGCAGGTACAGCTCTTAACAAAATTAAATCCAAGCCCTTCCTTTGCTGTTAATACGCCCTAATGCAAATTGAAAGACTACCAGAAGATCCTCTTTCTTTAGTAACCAATTTGAATAAAAACTACATCTTTAGTGCTGTGGACTATAATCTTTCTGCAGCTGCCAAGGCAGCTCTAGTTAGGATACACTGCTAGCTTCTGACCAGGCACTAGAAGATGTTTTCTGTGAGCTCTGTTCTGGTATTGATCAGTGTGCTCAAACTCAAGGGATTTTTACTGAAGCTTATACAGAATACCTGGAAAACCACTGGTGCTCAAGAGGGCTTAACATCACAATTTCACAAGTGTTGATGTAATTAAAGGATGCACAGCATGGAAGGAGACAAGACATGAGCTTGTAGTGGGACAAAATTCCTCACATGCATGCTATGTTAGCTCTGACATAGTCTCTAAATGAGGTGTCCTCTCAGACAGGAGAAATGTCAGTGTGTGCAATATATTTCTCATGGTAGAGACGGGACTTTGAGAGAAGCTGGCAAAGGCTGGATCCTGCAATTACCTGAACTGCTTTGAAAATCACAGCTTCTTGTGTCATTAGAAATTCATAACCCTCGATGAGCAATGCATGGAACAGCTAATTGAGCTCCATAAATTGCTATTTCAACATTTTGGTTGTTATTGTTTCTCCCAGAGTTAGAATTGCAAATTATGTAGCTGCTTAGAGACTACTTTATGGTCATTTAGTAAACATTAATTTTTTAATTGTGACTGTGACAGGTGTGTTGCATTGCATGGGTAAAAATGTATAAAATAAAAATTTAAAAAAATTAATTGATGGTTACCAGCATGCTCATAAACATGCCTGACCCAATTTTTGAACTTACTTAAAGTTAGGCAGGTGCTGACTTTGCTGTATTGCAGATTTTTTCTCATAATAAAAATTTGTTTTGTCAAAATTTGGCCAGTTGGATGTTGGGCAGTTCTGACCAGATACAAATGCATACTTTTTAATTGATAAAAAAGCAAAATGTGAGATTCTTTGTTCAAGTCCACTTGAGATGTGAAAAGTGCTTCCTTTTTTAATGTTTGTGAATTAAACACATGTGTTGTTCAGGTGATCCTCCCCTCCTGCACTTGTGTTTACTGATGCTTTCAAGTGAGATTTAAGTAGATCAAAATGTTCTTAACTTTTCTGAAAAGGGGAAAAACACCCTAAAAGAGAATTAATTGCCAGTGGCCCCACAAGTGAGAGCTGACACCTGTGGCAGGTTTTTATTGCTCTGATTCTGTGCTGGGGACAAGTGTCTGATCAGCTGAGGCAGCAGGGACATTACCAGATCAGGTTGAGCAACTGGCTAAATGCATCTGCAGCTGAAATAAACCCCACACAACAGAGTTCTCTTTGGTGCCTCTGCCACAGCCCAGCCTTCCTGATGGATGTTAAGAAGCCTTGGTAGTGTTTATAAGAAACATCAGCTTCACTAATCGTTCATTGATCTGTTGTTCTGGGTGGAATGATGAAGCTTTCGCTGTTATTTTGCTCTGCTTCACTCAGATTCACTTGATTCGAACCAAAGGACAATTTAAGATGGCAGGGCACAATTTTACTCCCATTTACTCCCAGCTGACAGGATAATTCTGGTTTTGCTGTTGGGAGTTTCATCTGTGCTCAGCTAATATTAGTTGTAATTAAGGGAATGGGCTGTGCAGAGCTCATTTTTGCAGTTCATCACCTGAAAAAGAACCTCCAAAAAGAACCTTTTTCCTTTTGGCATCATTTTGAGTTTCTTTCTCACTCTCTGCAGGGCTGCCCATCTGGGGGTAGACTCCTGCGGAGGGCAGCCCCTTCACTGGCTCTGTTCTTATCTCAGGGTAGCTATTTTTAGGTTTAAACCCCCCAAAAATTGGCTACGTTGGGGCTCGTAGAGTCTGTTCAGAGACTTGTTTGTAGACTGATGTGGCTGTTCCTGGGGTGCAGGACACTGCTGGACACAGGGACAGCAAACTGTGGAGTAGAAGTGCTCCTGTCTGAAAATGGAGGTAGATGGCTTTTTTCATGCTAAATATATCAGAACCCTGTGGTTTGGTGTGTTTTTTAAGCAGCTCGTGAGGCATTAGATATGTCAAGGATTCATACTTTTTTCCCCCTGACACTCCTTTTGTTTCTGCTGGAAGTTTGTCCTTACCCAGGGGCTGAAGCTCAACAGACTCAGTTTCCTTTTTATCTTTGCTGAGGGGCAGACTCATGGGAAATGTGTTTTTGCAAGTGCCTACAAACCCCAGAGGACAGACAGAGGGAGATGGCACTCACTCTTGTGAGCCATCCCACCTTTTTGGAACACAGATGGAAGCTGTGTCAAATAGAGCATTAGGATACCTGAGTCCAGGATACCTGTCCAGGAAAGTGTCCAGCCTTGAATTCAAGGGGTGAGAGGTTAAAATGATGCCTGACTTTGGCACAAGGTGCAGGCGAAGAGGTCTGGCTGCTGGTCCCATGTGGCATGGGGATTTGGGAGTCAGTATGGAAGCCAACAGGCATCTTTGCAGTGACTCCAGCCGGGCTGGGAGTAAGCTCCAAGTGGGCAGGTGTCCATTTTCAGTGAGAGTCAGATTAAAACTTGCAGTGCCTAGCAAAGTGACAGTGTTGCCCGGGAGTGGCTGAAACTTGAAATGCCTTCTGCATTCCCAGTGTGTTTTTTCAAGATGGACTGGGAAGAAAACACCCTGCAAACCAGAAACCAGTCAGAAACCATCCTGCAAAGCAGGTTATTGTTCTGCATTTTTCATTCCTATTTGAATTTCAACCCAAATGAAACCCTGTCTTAATATAACAGACTATTGGTTTTGGTTGGTCAGGTGGTTGTTTTCTAGAAATTCAGAAACCCTTTTGGGTTTATTTTCATTTTTTTTTTTTTTTTGTTTTTTGCAAGCATGAATATGGCAGACTCTGCAGCAAATAGATGTATATTGCAATAAGGTGGAAGCCATGGGACTGTAAAGAGCCTTCTGGTTTGTCAAAATACTTGCCATAATTTGTCATTTCAGTTGGTTAAGCCAAACAAAGTGCAGGGCTTCTGAGACAGTTCACAATTTATAGCAACAGAACTTTTTCATTTTCTCTGGTGGGCTATTTTTGGTTTATTTTGGATTTTTTTTTTTGCTTTTTTTTCAAGCTAGGAATGAAGATTTGCTGCTCTGTGTGTGTGTGTGCGTGTGGGCATTTTGGTCCTGTGCTGAATTGTAGCGCTTTCAGGTGGAATTGCTGTTTGGCAGTAAGACTTATCCTAAAAATAGAAAATGTGGTTATAAGTGACAACAGTTAGCAGGGAGGACCTGTTCAGATGCAATTTTGGAACTGCTTTTAATTTTTTTCCACTCAGTTCCAAATTAAACATCCATTTAAATTAATTAGAGCAATCACAGTATCCCTAGAATATCAGTGGAGAAACTGAAGCCGTGATTGTAATTTAAGTATTTCCTGTACTCTGAGGAGATGCTAAAAATGCCAGATTAAAGAAATTTTTGCATACGATGAAAAGCAAATTCCTGACCAAACTGGTTAAGCTCAAATGTCTGAAGGCAAAGAGCTACCATGAAAGGGCTGTAAAGCTTCTGATTATAATGTAATCAGTATCTCAGGGTATAATGCAGCTCTACATTTAATACTTAGTTGCTGAACCATACTTCTCAAACTACCTCCACTCACTGGGCTCTCATCAGAGTCCTATCAGGACAAGGGGCTTTGTTTAGCTGCCAAGCAAGTCTGGAAATGCCTCCACAGCTTTTTCAACAGCTTCAGCTGAGTACAAATGCTTGACTTCAGGACAGCTAGTGCCTAGATTTTGTGGCCTAGAAATCACTCCTTATGTACACTGCCACATGTATTAGTAACCTTGAAGGCTTTTATAAGCCTAATTAAAAGGCTTGTGCACACTTAAAAGTGAAACCATGGCAAAGTGATGAAACAGCAAAGCCAGATCCTGTCTGTGGTACTGCAAATCCATTGCTGCCTTTCTTTATTAATGATACCTACATGACACATTGAATTCTCTGCCTGCTGTTGCTTGTCGTGTTGTTTTGATTACAGTATTGACTGAAGTCCCCATCATGTTGGTTGGTTGTAGTCTGGGCACGTTACTCTGAGCAGAATTTTTCTTTCAGTGTTTTGTTTAAGATATTTGACTTCCCAAAGGGAAGGGAAAAGTGCGTGCAGCCACTTAAGCACACAAGTAGTGGTATCAATTTCTAGCCATTAAAATATGCACATGCACACAAACACACGACTGCACAGTCACAGGCACAGGGTTAGGTGAGCTTTGAAAAACAGACTCAAGTGATCCTCTTCAACATGGAGATTCTGTTTCCAGGATCCAGGAGCATCCTTCAGCCTGTGCCAGGTCCTGCTGAGGATGGTGGGGTCATTGTGAGTGTTTAAATGACATTTTTCAAAGGCATTTGTGTATTTCTAGGCCATTTCTTTCAATTCCTTAGAGAGAACTTCATTTTCTAAGGGAGCATATTTCTCTGGTTTTGGGTGTTCTGTATTTTTTTTTCCCTAACAACATCTTAGTTCTGTTAATTTTTTGGACTTGGAAGAAGTTTTTCTAGTTATTGGGTTTTGGGGTGTTTTTTTCCCTTTCCAGCCCAGGCAGTCAATTCCTGAATATGAGCAGGAGGGTTATTGAGCAGTTCACCTAAAGCCAAGGAAGATTTCTGCCAACTCAAAGGTGCAGCAATCATTTTGCTAAAGGTTTGGACAGCAGTTTTGATTGAAGACCGGGATATATAGCTGTGTTTGGTTCCAGCACTGCCAGATGAAACTTGGAGATGAATCTTTGCAAACATTCAGTAGTCAGTTCCATTTGAAAGTACGCAAAATGGGCCTTAATATAGATGTGTTATCTGAATTTCCTCTTCCAAACTGGACCCACTGTCTCCCATCTGTCCCTGTTTGATGGGGAGCTCTTCCAGAGGTGTTTTCCATGTTATGTCCCTTCAGTCCCACCCTGAAATACTGTACAACACAGAGTTACTTGCAGACAGATAATCTCATCTGAACTGTGGCATTACCCCAGTGGATTCTGTTCATGTACCTGCTCTTTGCTATGAGTTGTGCAGAGTCACCCTTTTGTGAATCTTAAATACCTTATGGTAAACTTCCATTCAAGTTTCAATAAACTGATAAAAATGGCTACCTCTTTATTTTCTACCTTTTAAACAGCTATTTCCAGTAAATTCACTAAAATTAAAACAGGAATGTGCTTGAAATCATTACGTTGAAACAGAATTTGTTTTCCGGGTAGTTTGGGGGTTTTTTTGTCTCGGGTAGCAGCATCTTGTCTGAAAGCATCCACTGTCTGGGAGAATCAGGACAATTTAAAATGGACCACGCCTGATGTGTTTGTTTCATTTCTGCCTTTCAGTCTATCCGTGAAGTCACAGGCTATGTGTTGGTGGCTTTGAACCAGTTTGAATACCTGCCCCTGGAGAACCTGCGCATCGTTCGTGGGACCAAGCTCTACGAGGAGCGATACGCTCTGGCCATATTCCTTAACTACAGGAAGGATGGGAACTTTGGACTCAGGGAACTTGGCTTGAGGAACCTGACGGGTAAGTGAAACTTGGAAATGTGGTGGATTAGTGGCAAGGAAAAAAAATGAGCTTGTTGAGTATTTCCCCAGTCACTTGCATTCTGCAGGAGACTGAGGTACCACAAGAGCCTGGCAATTGTGTGTTCTCTGAGGGTACATCATTCTGGTTTTGGTTCACAAAAGTACTTCTCTCCATAATGATCAAAGGCTGCCCTTTGTCAAGAGGATATTTGAAACAAAAATAGTTGTTGAAAGAGTATGTGAACTTTTTCTGTGTGTTGTTGTCATGAGCATGTTGGCTTCCTTCTGATCCTTGATTATTGCACACATGTTCCTTCAGGTGCTGGCTATTTTCTGCTAATTACCTTAGCTTTAGCATCCCCTGTGCCTCTGTATCTTTGGTTTATTTTATTTTAGAACTCCCTTTTCTAACTAAAAATAGTGCATTACATGTAGTGAGAAAAGTGCTTGGTTTTTTGAGCCAAAAATGTAAGCAAATTCCACAGCTTCATGTTTTACCTGTAAATTCAGGGCTGGATCATGCTGTGGGGTAGATGAACAATTCATTTCCTCCATCTGAGGATCCAGAGTCAGTGGTTTGGGAGACTGAAACTTGCTAAATATCAGTGGATAAATATCAATGTAACTCAATAAAGAGCAGGTAATGGCTCTTCTTAGGGAGTTCACTATAGGAAGTATTCTATTTATACCTGGTTCCTCATCAGCTATGATGATTTCTACCCTAAACTTTAGTAATTTTGATGTGGCCTTGTATCTGCTAGTGGCTGAAAGCTGACTGAAAATCACTGACCTGAGCTGGCTCTGGAGATTGAACCTCAGTATGAAGAAGTGGGAGCCTTCTGAATATATATTTAGGCACCTTCCCTCTCTGCTTTTTTTTGCCTGTCAGTACTCAGAGTAGCATGAGTGCTTACAGTTCCCTGTTCAGCTTCCCCAGGCTGTAGAGCAAGGCTTTCAAAAACAGGAGGGAAAAGAAGGCCTGAAATATTTTCCAAAATAAACCAATTTTGGATGACTCTGATTAGGATCTTTCCTCTGGTCATATTTTTTACAATTTTCTTTCCTGAGACCATCATGCCAGTACCAGAGTGCTTCCCAAATGTCTCTAAGTCCCTGCCATATACTACTCTTCACTCTGTCACTGTCATAATCTCTTTCTCTTATGTTCCCATGTTTCTTCCCACCTTTCTGATATAAGGAGTTCATTGTGACTGCCTATGCCTTCATATCATAGAGAGCCACAGCATTGGGTGATAACAGCATTATCTCTTTCTTTGTGTATGTTTTCTGGCCTTTGAGTGTCAAAATGCTTTGTAAAGACACTAGTCTGGGTGAAACTGAGGCCAGGGCCAGAAAATGATGGAAGTCTTTCCTCTGAGGTGTTTCTGCCAGGTAAGAGTTGTACTCTCAGGGCTCATTTAGCTATGGCTTTGCTGCTCAGTAAGGTAAAAAAGCTTATCTTACAGGCTTCTGCTCAAATTTCTTCTTGAACCAGCTCCCCTGTGCCAACTGGCAGTTCCTCAGACTCCAGAGATGCCCTCTAGGAGCTGCTGTGATGTGAGAGACACAGCACCAAAACTGCCCAGCAAATGGTTTCATTTTCTTTTTAAGTGTCTTAAGAAAACCGGCCTCAGCCTGTGAATCTCTCCCAACATGAGATCATCACAGCCACTTCTTCTGATTTAGGTGTTTACAAAAGCCTCTGAAGGGATTATTTGACTCAAAATGAATTGTTGTCTGCTGAAAGAAAAGTGCCCTAATAACACCAGCTTGTCTCCATGGAGCACTTAAAATAGCTTCTGGGTGCTGAACGTGAGCCAGTGTGTGCTTGAAAAGACTCTTAATGTTTTCTAGATAACATGCCAGGGCCTCAGGAGTCTCTCCAGCAGCTTTCTCTGACCATTCTGTGTGCTGGTTAAGATGTACTGGGCTATTTTAACCCCCAACCCATCTCTTGATGCGCACGCGCTTCCCGGAGCATGTTCATACTTCATTAATTTTCCTGACACATCCTTAGCACTAGTAGCTGCATAAAAATAACTGGTGGATGTGGGAGTTGGTGATGTTGCAAGGCTGTGATGGATCAGCTGTATCTGAACCTATTCTTTAGTTTTACCCCAGAAACCACGGGTGAGCTGCTAAATTGAAGAAGAAGCAGCCCCCATGAGCTCGCATTCTTCAAGTCCACTGCAGATTTGAAGAGACTGGCTTTGAATTGTGCATCTGTTCCACTTGAGTAAAATATAACATGGCTCTTGTCTTGCATGTGAAGAATTGTCATTCCAGGGCTTATGCCTTCTTCACAGGAGTTTAGGAAATTCTGGTTTTATTCGTGCAGTGCTGGATGATAGGCTCCTGAGGGTATTTCTGCCTAGTACCACACAGTATACAAACACAAGCCCTACTCCCTGTGTTAAATAAATGAGGAAGCTGCTCTCACCTGCAGATTCTCCTCAGACACAGGGTTTCAGCCTCCTGTGCTGGTACCACTGCGGTATTTTCTATGTGTTGTTAACAGCTGTGTTTTTATTGCCAGAAACATCTATCAAGTTTTCATATTTAAATGTAACTTTAAATGCTTGAATTCCTCCCTTGCACTATAAAAAAAATGACAGCTGTGAAGGCAGTTAGTTTTATCTCACACAGAAAACATGATCCAATTCTCACTCATGATGCCTGTCAAACCACAAGGGAGTTTTGTTTGTATAGCTCAGCCCAGGACTATGTCCTAAAATGCATGTGACACTTGCAAAGATCTTAGCTATAAAAATCCCGTTCTCACTTGTTAGAAAATCTTAGTCAATGGTTCCACAAACATGTCAAAACCAAACTGACACTGAATTAATGAAGTGGCTGCTACCATCTCAGCTGGACTCATCTCAGTGTGCAGATCCAGCTGCCAAGTAGCCTCACAGTGAAAAGGAGGGTTTGACATCCTGGCTGTAAAAGGAGGGTTTGACATCCTGACTGTATTCTTCAGCCTGAGATGAGCAGAGTAAGTGGTGCTGAGGGAAAAGGTGTGCCAGCATCTTCCAGTCATTGCCCAGGAGCCACTGCAGATCACCAGGCAGTCAGCCTCAGCTTCCCAATGGAAAGGGCACCATCAGTGCTCACACTTGGAGCACTCCAAACAGACAGGGAACCTGAAGGCTGCATCTCATTACAGCATTTGTCTGTCTGAGGGGGGAAAGAGGGATAACTCACAAGTGCCAGAACCATTTAGGAAGTATCCCATATTTTCCTCTGTGGAGATGAATAAGAGAGTTCTACAGAAAATTATGTCTTTGAGCAGTGACAACCTCATCTTCCCTATTGGCCTTGGGGGCAGCAGAATCCCTTGAACTCTTTGAATATATCAGAATGAAATGGACTTAGCAGTGATAAGTGCAGTAACACAGAAAAGAAACAAACCCACAGCAAAATATTTAGGGGTTTTCTTTGTTTGTTTTTTCAGGAATGCCGATGAATGATAAGATAAACTGAGGTTCAAATGAACCTCAGTTTAAACAATAACCACAGCTTAAGCAATTTGATCAGTGGATAGCCAAACAAAATATAATTCGATTATTAGGAGAATCATAAATAAGGACCATTTTCACAGGTGTAGAAAGTAATATTTGTAAAATTATAAGTTTCCCCTTCAACAGATTTTTGTAATTGATTTACTATATTTTAACTTTTGATTTAATTTGGTTTTTATTTTCCTGCAGGGCAAAATTTTAATGTTTGATGGTTATTTCTATAATGTTTTCAGTATTTTTTCCCCCCCAGGAAACTGAAAATGCTGAAGGGTACTTTGGAGTGGCATCACTCCATAAAAAGGTTGCTTCTTGAGCAGTTTTTTGTCTTTGTTCCTTAACAAGCTCATTTACTGTAATTTTATTGCAGCTCAGTCAGGTTGGAGGGAAGGGTTTGGGAGGAGTCAAGTTTTGTTCACTGCGCCTTTTTTTGGACCTAAAATTCTTTTGGAAATCACGCTTGGATGTCTGTGCAGAACCCGAGTGACGGCGCATCAGGCATTTTTGCGGCAGGGATTAAGGCCACCCCCTTCTCCTTGCCTTGATCACAAAGCCTGTGCCAGCAAGACCTTTCCTGTCAGGACATGCAGGAGCCAGTGCCGAGTTCCTGGTGTCCAGGGCTGCCTGCCTGTGTGTGACACCCGCCGGCCGCTTGTGGCACAGCCCCACATTCCTTAATCCCGCGGTGGATTCGCGGGATGAGCTGGGAAGAAAGGGATGTGTAACCTGCCTCAGGCTGGCTGTGCACCAGGTGGGCGAAGCATCGCATCTGTAACCTCGGAGAGGGGTTGCTAGGATACATGGAGGCGTGAGGAATTGGTTTAAAAATCCCTGCAGTCCCTTTGCGTGCGGGGCTGCCGCAGGAGTTCTCTGTAGGAGAAGCTGCAGCGGCTCTGTCACTGCCCGGGCGTGCTCCTCTCCTGTATCCTTGGAGCTGCCCTGCCCAAGGAGGCGTTTGGATCCCAGCACAGCTTTGTGGCTAGCCAGCGGGGAGGGGAGGAGGGAGGAACACCTCCTTTCCCCAAGGGAAGTGTGGCTTGGAGGATTCTCTGTTCGGTACCACAGATGTCGGGGATGTGCAAAGAACCAACCCTGAGTCCCCCTTGCTCACCCTGTCCCCGTGGAGAGAGGGAACGAGCCTGTGGCTGCCCCCAGGCACATAAATGCAAGTGTGCCTGCTAGAGCATGTCTGTCTTTTCTCCCCGTGTTAGACTCTTTCCCGAGGGAAAGAAAATCATCCCGTTCCAGCTGCTGCTCTCCTCAGACATCACAGGTGTGATTTGACAGCAGGGAGAGCCCCAGGACCCATCCCTGGTGGCAGTGGGAGCACGGACTTGGGCTGCTCCCTGCCACTTGGCATCAATGCCTGGGAATGCTTCCAGGCTCTCCTCGGCTGCAGCTGTGGCCCTGAGGAATCCCAGATAAGGGACCTACAGACTGGGGAGCAACTGCCTCCAGCTGGCAGAAAATTGCTCTCAGGTCTTAGCAAGGCAAAAACCTGTGTTTTATATGGCCAGAAATAAATACTGATTTTTGAACCTTGCTCTCAGGTCTTAGCAAGGCAAAACCCCTGTGTTTTATACGGCCAGAAATAAATACTGATTTTGAGCCTTGTGAGATTTATATTCATGAGTTTATTTTGTCCAGTAACAAAGGTGGGACATTGTTTTTTAAATTTCAGCAGGGCTGGAATTTTGTGCAGTGTCTCTGAAGGGTTTGGATACGCTTTTTTCATGCTAAATAGTATAACTAATGTCTGTGGTTCTTTGCAACTCATTGATCAACAAATTATGCTCAGTTTTCTTTATTTTGGAGCACTTCACTGTTTTCAAATCTGTCTGTAGTGCTAGAAATGTGCAGCCTTGTTTGGAATGACTATGCCAAGGATTTAAGCAAAAAGCTCATCCAAATAATGATATAGTGGTAAATGTTTTTAACAGGAAATTCAAAGGATTCCCCCATGTGTGTTGGTATTCCCCTTCCCCCCAGTGTTTTCACATGAACTAGGAGTCACATCTATTCCAAATGGTCTAAACCAGCTTATTGAAAGTAATGCACAGAATTATTGATGTGAACCAGTACTGTCATGCAGCAGGATAACTTCATGTCACACAGCCTCTCCTGCAACAAAACAGGGCTTCAGATCAAGGGAAGGAGAACTGAGGCCAAATCCTTATCTGGTGTAAATTGGCTTACTTGCTTTGACTTTGTAATGAACTGAAATTTAAATTGCCGTTTACTTCCTCCAGTGGATAATTTAATTCCTACTTTAATTTATAAGTTAACTAGTGCCTAACATCCACTTAAGACCTTTTAAGGATGTTGTGTACAGGGTGTTCTGCCAGGATTAATACTAGCTAATGACAGCTGACTCAAGGCTCCTCTGCCCCAGGAGCTCTGGCCAGGGATCCTTGAGCCAGCCAGCATCCAGCCTTGCTGGCTTTGGGAATGGTGTTGACCACAGCACTTGGGCCCTGTGCTTGCACTGGATTACTCAGCAGATCATTCCTGTCTTAACTATGGTCTCTGCAAACAGAAGCACGTTTCCTTGGGCTTTCAGAGTCTTAATTCTGTGGCTGCTGGGTAAAGAAGGGTCTGCAGGTAAAGACTTTTGTCTAGGGTAGATGGAGGAAATCCTTCCTAGCCCTGCAGTAATTTCTACATCTGCTGCTTTATTTTGTGAATCATAGCACTTCTACAACAGAGCAAATAATGCTTGCCTGTTTTAATTAGACCAGTTTTGAAGATGTCATTGAAAATGCTATTCAGAGAGAATCTGGTGTGATGTGGGATTCAACTCTTAACACTGTCAAACGTTAGTTTAAATGTCATTTAAAAATGCAGCCAGGTATGTTGCCATTGTTACTAGATAATGCCATGTAAAATAATAACACCACTCATTCTATTTTTCCTTGGCAATTTCTCTCTTTCACCTCTCTGCAGTAGTTCTACCTCTGCATTTTTCAATTATGAAGAAGAAATTCTCCATGTTCTGGAGGTGTGAAACACCCTTTAGCTTTCTGGAAATGTGGGCAATCAAGATAAATCCAGTAATACTGAAGCCTTGTGGTAATGGAGTAGCTTTGCCTGACTTCTGTGACTTGAGAGCTTCAGCAGGATAGGGATTTCTCTGTCTGCATGCTTTGCAGGGAGTTAAACATCTGCACAGAGTAATCCCCCCATTTCAATCACATGGGTCAGGAATGGGAGACATTTCAAAATATCCAACTTTGGCAGACAGATCTGTGCTCAGCTGCACTATAACTTCAGGGAAGTGCAGTAACCATTACAGTCGGGAAGGATCGTACAGTTTATAGTGACAGCACTGCTGAACAAATAGATAGACTAGCTTCCCACCAGCTTGGAAAAGAAAGGAACAGCTGGATTGTTCTCCCCAGCTCAGGCTAAGTCTTGACTAGGTGTTCTAGACATTTAAATCCTTGCTGCTCCAGTAGTATATTTTTTTCAGATGAATGAAAGAAGCATTACTTTCAGTGTTTGTTGTTTGGTTTGGGGTTTTTTATTTTTTTATTTTTTCCCCCCTTTCTCTCTACAGTCTTCTGAATTCATTGATTTTCTCATTTCCTTCTGACAGGCTACAACTGACAAGGAATTTTGTACTTTTGTAAAGTAATTAAAGTCTTGTGTTACCTGGGGAATGTAATCTATCAGCACACCCTGGCCAAAGGCAAGTTGCTGAGCAGGATGGTCCAGTTGTCACCATCCACAACGGGGACATGAGCTGTGAACCACTGATGGGGTAGAGGGACCAGCCTCCAGCCCTGTGGAGCTGCTGACTCCTAGGACTCAAAATAGCACGAAACTGTAGGGATCAGGTGTCAATTCAGTGCCTTAACTTAAAGCTCAGTAAAGGCACTTCAGTGACCTTGCACACAGGTTTGGAAAGCAGCACATGCTCCCAGACTGCATTTAAACCCAAGAGTGAGCTCCTTTTTCTTTTCTTGCCAGCCTATAGAAGTTTGGGTTTAGGTCTATCATTCATTGCAAAAAAAAAAAAAAAAAAAGAAGTCATGACTATGAGTTCAAAGAAGGTTGGATCAGACCGCTAGGTTTACATATTGACATTGGACATAGTTGGTGTCCCCAGGATATTTTCATGCCTGTTCATTTTCATGTCATTTGCTGCAGAGAGATATTCCCTAGAAACCCTATGTGGAAGGACTGGAGAGGCAATGAACCAAAAACTTTCCTTTGCTGCATTTAGCTCCAGGAAAGCCCCTGCAGACAGGGGAGACAGAGCAGCCCCCAAACACTCGGCACAGGGGCGAGTGTCACATAGGCTGACGGAGGCAAGGCTCCAGCACAGCCTGTGCAATGCCCTGGCTGCACACCAGCCTGTTTCCTGCAGTGCCACAAAGTCTCAGCCTGCCGGGCACAAGGATGAGTCTCATCAAAGCCTCCAGGGGGTGTTTGCAGCTTGGGTTGGTCTGCAGCAGCCTTGAGATGTGCAGCAGTGCGGGGCTGGCACTTGAGCAGCAGGTCATTAAGAGATGATCTGAAACGGAGTTTGAGCACACAAGCTATGTCCACTGGGATGTGAAAGGGAGCCACTGCTGTCACGAGGATGTGCTGGGTGTTAGTCTCTAAGAGAAGTTGCAACAACTCAATCCCTCCTCTGCAGTTCTGCACTGACAGGTCCTGCCTGCAGTGTCCAGGGGAGGAAAACTCTTGGTAGCTTCAGGCAGGTAACAGCAGTCCGTGGTGGGGAGCAGCAGGTTTGCTGTCAGGAGCTTCTTTCTGTGACTGGGGACAGTAAAGGGGGCTGACAATAACAATTGTCAATTGACTGACAATTGCAATCGACCCTTTGTGACCTGACTCGTGTGCTCCCGACTCCCAGCCCCGCGTGAGTGGAGGTGCTGCCCGGGATGCATCCAAGGGCAGCAGTTTCAGGCAGCTGGGAGTGAGTGTGCTCTGTAAACAGGGAAAACACAGGAGGCGTCTACCCTGCACCTCTGCAAAGACGCCGAGGCAAGCCAGAGATGAGCAGGAAAAGGTAACCTTTCCTCTAGAAAGAGGAAAACAGAAATGCAGCGCTGCAGAAGGGAAATCAGAGTGGGCAGAGGTGGGGGAGTGGGGAACAGCCGAGCAGGTGCCCCAGGAGGAACGGCGGGACAGCAGCACTCCCCTGGACTGTACCTCCACGGAGGATGCAGGAGCAGCCAGGCTGCTCTGTTGGATACAGACCTGCTGGAGTTCTCCGGGACTCCAGACTCCCTGGTCAGCCCCATCCGGCTTCAGCCACGGAAAATGAGCTGTGATTGGTGTGAAGTGCCAACGTGAGGGAGTCAGAGTTGGAGGCAGGTAATATGTGTGGACACTGAGCTGTCCGGGGGCTGCAGGAGCCTTTTGTGCATCACGAGGAACATGCCTGCAGGCGTGGAGTGGGGGAACAAAGGTATCAGACGAGGAGAACACGCTGGAGGCCTTTTTCTTTGATGTTTGGAAATTGCTCAAGGGGCTGTCTTCTCTGAAACCCCTTTGCCTATCCCTTTTTTCTTCTTTTCTATTTTATTTTTTTTTTTCTCCTTGGTGAAACTTTCATAGATGTACTCTCGTTTCTTTGAGGTTTGGAAGTGAAAGCACATCCATCTGTCCAGCCCTTGTACAAATGCTGTGCTCACGTTGGAATTCCTTGGGGAGCTGACTTCTGCTTCTGCCTGTCAGAAATAGCGGAGCCACGTGCATTGGGTTTGAAACTCTTGACTCAGGGTGGGTGGCACAAAAGGAAGGGCAGCATCAAAGACATACCTGTCTGCCATGCTGGAGAGAGGAGATTGTGATGTTGCTTTGGGGCTTTTTTTCGTGTTGATGTTTTTAACTGGACATGCATTCAGATTGATGCTTCAGGCTGTGAAAACTTTGGGTGCTGGTTCCATCAGAAGGAAGGTCAGTCACCTTCCAAAATTACTCTGGGGTACAAGTACCCAAGAGTAGGGTGAGTTTACATGGGGAGGTTCAAGATGTTCTTGCCTAAACTGCTGCTCCTCCCCTCCAGCCTCATGTGTAGACTTAATCAGGGTGAGTGGAAGATTCTTAGGGAGCTTTTTTAAAATTGAAAAATGCCTGACAGGGAAGCCTTCTGTGAGAAAGGAACAGTTGGAAAAACAAGGGGGAAACTGCTTTTAAAAATTAAAAGGTATGGCTTATTTAAGAGCTTTTCAAGCTTTCTCAAAACAATTAACTTTTATTTTCAATCAAACAAATTATGTTAATTGAGTAATAATAATTGAGTCTGTTTTAGACTGCGTTTTCTTTTATAAAAGCATGCTGGTTCCTTCTTGTTAAGCCAAAGAAACATCAAATAAGTGCACCTGAACTAGTGGTGAACTTTAGGTCCTGACTGTGTCATTCCCTGGCTTGCGGGCCCAGGCCAAATCCTGCTGAAATTACTCTTCACTAGCAGAGTGGATGTGTAGCCCAGGAGATGGCTTTCTCATCTCTGGTAGAGTTAACTGAGTTTCCTTTCCATGAAATAGTCATTTTCTCCTAATTTTTTTTACAAATGTCAGCCAGTTAAAGATCCATTATCCTGAGCACAGTGTTGCAAACACTAATAAAAAAAATGTAACGTGGAGGTGAGTCAACCATTAAAAATAACAACAAAAAAAGTCATAGTGCAGGAAAGGATAAGACACATACAGGGAGGATGAAGGCAAAGCACCCTGTCCCAAATGTGGTAGATGGGGAATCTGGGCTGGACACAGCTGAATGTGTCCTAGGCTGCGGAAGGAGCCCACAAGGACTGCTAAAAGATTTTCCTTCATGTTGAATCAATAGGTACAAGCTGTGTTTTGGGAGAGTTGAACATTGATTGGCATTGGCAGTTCAGCCAAAGCCTGGAGTATCCTTAGCATGGATATGTCCTGCCAGTCCCACCATGCCCGAGCGGGAATTAATTGTGTTTTGTTCTGAAATGGTGATACCACGCTCCCTAATTTTTTTACTCCCCCCTCCCCCAGCACTCTTCATTTGGATGTCAAATCCCCATTCCGTGGATTGCCTCTGGCTGGTGTTTGCTCACTGTAAGATGCTCTCTGAAGTGCTGATCCAGGTGTGCTCTGCATGTCTGTTGTCAGGTGAAGGTGACAGTCCCAAAGCGCTTCAGCAACAGCCAGCCTCAGAGGCTCTCCTGCTTTAGAGAGTGCTGGTCTATGAGTGAGGCTTGATGTCTTAAAAGCAGGCACAGAGCTAAGTATGCACAGGGTGAGGTTGCAAGGGCGGTATCCTCCTCTTTGTGTGTCAAAGAAGAGCTGAAAGGGATATTTTAATGGCTGTGAATGTGTAACAGCTTAATCCCATGGGCTGTGCAGTTAGCCCTGCGCCAGCTCCATGACCCTCACTGCAGCCCCCACCTCATCCAGGAACAAGACTTGGAGGTGGTCAGAGCTAATGGTTTTGATTTAATATTCAGAAGCATTCAGCTTCCCAAATAAAGATAATAGTTTTGCTAGTTGAGAGATCTATTAATATATTAACATGGCCTTAATTTTAAGCCTTCTATTCTTCCCTTCCTAGAAAAATGTCTTGCCTTGAAGTTTGGAAAAATAATCAAAGCGCTGCTGAGCAAATTTGATGACACTGATGGGTTGAATGAGCTATGACCTCTGCTGGCCTCATTCTGCTCCATTTCCCCTTCAGGCTGGTAGCAGTGCCTGGAAGTAAATATTAATCTGCTAATTTACCCTCTGGTATAAATAGAAAAAACTGTTTTGTCAGTGGGCCTATCCAACCTTACCGCTTTGCTTCTGAGGATGAAGTGGCAGTGCTGCCTGTGAGTTCCTCTGCTCAGGGGACTTTTTCTCAGAGATACATGTAAGGGTTGCTTTCCTCTCTACTTTCTTAGGTGGGTAATTAGAGTTGTAATCTAGGGTTTAAGGATGGCCAGCAAAGAAACCTTGCTCGGGTTTAAATAAAATTGCTCCTTAACGTGACTTGTTAAATTGAAACAAACCCCACATGAATGTTCTTTTAAATCCATTTACAAGTGCCTTGTATTGATTTAGCCTACTTCAGTAACTCAGATGAGCTAAATTGATGTCTGTGCACTAAGTTAAGTACATTCTCTTGGGATTTCATACCTGGCAAACTGACTTGACTTCAAAACTGATTTCAGTTAAACCAGGGCAAACTGTGTGTGAAGAATAGGCCTTCCTTATTTGTTGCTACTGGTTTGGCCAAGAGCAATGTGATACCTTGGGGGAAAGGTGTCTTTGCCCTGTTAACTGTGATGCTGGGGTGCCCTACTCACCCTGCCCCGAAATTTGACTTTGAAGTGATAAACACCTTAGTAGCAGCCTTCCTTCTGCAAGGCAGCTGTTTGAAAAGGACTGTTTAGTCCTTTTATTTTCAAGGTGCTCTGTCCCCTAGAATCTGGAGAAGGGAAGAGGAACAAAAGGCTTGCAGATCTACTTCTCCACCAGCCTGCCTAATGCCCCCCAGCCAAAGAACAGTTAGGAGCCCTCAAGCAAAGGTTTCTTTCCATTGTCAGACAGTGCCTCTCAGCTTTGGCTGAGCTTGGTATCTCTTTGTGCCACATACCAGAGTCCCTTCAACCATTAAGCTGACAAGCTCTTTTTATCTCAACCACCTAGAGCTAATCTGAAGTGCCCAAACTGACACTTGTGGCCAAACCTCTGCTTCAGTAGATAGCAGGGAAAGGAATTGAAGCCTAACCCACAGTCCTGCTGAGGGTGAGCAGTGAGGGTCATGGTTTCCCTTTATTCCTCCTGAAGAAGGATGTGGGATATGGTTCAGGTGTGCCAATTACCACAGATCTTCAGCATCTGAGCTGTGATAGCTGGTGCTGTATAAGCTCTTTGCACCCAAAGTGGATTATAGAAATGTGGCTTGCCTGATTCTTACGTAGGATTACCGGACCTATTACCAAGATTTAGATGGTGAGACAGTATTAAACAGCAGCAGCAAAATCTTCTCAATTAACACTGAGCTTTCTTTTACCTGTTATGAAAAGTGTTTCTGTGTAGACACTTCAAAATTAGGAGCTGTGTTCCTGTTTTGGGTCACGACTTTGCAAGTAAATCTAAACTTCTGTAGATGGTAATGTATAGACCTGAGCTACTCCTTTCTAGAACATAAGGGTCAGCAGTTTACAGCAGACTCACTGTAAGTAGCACTTTCCAGTTGTAGCTCAGCAAGACTGAAAAAAAATTGCCCCTGTGCTAAATAGCACAATGTGATCAAGACAGGAGGCCACCAGTGGACCCAGGGAGGTGGGTAAAGCAAGGAAAAGGAGACAGAGCAGCTTCTCATGGAGCATCAGTTATGCACATCCAGAGCTCCCAAGACAGCCAAGTTTCATTTCTGTTTGAAGGCAAAGGGGGTTTGTGGGGAAGAATTTGAAAGGTCAACACCATAACTTGCTGGATGTCCACATCTTTGAGATACAGCATAGAAGAAAGAACAAAAGATGTTTCAAAATGTATCTGGTGTTTGATGAAAGGTGGCATGACAGTCGTATTGAAGGTGGGAGAACGCATAAATAGTGTATGAGAGAATGATAGGCTCTGGAAGATCCTGAAAGTGAATAAAATTTGCTTTTATTTGATGTGATGAGGAGACATGAGATGCAGAGAGAAGAAAAAAGATTGTTTTGAGTGGTGAGCTAGGGAAGTAGTCACACAGTGGAATTCAGAAGGAAACAAAGAAGAGTGAAATTGCTTCTTAAAGGAGAGATGCTGTTATTAAGACATGAGAAGAGCCTGGACAGGGGCTGAGGATTCAGTGACAGAAAAAAAAAGGCTGTATTAGAGAGAACAGAGGTGGCATAAATGTGTCACATAGATTGAAGAAGAGGTGGGAGGAGAGGCTGCAGGTAGCCTTGGCTGAGGCTGAAGGAAGTGCTTGAGTTTGTTCTCTGTGACACACACTTATCTGCCTGGCATCTAGAAATGTATTGTCTAGCTCTGATCTGCAATTGCCATCTCCAGGTGTACCTCCAAGTACCTCCTGAGAGATTTTGTCAGGAATGGTGGATGCTGAACAGCTGGGGGGGATTGTCCAGCCTCCCCTGCCACTGGAGGCTGTGCTTTCATATGTCAACACACTGTCATGCTCACAGATGTCACCAGAAAACAATACAGGCTTTTGTAGCACAGACCCATTCCGAAGGAGAGACATGGACCCCAGAAGGGAGGGTTTCAATAAATGCACAAGGAAGCAGCAGCGGTTGAAGTTTACACTGTGTTTTTCTTACAATCACATTTGGTGTATTATCTAAAGAGATCTCTGAGTGAGGTGGTAAAACAGGGCTTTTTTAATTATACATCACCCAGCAAACTGATAAGGCAAACAAAGCAGCCAACCAAATAGCACAGGGATGAGCCACTTCAAAATAACAATGTAGCAAGAACAATAGGGGAGTAATTCACAGCTCCCTAAGAAATTTTTGCAGTTCAGAGAGGGTGAGATAGCAAGCAGCTATTGACTGTTTTCCTTTCATGTTTTCCACCTGTCTGCCATGTGATTGGGAAGTATATTACCTGAATCCTTGCGGGAGTTTTCCCAGTATTGTTTCAAAAGCCTTGTTCTGCAAGAAACAATCCTAATGGAAACCAAGATGTGGGTATGAAATGAATACAGGGAATGGAATGAGAGTGACAATTAATTTAAACTACGGTTTAAATTCTTTCTAACTTTTGCAACATGAAGATAGATGTACAGGATCAACTCCAGCATTTCCCTAGTCACTCTGGGGTGCTCTGGCCTGGCACAGTAGGGTGAACTGGCATAAGGGCTGCCTCACAGGGGAAAGAGAGAACCTCAGCACATGAAGAATTCAGTAATTCTGCAGCCTGAGGGTGCAGGTTGGTTGTGAACTCTGCTTTGTGCACAGAGCCCAGGGATGCAAATCCCAGATGCCTCCTGGCTCATCTGCCCTTGGAGGTGGAGGGAAGGAACCCAGCATGAGCCACAAAGGCTTCTCCAGGTGCTGAGCAAACACTTGGGCTGTAGGCCAGGAATGTTCCCCATGCTACCAAGTCATACTGTTCACAGGTTGAGAATGACCTGAAGCCAGCCCAGAACATCCACTTGAGATACCACGATTGCAACACAGGCATAACCTTCAAAGGAAAACAGACATCCTGCAACCCTGACCTGATCCAGAGCTCTGCAGTAATGCACATTTGATGTGCTGTCCAAACCAAGGAGAAGAAAAGAAAGCTCTCCTCACAGTGAGTGAGGAACTAAAGGAATCAACCCACAGCTAGATTTCTTCTCCTTCAGTATTCGCCTCTTTATTCCTAAAGGAGCATTTACAAGCTGGAGAGATTTAGTAAAGATACTCATTGCAAAGGAATAAAATGGGGAAAAAAAGAAAGTTTTCTGCTTTGTTGCTTCTCTGCATGTCTGTCTGTCTCTCTGTCCCTTCAGTTTACCAGTTTTCTTCTTGTGGCCATATTATAAGGGTCGTTTTCAAAAGCCAATGATCTAAAATAATAACCCCTGTTTTCAAAAGGCAGTGATGGCCACATATTTAAAAATAGAGAAGCCTGTAACTCACATTAGTAGTAGTTAGCCATCTAAGAACTTTTTAAACTGGCATGCACTAGGAATACAAGTCCAGTTTGGAAAGGGTAAGCCACAGTCCTGGAGTCTCAGGTTCCTGTGCTATTCTGAAAAAGATTGAACATCTTAAGTTACAGAGACAGGTTTGTGAAAGTCAGCTTGAGGATTCTTCTGAAAATTTGAGGTGCTCAAATTTTGGGATGGCCTGAGAATTTCAGCTTCCATTTAAAACCAAATCAATTTCCAGACATCATAAAGGTAGAGCAGAAGTGAAAAATATAAATCCTAAATTCTGGTAAGATGGAATGCACATACATTGATATGTATTGTATACAAAATAACATTGATTATTTTTAACATCTCAACATTTTTTAGTCATGATGTCTCATGGGCTGGCTGAGATTCTGGAATGTTGGGGGCAGATTTATCCCACTTTTGTAAAAATAGCACATATCTAGCAAATGCAAAAAAGCTGAAGAACTTTCCACACAACCTTTTATTGTGTGCTGGCAGGGTGGGATAATGTAACATACTTTCACTTTACTTTTAGAAGGTCCTTGCTGGGACTTACTGGCAAATGCACAAGTCATTTCTATTTCTGTGAATACAGTGCAGAAGATGAAACTTTCTGTTGCTGGCCACATTCCAGCCAGCACTATCTGTTTATTACAGGCCATGTGTGGGAATGGAGTCATAAACAACCTCTTACTTTGGCAAAACCCGAACACTAATCACTTTTGTATTAGCTCCAATACATCCTGAAAAAGTAAATGTTGTGGATTAAAAAGATAATAATGTGCTAATCCTTCCTGTGGTCACTAACCGTTTTAAGCTGTTCCATCTATCATGCCTGAAGGATAAATCCTCTGGCTCTTGATGAAAGGCTAGATAGTGAAGTACGTCCACACATCAAACACCGCACTTGTTATCAACAAGCGCATTTTTCTCACTCCTGCAGATAATTTTTGATTCCCTTTTACCTTCAATCTGAGATCTTACTTTTCCTCTCCCACCCCACACCCTGGTGCCCTGCCACCAGGACTCCTCACTGATGAAGATGGGGCCTTACAGAAAGACCTTCCTGAGCTCCTGACTGGTGATGGGGGTTCAGAGTTATTTCTGGCAGAACCTCTCCCCCTATGGGAACAAATAGGTGAAATTTCTGTACTGTCAAAGGGACTGACAGATTTGTAGCAGTCACAACCAGCTAGCCATTTTATAGATTAAGTGAATAAAAACATTAATTGTTAACTACATAACAACAGAGTTGTTATGGACATACTCTGACCCCTTTTAAAGTCGGGAAGAGGTTTTGCAGCTTTAAAGGGGCCATTTCCCTTGGCAATGGAGTTGGCCTGAGCTAGAGCTAGAGCTAGAAGAGGAGGCAAGGGAAGCAAAACAGCTGAAGGCTTGGAGGTGCTACACACAGTTTTCAAAGTTTATTTCTGCTTTTAAAGAAGTTTTTAAAATATCACAGCTTGTAAAGCTCATGACTCTAGGAAGTGCAGTAGCTGGTTGCAGAAGTTTCAGTTGCATGTGCCAAACTGAGACATGAAGGCAAATGCTTCCTTCAGATCAGTTCCTGCTCCTAATCTCCAATAAATATTTCTAGTGTTGTATCAGAAAAAGCCACAGCAAGAGCCAGTATGGCCTGTAAGCCAGTTAGGATTGTTCACATTATACAGCCATCAACACACCTCTGATTTTTCATGTTTGGCACTGGAAGTTGTGTTTTTCTGTTGCAAAGTGAATATTTTTCCTTAACAGAAATGCAGGAACCTCACTGTATGGGGAACAAGCAGTTGATTAAAGATTGGAATAGTAATGAATGCATTAAAGTGGAATGTACTTAGGTAATTGATTAATTGGTGCAGTCTAAGCTACTTGCAGAGCATTACATTCACTCTCTGTTAAATCAATTTTTGTCTTTTGTCCAAGCCTTGTGACTGAGAGCTGAAGAGCATAACAAATATTGAAATCATCTAGACAGCTTCTGTGGGAGCTGGGAAGTGCCCAGGATCCCACTTGCAGCCTTTTGCTTTCTTTGGAGCTCACTCTTACATTTCATTAGTATCTCAGGACTGCAGGCAGGTGGAAGATGTAATTAGTAATGCTCTTATTTTCCCACAGCCCACTTTTGCGTTTCTTCCACCTTGTTGCTGCACTCTTAAAATGAAAAACCCATGGTCTCAAGCAGAAAGAAATGGCACGGTGACATTTTAATTAATGTGTTCAACCAAGGGAGTATAGGATTGTGGTGAGAAACTTCAGCCTGGGATAGGAACTACACATTCCTTAGCAACACAAGAATACCAGAAGGGACTCCATGATTGCATTTAAAAATCACAGAGCACCTGAAAGCCACAGATTGATGAGTCTGGGCTAACATCAGAGCAACAAGCTTTGCAAAGCAGGACTGTGTTCAGGACTAGTTATTGAGGACCAGGGAGAAGAACAAGATCGGATAGCATAGATGGGAAGCCTGCTTTATGAAAAGCTTCAGTTTCCTACTTTTAATAACTGTTTGACTATTGGTAAAAAATGATTTTTTTAGCTCCTTTCAGGGCCCAGTAGAAGAAGAGCATACAACTCAGTGAACTAATGTTTAAAATGTGCAGCAGACTTTGTGCCTTTTGTGGGTTTTCTTCCAGGCTTTTCAAGGTCTGTGCTGCCTTCTGCTACTCTGTGGCTGTGGCACTTCTGCTCTCTTCTAGTGGCTGACACAAACAGATCAAACCTCAGTGCAGGCACAGCATGTGTTCAGAGGATGTTGGGGCAGCCAGCAGCCCCTCACTGATTTTGTTTTGTCAGATGTTCTTGAGAGGTGGGAAAGTTCCTATCCCAGGAACTCTCCTCCCCAATGTGCTTCTGACCACTGTAAAGAACTGCAGCTCTGTGTGCCATCCTTCTCCCTGCTGACTCCATCCCAGATGGATGTTTCAGGCATCAAATCTGTTCATCTTTCTCACAGTTTGTTGAAAACAATGAGTGAGGCTTTTAAAAACGTTTAACAAACAGAAACTGGAGGAAGGTGAGCCTTTAGATTCATTCATCGGGCACAGACCCATGCCCAGACTAACTAGCTAACCCTTGTTTTGTTATGTTTTTAGGAGTATTTCAACAGGCTTTGAGCCTAGCATTTAGAAAAATGCTGAAAGTGAAGCACTGACATAAAATAGAAATTAGTAAATTAGTAAAATACCGATTTCCTAGTTAGAGAAGCACATGTATAAACATTTGCAGAATTAGGGCCTACAGTGGTTTTTTTGCTTCTAAACCCTCCAAGCATGCAGTTGTTTGAATGTGTCTTTCATTCTGATGCCCAAATGTGCCTTTTTTAAGAGCCTTCCTTCTATTTGCTACTTTAAAGAAGGTTTGTATGTCTAGTTTTTTTATTTCTCATACAACCTAAAACTCTACCAAAAGCCAGTAACGCTGAACATCAGCTACTGTTGGCATCTGAAAATTAGGTCTTAATTCCCCACCATGAATATTCAGAGTTGGGAGCCCCCAATACTGCAATATAATAAACACCAGGACTGCAGGCTGCCTCATTCACTTTCACATGAACTCTTTATTATCAGCAAACATGGTTTTGACAACCACTCTGAGACAACACGGCTCTATATCAAATATCAACAGAATTTGCATGAGTTTTCCTGTTAATTGCTGGAGTGCACTGTGCTGTGTGATGGCCAGGGAATGCAGCAGGGAGGTCAGAGCTTTGCCAGTCACTTGCAATGTAGGATTCAGCTAATGGGAGTTTATTAGCTCCGAGGAACAGCATTTAATGAGCTGCCACCCTCACGCCAGGCCTGCTTTCCAAATGGTGAACAGTGCCTGTCAGCTCATAAGTGATGTATGAGAGAGAAGGAGGACACAACAAAAGGTTTCTGGTATTGCTTAAGCAAACCCACAGAAATCCCAAATGGCAAAGTGGGTGAGCTCTTGATAATCTCTTAGAAATGGAAATAAAAGGCATGTTCCTCTGACTGGCTCTTGGTGAGCTATACTCACAACAAAATGTAAGGGAAGGGAGTATAAACATCTGTGGTTTTAAGCTCCTGTTTTCTTCATTAGCCTTTGGAAACTTTATGAACTGCTGTTCATTAATAGCACCATTAAAAAATGAGTGTTTCCATGGGCAGATACTCTTCTGTCACAGTGGAGTAATTGTAAATTATTACATCAAATAATCATGTTATTGTGAATATAACTGGAGAAGAAAAATCCTTGATGGTGTGCTCTTCCTCATCATTGTGATGTAAATAAGCTTAATAGCATCACTGTAAAACATGATTCTCAACAGTTACTTGGTGTAACATGGAGTGTAAACTGCTCCTTAATTAGTGCTGCTGTTACTTTGATTTATTCCTATAGGATGGTTGCTAGTCTTGACAGCTTACCCACTTCTCCACTCTCTTAATTGACCATTGTGTTGCTTTATTATTTTAATCAGGACTCGACCTGCACTGAAAAATTAAAAGAAGCCCATTTTGCAGAGACAGACAGTCAAATCTCTTATCTCTGGTTTCTATAGGTGACTCTCTGTGAGAGTCTCTCTGATACTTCGACACTGATTGGCGAGAACAATTTACCACTAAGGCATAATAAGGGAAAATGTAATAAAATGTCACCAGACACTGCTCATTTACAGTTGTTTGGCTAAAAAAATAGGTTTCATAAAGCTTAGGTGGACTTGGAAATCACCTGAACACATGGCTTCCTGGATTTATGCCTCAATAAGCCTCAATATATGCTCATAGCCACTTCAGTGTGCTGTGCCTATTCATCTCACCTGCAGTCAAAAATTGTGCAGAGGGTTGTGATCAAATGTGGCAGAGAGCATCTTCCAGGTGGCTGATACTGGCCTGAGGCCCTGGAGATGTGGCTGCCAGCTACAGGCACCCCATTCCTGAATGATCTTTGGCAAACTGCCCCTCTTTATTGTGCTGTCCACCCTTGTTTGGTCAGTAGAATAAATTTAGCCTACAAGTCACTAAAAGCAAGTGTTCTGGGGATACCTAAAACAGAGGGTACCAGCCTCTTTTGGGCCCTGCCCATCCTCCCGCAGGGCAAGTATTTAATGACAGTGGTATGTTTCCTTTATGGTACTCCTGAACTCATACTGCCATGCCTATTCCTGCAAGCACATTAATTAATCAATTACCAAAGCAGCATGAAAAAAAAAACCAACAAACCTGCATTCTCAAAGGAATTACAAATTCACAAATGGCCCCAAACTAGTTCAGTGCAGTGCTGCCCTGTGGCCCTGCCATGTATTTTGATGCTAGTATCTCAGAATATGAACTTATCTTCAAAAGAGGGACACAAGTGGCATCCCTACTCAAAACAGGGATTGCTCAGATTACTGCCATGGAGTCATTTCCTGCATGTCACCAGTGCCAAGCAGTTCACTCCATCCCAGAATAGCACTGAAGCTGCTCAGAAGAAATTTAAGTCTCTTTCTTGTGTTGCAGTTCCAGGCAGCTCCTCACTCCTGATCTCCTGGAGGGGAATGTTGTCCTGGCTGTGGGAGGAGGAAGGCAGTGGCAGTCCCTGACAGTATTTCTAGGGTAAGGAGTGGATAAGGAATTGAGTCCCACCCCAGTATTTCATTATCATTACTGATTACAGAACTCATGTTCACGAAGAGCTTGCTTTTCAACTTTCATTCGGTGTAAAGCAGACTGTTTTCACACTTCCAGCCTGGCATTGTGTGGATATTGAGAGGGAAGAAGGTGTTCTGTGGTCACAGATGTGATTTTCTTCTGACACTAAGACAGACTGTTTCTGTATTTAGGATACTAAATTTGTATCTGCTTGCCCCCAGAAATTCTGTGTTCAAAGGACTTCCTTGCTTTCAAGATTCTTTGCACCTATTGCTTTAAACTTCCCCCTGCTTTTTTAGGGTTCTTTATGTTCCTGCAGTCTTGGGGTCTCTGTCCTGACTTATATATGAGCTTCTTATCTTAAGGTTGTTGTGTGTACAGTTGCTTTCCTTTCGAGAAACCAGTTTGAGCTGTGTCAGGTTTTGTGTCAGGAACTTGCTCCCTTGCCAGCAGGAATTGCCTGAATCCAGGTGGCAATTCCTTCCATGAGACCTGGGCTGGCTGGGTTGCCCCAGTGCTGCCCTGCCTTCTGGTTCTTTGTTCGTGGCAAGGCAGTTTGTCCTGAATCAGAGTAATGTCTGAAATAAACCAAAAATAAAAAAAAAAAAAAAAAAGAAAATTGGCTTTTTCCACCGGTTTTGGATGAGATCTTCCATCATTAGCATGTGATATATTTTAGTTTTTAAATTGTTTTACATTTCCCATGACAAAAGAATGATTTAAAGTGAAGATGAGAGATTTCCTTATGCAATATCACATCCTTCAGTGCTCGGCTCCAAGAAAATTGCACATTATTACAGCATGAATCAGGTTAGATGAGTATTTTCCCAAAGGAAAAGTATGTGTCTATGTACCTACACACACAACCTAAAGGCACAGAGTTTGCTTTAAAACTCTTTTCCTTACTGATCATACTGATCATTTAAGGAAGTATATATATCTTAAAAGCATACGTATGCTTTATATGCAGTGCATCCCCTGGAATTTTTTCTGAAAGTCACAGGTATATTGCATCCAAGACTCTGATCCTGCTCAGAAAGGGTGTCTACCTGAAGTTTACTTGACTGAAGTGCCCCATTTAGCTACCTGATGTCCTCATTACTTTTCTTGCTGCTATATTTTTCATCCAATCTCCTGTGAGGAAGCTGCTTCTCCTGGTTTTCTGGGTGCTGTGCAGGGCTGGGGTGGGAGCTGCCAGGTGGGATGTATCTGGGAATGCATGTGGCTCCAGCACTCTGCTCCTGCCAGCCACCACACACACTGTGAAGCTGTGCCTCCCTTGGTGTTAGGCAGGACTAAGCTTGCAAACCCCACAGTTCAAAAAGGCCTTTGTAAAATGTGATCATAGGAAGGGAAGCATTTCTTTGAGACTGTTCCTGGAAAGGTATTTTAAATAGTGCCTAAGCATACGGTTCCATTATATTTAATGTGAAGAGCCAGGAGGGCAGAGAAGATGGAGTGTTGTAGTCACAGGCTAGGGTTGCTCTCATTACAAGCTGAAGGGGGGTTGGGTTTAACTGCTTGGCCAAGTGGCACCACGTGAGTCTGACAGGAATTCCAAGAGTGTGAGGCTGGTAGATGCTTCCTTTTGGTTCCCACCTTTGTGTGTCTAACTGTACACACAAAGCAGCTTGCCTGGAAAAGTGATCCCAGGGCTTGACACTGAGCTTGGAAGTGAAATTTCTCAGAACAGCGGCCAGCATGACTTGGATAAACTTTTAGATCATTGAAGACAGATTTGTGTGAGGCTTGTACCTCAAGGCATTTAAATTTCAGCAGGAGAGTTTATTTAACAGATGAAAACTTTCCCTGCTTTCTCACTGCATGGCAGACACTGTGTCCATCCCTGCTTAAGGCCATCCCCAGAGATGCTGATGTGGTCTGATTGCTCCACCTTAAATCCACACCTTAGATGGTGCTCTCACAACGTGTGTGTACAAGCCCTTGGTTGGGATGCTGCCCTTGCTGAACTCGCTGTAGTGCAGCTCCACTCAGCATTCGTTTTTAAAACAGGACAAACAAATTCCTGGCATTAGAGCCACAGTTTAAACGAGCTGCAAGTTCAATACAGGGTGAATGGAAGTTCTTGTAGGCTGCAAACACAAAGACATTTTCCTGCTGCTCTCACTTGTTCATAAGTGAGTGGGGAACCACTGCAGTTGGTGTAGCTACAGCACTGTAATACATTGGGAATTTGATTCCAGAAGTCCAATGCTGGGATAGTTGCTTGGGTGCAGACTCAGAGCTGGGTGGGGGGTGACACTTCTGAAGACATGTCACATGGAGATATTCCTGATCCTTTCATGCCTTTTTAGGATTTGCTAAATAATTGCCTATTTTGATCTAGAAATAGCAGTTACAATTTGCTGCTGGTCAGGGAACAGTTAAGCCTTCTCCAGGGCTATTTTTAAATGTGCCAACAACTGTCTTCAGTGTTTGTAATCTGTCCAGAAATAGACACCACTTAACAAGGTCTCTAAGCAAAGAGAAGAGCCTTTTTCAGGAATTCCCACTCTTCACAGGCATTTCCTTTGGAGATCACTTTCAGCCCAAGGACACTTGTGGCTGCTGGCAGTCAGTTTGGTGATCCTGGTGCTGCTGGAGCAGGAGAGAGCAGCACCTTCTGGAGCACAGACAGCTCCACCACAGTGGCTTCAGGAGGGGACAGCACAAACCCATGCTCACAAAACCCAAGGGCTGTGCAGGCCAGAACAGGGAGTTCCCCCAAGGCCAGCTGGAGCCAATCCAGCCTGGTCCCTCTGTGTGGACATCCCTGCCACCATGGAGCAGATTGTGTCCACATCTTATCACTCACGCTGAGCCTAATCACTTATCAGGCAATTTTAGTGTGAACAGCAGTTGTGCACTTCAGTGGCAGGTCCTGTTAAGTTCAAACCAGCCAGGCCACACTCATTATGTTGAGTGTGTTGGGGAGAAGGGAAAAAAATCTCCACAATTATAAGACTTGCCCAGCTTTGTCCCCTGCTTCAAAGCAGTTCATTCCTTGGGAGTTGGATGGCATTTTCAGAAAATGCTTCTGCCTTCCCTATTCCTCATCATATGTATTGGGTTATTCTTGGTATTTCATGTTGAGTGCTGCTCCATTACATGCAAGAATCAAAAATAGCCTCTGGAAAATGTGTAAGTCAGCAAAGGCCTGGTTCCCTTGGTAAGTGCCTGTGGTGGGCAGTGCATGTGCCCACTGCCTTCAATGGAGGGAAGAGCCACACTTCATGTCTTCTGTATCCCTGGGTCTGTATTGCACTATGCTCAGGAAGCAGAGCTCTGGACCTCTAATTTTAGGCGACCCAGAGAGCCTTTTATGCCTGCCTGGCTGGATTAGATTTGGGGTTGGGTCTGAAAGTGGAATCAACTGGCTTTGTAAAACCATGTAATTCTGGGAAGGTGCTCAAGTGTAACTGGAACACCGTTAGTGGAACTGAAGGGTGTGCTTGGACAGCATTCAGGGAGCCTGGCAGGCTTCAGACTACAAAAAAACCTACCTTAGGTCCCCAGGCAGAATATAAACCTCAACATTACAGGGACGTTCTTGACTTGCTGAATCCAATGTACATTTTGCCTTGCTTGGACAGGATAGAGCCCTTTAAGATGGTATTTTCTCACTGGAAACTGGAAAATTGTTCTTTTAAAATAGAATAGAAAGCAGCTCACTGTAGGCAAGCCACTGCATTTGCCAGAGACATTTCTGGCATATGAGCAAGAAGTAGTATTTTAAGCAGGAATTGAAAATGTGGTTTTCTGTGCCAGGGGTTGAGGATTATAGCTGCCCGTGATTTCTGCGTCTGATAGTTCCGAGCTGTGAAGGGAACATTTCATTCTCAGACAGCTCTGATATGTGAGAATCCTGAGATCTGTTTTAGAATATCCCTGAAAGTTAACACCAAAGTTGCAGCACCTTGTGAGCAGTTCAGGAGGTTAAAGGCAGACTGAATTGCACACCTCATGGGACACACCAGCGTTTACCAGCACTGTTCTTAGCAGGAAGGCAAAGAAGTCACTTTGTAAAGTGGTGACTTCAATTAAGCAGACTAGTATATAATAGTAATTTAATGATGAGTTTGTGACAGCATGTTTTTCCCTTATGTTGCCTGTCATCATTCATCTCAGTGTTGGTTTTTTTTTTTTTTTTAATCACTAGATACAAGTGAAAAGACTGACCTTCAAAGGAACTGAACTTCAAAATAAACTTATGGGAAGTGCCAGGGACTGATAAGACATCTATGATTGTAATGCACCTTTGCATTGAGGCTCTGTTTAAGAAAAATAAAATAGACAACCCTGACACTGTTCTCTTGAGGGGAGGAATTTAAACCACAGGTGTGTAATGAAGATGACAGTGGATGGCTACTGTGTTGAAGTACAAGAGAAGAAAAATGGAGAGAAAGTACTTAAAAATTCTAATTGTGGCAACAAAAAGGTATAAATTATGTAATGATTTACTTCTCTCATCATAGATAGATAGGTAGAGAGATAGATAGGTAGGTAGGTAGGTAGGTAGATAGATAGATAGATAGATAGATAGATAGATAGATAGATAGATAGATAGATAGATAGATAGATAGATAGA
>CM031863.1:33938627-34004523 GCA_018697195.1 Certhia americana | reverse complement strand
AGATAGATAGATAGATAGATAGATAGATAGATAGATAGATAGATAGACAGAGCTCAAAAGAAGTTTCAGCCAAGTATGTAGATTGAGATGAAAAACTAACACTCCAAAGGCTGTTAAAGGGAGTTCAGTCAGGTGTTTGCTGGCTCCAGCCAAAGGACTAAACAAGGACAGGAGAAATAAGTTGAGATGAAAAAATGACTTTTGTTAGGTCAATATGCTACACTATCTGTTTTTAATTAGGCCATGACAGCGAATCTCTGTCTCTCTTGCACTGCTCTTATATTCAAGATCATCCAGAATATGCTAATGTAAGGCTTTTAGTATCCTTTTAGGGATACATTTAGCATATTAAAAGCATACTCTGAGCATTAGCAAGACATACTGAACTGGTGGTTCACAGTTGGCCAGACCTGGAGTTTACTGAGGCCACAGGATGCTCTGTGTCCTGTAAATTATTACTATGTATACTTTTTAAATTGAAAGCAGGTCACTGTTTTCCTTACTAATTAAGGCTGGAAGCTTATTCCACTGCGCCTATCTGCTTTAATGTGCTGCTCAATAAAATCTCTTTCCTTAACTGATTTATTCAAAACATGTAAATGTTTCTTAGATTCTTTTCCATCAAGACAATCATGACTAAGTAATCATAAATGGCTAGTTCATCATTTAGCCACTGTTAGTCAGAATTTGGACTTCATAGGAATTCAGGCCAGAGGGAATTGCCATGTCCAATGGACTCTAACTACAAGGTGTGGAGCCTCCCTCAGTTATTAAGACCTATCATTTAATGTTGCAGCAGGCTGTGGGATCCTCATTCATTCCTCCTCCTTCCCTGAAAGTAGTCAAGCATTTTCCCCCATCTCTGAGTGAATGGACTCCCTTAGGAATTCCATGGCTACCCTGTGCTGCAGCAAGGACTCTTAGCCTCTTTCCTCCCTGTTTCACTGCTCCCTAGGAGCAGGCTATCTTGGGATGAACAGTGGCTGACAACAAACCTGTCTAAAAGCAGGAGGAGCCCTTGACAGGATGTCCAGGGATGGGAACTATGATAGGTAAACAAGAAATATTCCATATCCTAAATGGCAACAGGTTTTGTGCAGGTAGAACACATTGCATTGTATTAACCAGTTTCCTACACCTCCTCCTGGGCTACTTGTTGTGGAGTTGGCCATGAAACTTGGTTTGAGGAAAGTAGAGGAGCAAACTTTTGTTATTCACTGACTTCCAGTCCAAATTAGGAATGGTGAATTTTGTTCTCTAGAGGAGCTAGGAAATTATTGGGAAGAGGTGCAGAAGAATAAACTCCTGCTGTTAAAGATGCAGCTGGTGGGCTGGTCATGTGAGGAGAGAAGTCACTGAGTCCCATATGCTTCTGTCTTCATTTCTCAAACACTTCTGGGCCCTAATGAGAAGATGCTACCTCCTGTATTCTGGAAACGCTTCAGGCTTTTTTGAAGGTGTGTGTTTCCTCCCCTTGTGCTTCTGTGTCATTATGTGAAAGATAGTTGTTTCACCTTTGCTTGTTCACACCTCTGAAGGATTGTTTCAAGAGCCAGCTTGGAACAGGACACTAAAAACTGCAGGCATTTTATAGAATTAAGTAATTTCAAAATTACCATAGCAATTTGCATAAATTTCTGTGTAATCACTTTAATACATTTTCAGGCTCCCCAAGGCAATGTTTTAAGGCATATTACATAGTAAAAGTGGGATGAAACAAATGAATGCTTGTGCACGTAGGGCAGGATTTTCCAAAGCAGTCCGTGTTGGTGGTGTTCTGGCAGGATTTTGCGTCACTGAAGTCCTTGATGAAAAATCTCCCCAGGTCCCTGCTGAAAGCCCTGCCCACACAGATGGGGGCTGCAGAGGTGCTGACCCCAGAGCCCTGCAGGGTATGAGCACAATCCAGTCAAGAGTTTCCTCTAGAAGCAGTCCACAGCCTTCAGTGTTACTATTTGCATATTTTAGTTTCAAATGCTCAGGCTCTTAGAGAGCTGAGCCTCATGTGACCCCACAGTTTCCAAAGACCATCTCACTGTGAAGCATGGAAGGGTGTGATTTATGCAGTCACATCTTCTACATGAAACAGCCCAAAAAATGTCCAAAAAAATTCATGTGCACTGGCAATGCCTGTCTGGTTTGTGAAGGAAGGCTTCCACCAAGGAGCTGTGCCTCAGCCCTGGACATTTGCTGGGCTGGTTGGTACCTTTTCCCATTCAGAGCACATGGATTATTCTTGCCTGAATTCCTGTAGTGTTACTGGTCATCTCCAGCCTGTTTGTCTGCTGGAATGAGCCTTTTCCTACCCAGAGTCTCTTCCCTGTCTTGGTATGTGTGGATTATGATCAGCACTTAGAGCACTTAGCTCTGTTTCAGAAAAGAGAGTGGATGGAGATTCAGAAGCCTTTCACAATAAATCATGATTTCTAGTCATTATGACTCATTTCTGAACCTCATTCAGTTCATTTTATTCAGATTTTGTCAATAAAACCAGGCGTGACACTCCAGGGTGCTGCATTGGGTGGCCATGCTGAGAGCTCCCTTTGCACAGAGCCCTGCTTCTTCACATATGCAGGTGTCTGTACACTTGGCCAATGCCTCAAGAAATTGCTGTGACTAAAGAAATGCATCATGAGCACTGTAAAGAAGCTCCTCTATGCCAATCTGCCCTGGAACTGATTTTGCTGTGCATCGCAGGAGTTATTGGAGATTATCAAAGTCACACTAAGCATTAGAGCAGACTACAACAATTATTTCTTTATTTCATGTGTCAGTCTCTTATTGTTCCTTGTTCTAGGCCATCTTATTTTAAATATCTACATTTTCAAAATGGTTTCACCACTCTGCCACTAATGATTCAGCTTTTTTGGTGAACTGTCAAAGAATCAGTTATTGACTGACTTTCTGTCTTGCCTGAAGAAGTGCTTACCTTCCAGTTTCTTCTCTGTATAAGAAATATACTTAATTTCCCTTTTGTTAGGCTTTAAAAGAGTACAGTTTGGTAGGTCCTACTGTGCAGTAAATTAATTTCAAGTCTGAAAACAAGAAAGAAATTTCAAGAGATACACATCTGTGTATGCACTTTTTTTTTTCTCCCAATAATTAAGGCATGAACTGGCCTCAGCACTACATGTTTATTTCTGTTGTAGTTTCAGTAAAAATTTCTGTAAAATAAACTTCGTATGCACCCAGAAATATACACACATGGCATTTAATTTTATGGATACTTACAAAAAGTCCTATTTAAGTTTAAAAGTGTTCAGTGTAAAAGGCAGGAATGCATTTCTTAAGTGATGGGTGGATCTCATTTGAAATTGATTTGCTGCTTTTCTTACTTGGGTTAGTTTAAGTCTCATGTGCTAGCTATTGAAAATTTTTATATTTTATCTTCAGAAGAAATTTAATTAGGTGATTGAATAATCTCATCTTTTTGTTTATCCATGGAAGAGTTACCACTTTGTGTAGCATTGAATTCAAGGTGAGGTTTGCATATTGGCGAGGTGGTTCCACCATAGTGATCTGTGCTGGAGAAGCTTTGCTGAAATCCTCTCAGCAACCCTCCATTAACACCCACAGGCACTTTCATTTTTTCTTCCAAACAAAATAGAGGAAGTGTGTGTGGGAAATTGGAGAAGTAATTAAAATGGCAAGACTTAGGAAGCAATAGATCTCAGCATCATCAAAGCTTTACTTTATAGAATTCTTCAATTTAAAGCTGGCACTTGCAAAGGTATAACACAAAGGTAATTAAACTTGTTTTGTAGTTTGGTCACGTGCCTGTTATCCTGCTTATTTGGGTGGTATTTTATTAATGATCTCTCAAGGGAAAACTACAGTAGCTGGCAAATTAATGAAATATTAATAACAACCAAGGCGATGTGTGTGTGATTGCACTCTGGAGAAGCCTGACCTGAATGTGCTCTGCACTCACTGTGCTCCATGAGCAGGAAAGTCAGCACAGAGCCTGCCATGAGCCCGCTGTCCCCAGGGACACCTGGGTGAGCAGCTGGGGGTCCACAGATAAATCAGTCAGGGGTGGGCAGTGGAGCAAGATCCACAAACCTGCTGAGCTGAAAAGGCTAAAAATGAGCTAAAAGAGCATGCCTGAAAAGATTGGGCCTAAGTGAACAAAATCTATGGGGAGGTCTGGAGGCAAGGGAACGGGACACAGATGTAAACATGATTCCAAGAGAATCTGGCAGAGAAGAGGAAGTGACAGAGAAGCCCATCTTGGTCCTGGGATGACAAAAGCATCCCAGTGCAGCAGATACCCCAGCAAGAACCTTCCCTGATTTTTAAAAAATCCATCCCCTGTTGCTGTGCGGGGGAAGAGTTGCTGTTCTGCAATAAATGCCCAAATTCCCTTTCTCTGGTGTATTTATCACAGGTCATCTTTGACTTTGGCCTCTTCTGGTAAGTTGAGATGAAAGCTGTGTCTTGGAGTTCTCTTCCACTGGTAACCTTAGTTTGTTTGCTCTGGTCGTGAGAAACACGTGTAAAGAAACTGCAACTGTCCTGGAGCAGGCTTGAGGCAGAGTTATAATTCACTAAAAGTTAAAATAGCCCAAACAGGGTTTGTGAAACTTGCTAGTTAAAATTTTTGCAAGGCCTCTGGCAAAACAAGAGCTTTTTGGAGTTATTCAACCTTATTAGTTCTGCAAGTGTTTATGTACCTCCATGTACTTAAAACACAAACTGTTTAAAAATAACAGCATTGGGAGGATGGCCCAGATTTTTGAAGAATAACAAGTAATTTCCAATTCCTCTGAACCCTTCTCCTCTTTCCCTGTGTGTGCAGCATTTCCTTAGTTTAGAAGCTTTTTGATCATTTTAGGAATTAACATTGCAGCGGGTTCTGAAGGGATGTGTTCATCAAGGAAACCAATTCAGATAACAAAAAGGCACAATTGTTCGTTGTCTCTCTCGTTATGGGGGAAAGAAAAGACCCTGCAAGCTGATCAGAGTCCTGTGTAGCTGCTGGCTGCCAGATACTGCCTTCCATCCTTCCCACCCTCCCCTTCCCAGCAGCTCTGTTAGCAAGGGCACCCCAGAGATGCTTCCTGGTTGGATGGTGGAGCACGATAGCAAACATTGCATCGGTTACTGCACAACCATCTCAGGTTCCCTGATGGAAAAACTTGCTTCCAGCTGGCCAGATTACCTGCAGGTGACAGTCTGAGGAGAGGTGGAGTCAGAGAGGGAATGAGTGTGCATGTTCTGGAGGGTTTTTCATTGCTAGATGGTTAGATAAATAAGGAAGCGAAAGGAGTCATGCAGCCTAATAGGTTTTCCTTGGGAGATCTTGGCCTCACACCTCAGTTCTGGCATGGGTGAGTTATCTCTGCTGCTCTTACCTTGTTTCTCCATTTGCAAAGCAAACCAGCAGTGATCCTTTTAGGATTTCCCTTTCCTTTTTCAGCGGTGGCACTCCTCTTTGGATTTCCCTTTCTTTTTCCTTGTGCCCACACAAGTTTGGGGTCAAAGACTGTCCCCTTTGGGGTTCCTGTGGTGGCTGAAGCTTTGGATTGCCCTGTAACCAGAAACAGCCTCAAAGTTCAGTTGTTTTTTTCCCAGTTCTAATATGAAGCCACAAGACAAAAAGCATTTTATCAAGGGATATATTTGTGCAGGTACTTATGGACACAGCCCCAGTAGCACAGGGAGTGAAGCTGCTGAAAAATAAGCTGTTGCCAGTACGGTTCTTTGCTTGTCTTACACCCGAGTGCACACAGCAGCATTAGTGACTGCTGATGTGGAAATGTTCTTTCAAACCAGGCATTCATAATTAAACTGAGATCAAATACTCAGCCTTCACTCTGGTGCTAATGATGTGCAATATCTTCCTTTTCTTATATTATTTTTTCATGTTTGTCTGTGTGTGTGTGTCTGTGTGTGTGCGTGTCTCTGTGTGTGTGTGTCTGTGTATATTTTGCAGCAAGTTAGAAATTATATTTTTAGTCGAGGACTAATTAATAATTCATTCATGAATAATGATGAAAGTAGCTGATTAAAATGTATGTCTAGCTTCAAAAGGAATAATCTTCAGAAGTTTTAAGTGTTTATAAAGTCCATCTCACCCCCCATTCTCTCTTCTCAGCCTCTGTGCAACAGCTGTTGTTACTCCCATTCACAGGTATCAGGTAATAATTATTCTATGAATGGGATCCAGAGTAATAAAGTTGCAGTACAGGAGGTGGAATATGAGGGAAATCAGCTGCAAACCTTCCTTTAGCCATGTGTCTCTTGGTTCAGGGGGATAGAACTGGATGGTGTTCTACCTACTAGTTCTCAGTGTCTATTTCTCTCCTTTACTCTGGAAGGAAAAGAAACAAAATACTGGAAACATAACACAAGGAGAAAAACTAAAAAGAGAATAGAGATCAAAGTCTTTCATGAACGTAGTGTGTGTAAAACCACCTGCAGGGGCAGATTTGTCATGGTACATTTTTGCAAAAATCATTAACTTGTCATGGCAAAATGGAAAAACTAATAAAACAGCAGTAAAAGCAAGTTAAATTCTGAGCCTGGAGGATCAGCTTGTCTAAAAAAAAAAAATGACACTTCTTTTAGAGGTCAGCTCTTACTTTCTCCAATCCTGTGTGATCATGGCCCTTTCCCTTTTAGCTTAGCCCTTTTCTAGACCTCAACATTTCTGTAGTGTTTTGTATTTGACATGTTGAAGAACACTCATTATTACCCTTTCCCCTCTAGATGATCTTTTTTTTCTCCATCCTTGTGATGTAGTGGTGGTTGTACATAAAATTATAGGTTGTTCCACTGTCCTAGTCCTTTTAGCTACTCTCAGCTTATATCCTCAGCTCAAAAGTACTTGAAAAAGTTCCCATAAGTTTTTAGGCAGAAGAACATTTACTGAGGCCTCTCCTGTTGTATCATGTCTTTGTGAGCTGCGAGTCCTTAATTTTTGTTAGTGTGGATATAGTTATTACTCCTTGTGAAACAGTCACATTACATGCACAGTTGGCAATGTTCAACTCCTAATAACTCATCTGTGTTTGCATTCTGAACTAAATGACCTGAAAAATTGTGGGTTAAAATGAGAAGGAGAAGCAGGAGAGGGTAGACAGAAAGAAGAGAGGTTCAGGAATGCATTCAAAACTGAGAAATCTTTATTTTCCAGACCATCTAAAATGGGAAAGCCATTGAAAGTGTAGGGCTAGATGTTCATCTGGTGTAAACAGACATGGTTCACTGGCTCTAAGGAACCTGTGCAAATGTCTATCTGTGTGCGAAGGATGCGGGCCATTTTTTTTTTTTTTTTTTTTTTTTTTAATTGAAGTCATTTAGAAACCAAAGGAAATGTAAGAGAGCTGTTTATTTCTAGAAGCTGTGCCAGGTTCACCCCAGATAAGCAGGAGCAGGATGTGCCCCACACTTCTACTGCCCCATTCATTCAGCCAAACCTCTCCATTAGGATTTGCTCCTGCAGGAAGGTCCCTGCTGTCATGTCCAGGCTGCTGCCACAAACAACACCTTTTGTGGCTTGGAAGAGCCACACAAGTCACCATGGTGGCAGCAGTGGCATCTTCTGCTCGTCAGCTTGTGTCTCATATGCTCCATCCTGCCAGGGACTCATTTCTTCCTGGAGCTCATTAAAAAGAAAAAAAAACCACCTGGGAAAAGTGGCAGTGAGTAGCACTACAGGAATTTAGCTGGAGTAGTGAAGCATTACAAGGTAGAGTTGCTCTTGTTTATTAATTGGCTATTTTTTCCCCCCTTTTGAAAGTTAAAAGTTTCTGTTGGTAAGAGAGCAGCAAGCAGGTAGTGTGATATAATTGCAGAGCTGGTAACGAGCTCAGGAACCCACAGACATTAACACACACAAAATCTATTTGCCCTCTCCAGACACGAAGTGGTTTTTGCAGTTTTTTTGGGTGTTTTTACTGATTTGTTCCCCAAGGGGTGAAGCTCCAAAATGTACTTTTGCAAGTATTAGTTCCACATCCATTGAAATTCCATTACAAAACTTCACTTTGCTGCTGAAGGATTAAATGTTACCTCTGCATTTCTGGGTTTAGCCTCTCTGGTGCCATGACATCTATCCTGTGCGTTGCACTCCGTGTGTGATGTGACAGGGTGAATGTCTTTTGAAAATATATTGTGGTTTTCATCTACCAGAGCCCTGAAGTTAAAAAAGCTTTCTGAAGAGCTCAGGAGAAACAGAAATTTGTTTGCTGTGCTATGGTGTTTTGTTAGTCCACATAAAGCAGTTTTCTTTGAACAAGTGACCTTTTTCTTGGTGGTTCCACAGTGCCATGCTGGCTGTCCTGGTAACACAGAGACAGGGTGGACTCTTCTTCAGGATGAGGAGTCTTGCAGAGACCTGAGCTACCAGGGACCAAGCAGCTGCTTTAGCACACGGGTGGTGATATTCACATGCTTGCACAGATTTTGAAATGCTAAGGTCACATTACTGTGGGAGACGCCCTTTAGCACTGGGGGTGGGAATGAATTTGGCTATTTTGATTCTGTACCCCAAAATTCCAAAGCAGACACTTAGCTGATGAAAGCAGCACTTTACTAAAGCAGTGGACTAATGTTTGACATCCATGGTAGCCACTGTTTTTCGATTGCTGGCTTGACCATTTTTTATTTTCTTCTTTGATTATCAGGCCTGACTTTGATCCTCAGGAACCTCCTGCCAATCTCCTACTCCTCAAACTAGCTAATCTTAGCCTCTGCCAGTTTTTAGTCAAGATAGTGCTGCTTCAGTTTCCAGCTCTGCTCTCTTTTGGCTTTAGCACCTCTTGCCCTTTAGGCACATTTATTTTCATCTCTTCTTGATCTCTCTGATGGAACAGTCTCAGTTGTTGCAACAGTCCAGTGATCAGAGGTGGTTTTGATCTGTCAGTCCAACATCTTTCTTAGTTAAAAACCGTAACCTGCAATATATTGTACTCTTTCTGTGAGAAATAAAGCTTTTGGGTGTGTAACGAAAGAAGGCCTGCCCTTATGGTTTAGAATGTTTAAAGCAAAACTGAAGCATTCTTTGTATCTATTCAACTCTTTTGGTTCTCCTTCAATCACGCTGCCATATTTTTCTTCTATTACCTCAAAGAAAATTTTCCTCCCTTCTTAACTTCTCCACCCTTTTTATTTTCAAAGTTTTGCTTATGTTCAATCTTCTGTTCAAACTTCCTTCTAATTGGTAGTGATCCACAGGTGATCATAATCTGGAAAATGCTCCTATTGCTTTGAATACTTTTAATTGTTAATATTTCAGTTGTTAATATTCAGTAGTATCTCATTGTGCAAAGCTTATGTCATCCTGAAGAGCCACAGCTTTAGCAGGGTCCAAAGCACCAGAGTTTTCTTCTGAGAAGAAAAGAATTGGTGGTATTTACTGTCAATAAACTTGTACGATAAAGAAAAAAAGAAAATTGCAGATATGTGAAGAGCTTACAGAATAAAGAGTTAGCTAATTATTTTTCTGTGATGGGTAGGACAATGTAAAATCCACAGGTAACAGTAATTGGGGTATCTTATTCCATGTTTGCTTTCTTAACACTTAAAAAGAGTAAATATTTTTAAAATTGAAAGTAGGATACAAATAAACTGGTTCCATTGGTTTCGTGTAGAAGAGAGAAAACAAAAAGTGATGAGCTCAGATGTTTTCTCTTGCCTAATTCCTGCACTCAAGATTTAATGGAAAAAGTTGATGGAAAAAGTTCTTCACAGAGAGGGTGACTGGGCATTGGAACTGGCTGCCAGGGAGGTGGTGGAGTCGCTGTCCCTGGAGGTGTTTAGGACAGCCTGGATGTGGCACTCGGTGCCATGGTCTGGTTGACAAGTTGGTGGTGTGCCATAGGTTGTGCTTGATGACCTCAAAGGTCTGTTCCAACCCAGCTGATTCTGTGATTCTGTGATTCAGGCCTCACTGGGACTCTCTGAATCAGAACATTGTCTGGTCACTCTAAAGCAGTCAGCACCCAGCCCAGAAGGTAATTTGGGTAGTGAGGAAAAAAGGAAAAAAGCATGAAACTCATCAAGTGACAAAGATTCTGGGAAAAGAAAGCATGATGCCTTTGTCCACAGCAATAAATCCCCAGCTCTGGATTCCCATTATCTGCAAAGGCTGCTGGTGACAGGTCTGTAATGTCCAGCACCAGCCGGCTTGTGGCTCCACATTAGCTGCAATAGGGATCCTAATTTGGTTTTGACAAATCTTTAGGAAGGCTGCCAGAAGTCTTCTGGCACACACTAACAAATGGTTTATGGTTCTGCACAAATGTACAAACTCCTGATAGAGGTTAAATGTACTGCATTAGCAATTGTATTCTATTTAATTATATCATAGGAAGAGAGATGTGATGATTTAGCGATTCGCTTGGGAGCAGTTTGAAAATATTGCAAACTTGACAGATGGCAAAAAGATAGCTTAGCAATGTTGCATTATTCCTATAGTGTTTTAGTTTCTAACACCTGTACTCGTTCCATGTTAAAACAAAAGCACTAGACCAGCACTTGGCATGGGTTCTTTGTTGCAGATTTATCAAAGACATGGTTTCTCACCTGGGAAGGCCTTACCTTCATTTCCATACTAGAAATCACAACGTAGTCTTTCCGTAACAAACCAGAAGTGCAAGCAGGATATTCAGTTCCACTGAGTTCAAAGTGCCAGAGGAACCCAACTGCTGCTTGGTTTCTTTGTACTGCACACAGGAGCTGAAATGTGGGCAGTGGTGCACAAAGCCAGTTTGCCTCATAGCCCTTGTTCAGAAGAGGCCTTCCTGTACCTTTTGATGTGGAAGGCTTTGAAGATGTGCTAGGGGAACAGGTAGTCACAAACCCACGTGTTTTCATGCAGGATCCCACCACAGAAGTGTACTAAATATACAAGTCTCATTACAAAAAGCCTTTTAAGGTAAAGAAATAAGGAATGGAGAGATCTCAAACTGGCCCCAGTACAACCAGAACAGCAGAGAGGCCGGGGCACTGCTCTCAGCAGGCTGGCTGGTGGTCCTGGTCCAAGTAAGAGCCATTTCACAGCAGTCCTTTGGATGAGAATCAGCTGCCATGGGCTCACTTTTGGTCTCTTCTGCCCACGTGGCTCAGCCTGGTGCCCAAAGCAAGGAGGGCAAAGGAGGGGAAATGGCAGAGTTCAAACTATCCCTGCACTGTTTTGTTCAAGGCTTTACTTCTCTCTGGGACCCCTTACCTACCTGTCCAGTGCAGCTGTGAACATCACAGGAAGAACAGGAGCCTGAGAGAGGATAGTCCAGCCACCACAACCACCTGTGAGCCTTCAAACTCTTCATTCTTGCATGTGGAACTGACAAAACTCTTGGCAGATTCCCATTTCTAAAGCTACCAATGTCTATAACCTGTGTCACCATGCCTACTACGTCACATTGTGAGACATGTCATTCATCTTTTTCTTGTTATTTGCACTTAGGCTTGGTGTTGCTGAAAGAAACATTTTCTTTTCTCCCACCTGTGGAGTCTTTCATACTCCTTGCCTCCCTTTTTTAATTCTCTTATCTCTCCATCATATGAAGCAGTGCTTGTTTCCTTTTCATTCCAAAAAATAAATCTGAAAAAAGGAAAGAAAACCCCTTGTTTTTTGAGACTTTGTGTAATACAAGCATATTCTTCAGGACAAGCATATTTTATCCATTATGGAAAAGAATAACTTTCACACTGTGACTTGAAAGCTTCTGTGGGCTGATGGAAGAAGCAGTTTCAGATATGGTAAAATCATCCATGTGGAAAACCAAACTGTTAAATGCTCCAGACAAGATAGCTTTTCAAACCCTGGCATGGAGACCAGTAAATATCCAGTAATTCTGTGACCACCAGTCAGTGACTGAAGGCAAAGATAATCAACCTGTTGCCTTAAAGTGCCATTGTGTCACAGAGGGGTCTGATTAAGATATTCTCTATTATTTGAACTGCAGCTGTTTACCAAGGGACTGAAATAAATCAGCACTGGTGGGAATTTCTGAAGCTGCTGAGCTGGTATCTTGGAATCAGAGGAGCTGAAGCTGTGGCCCCCCATCCCTCAAGTCCAGTGAGCTGTAGCATGGTCAGGGCACAGGGAGCTGCTGGGAAGTGCCAGGCACTGCAGTATGCTGGGTGAGGGTTCTCCACAGTTACAGCAGTAAGACAGCACAGCCTCTGTTCTGTCTTCATCCTGGTTGCCCAAAGCTCCCAAGGAAAGGTGACTCAGTCAAGCCTTGTGGGAAGTGGTGGAGGGAAAGTGTTTGTGGTGGCTATGCCCATCATCTTTCCACATGCTTGTTGGGGAGGAAGATTCAGGGACCTGGAGGGAAAAGTGATGCACATTCAGTGTTGTGTTGACAGTCATACAACCCCTGGGAGATGTGGTGGGAAGATGAAAGGAGTCTTCTCTCAGGTGTTTTTGATGGGCTCTGGGGAAGATGGAGATCTCCTGCTTTTTTGTTCTTGTGCATATGGCTTATCTTCTGAAAGGTTGTGGTGACAGGAAGTGGGAGGTGATATTGTGAAGGTGTTTTGAGTAATGATGGGGTGTTACATGGTTTTCAGAGAAGAATGGCTCCATCTCATTTTCTGCCCGATGTTTCAGTGAAGAATTGCCGGAGGATTAATCAGACACAACTCTTCTGGAGGAGATGTGCTTACAGGGCTAACTGCAGGGTGGCTGGAGTTATGTCTGCAGCCTTTGGCAGGTCTGTATGAGTTTGCTCTGCTGATGCCCACAGCTGAGTCTGAGCTGTCTCTGTTCACTAACACCCTCTGTCAGAATGCATTAGCCCAGGTCTAGCACTTGCTGAAGCACATACAGAGCTCTTAAGGGACTCAGAGCACAGATAAAGCTTGTTCATCTGTAGGAGAGTAGTACCTATTTAGAAAGGTACCTAACTAGCTCAAAGTGAGCCAGCTTAGCCGCCAAGCACAACCCAGCTGTGCAGCACAGTAAATTGCCCCACTTGGAACAACTGTGTGTGTGTGTGACAGCTTGTCAGCTCACAGAATCCACGAGCTGGTCCCTTCTCCTTGGCCACCAGCCCTCAGGAGAAGTGGGGCTTTCTGTTCTTGGGGACCAAGGAATCCTTTCTGATGTGGTGTGACAGAGCAAAAGCCTTTGGTCTGCACATCGCTGCTCTCTGCTGATGCTTGAGATGGGCATTTGGGGAAGGGGGTTCAGCTGTGTTTTGCTGAGTGTCTTTGAGAGGCTCCATTGAGAGGTTCACGGGTTAAGGCCTTACATCGTGCATTTAAAGGCTGTGGCTCTGGATGTGGTGTCCCCATAGCCACTCTGTCCCACTCCCCTTTTTGTCTTCATGCCTTTATTTCACCTGATTTGTCCATCCTCTGTACCACCTGCCTAGCACAGTCATGCATACTCTGAGCAGGAATTCTATATGGAATGCAGAGGAGATGATTTTATGCTATCATTGATAATAAACAACATCACAAGTTATCAACAAATTGATTTTTTTAGTAATTTTGTCTTCTTCCCCTACTATTACATGGAATTATTCTGTCTGTTAACCTTTCAAGCTATGGTGCTAATTTGCTTTATTGCTTTAAATCCAATGTGAATTTTCCTCAGGCTGTTCCAGAAATTGCTTGCTTTGTTATCAAAGGATCAACAATTCACTGAAGACATCTGCTTTTTTTTTTTCCTCAAGCTATTTTTAGAAATATATAGAGATATGTACAAGGAAGAGCTATTGAAAACAGTTTAGAAAGTACTGCCCCTCCTGTAACAAGCTGTTCATGGTGCTGTGCAACAGTTGTACCATCCCAAAATACTCACTCATCCCTGGAATGATTGTCCCAGGCACTCAATACAAATCTCAGTGCAGAGACATTAAGATTTGTATTTTATTTCCTTTTGTACTATAAACTGAGTAGACCCAAGAAAAAGGTGAAAAGGTACTGAGGGAAATTTCCAGTGAGTACTGGGTTGGTCAGTCGATTTAGTGATCACACATGTGACCAGGCAGACTAATGCTCACTCCTCACAGGTTTTCATCACACAGATGAGAAAGACTTAACAGCACAAGAATGAAACAAGGAATAATAAATACATTTGTAGACTGCTGGCTGGTCTGTGGAAGTCCCTGCTGCAGTCAGGAGTGTAGCAGGTGTGAGTAACGTTGGTGCTTTCACCTCTGTAGCGTTCTGAGTGTGAATCTGCTGCAACTCCCCATTGGCAGGAATCTGTTTCCTATAAAATCAGGCACTTCTTTTCAACACTGTGCAACAACAGAAGAGGGAAGGACATAGGAGGAAACCTGGCCTGAGCTGTGTTGACTTTTCCTGTGCTCCTTTACTGCTCATGATTTGTGACTTAAGCTTTTGCATTTGCTTGAGTTCATGCTCTTCTTTGACTGAAGCTGGGTTGTTTTCCAGATATAGCTGCAGGAGCAGTGTTATGGGTACAAGCTATTTTTCCTGTCTTTAGATTTATGTTAGACACAGAGTTTTTCTGCCAAGAAATCCTATCTGGGGTTCACTGAAGACATGTTATAATTAGTTCATTTGTTTGACATGATACTTTTAAACGACCTTCTATGAGAGCAGCAGTGTGCAATTGTCACCTGCTCAGGTCTGCTCTGGTTGTGTTGCTCTTCTCTTTGTTCTCACTCATCATTATGATTTAATTGGAATTCAGCAACGACCCTGAAGGAAATGAGAAGGATTCAGGCAGGAGAAAGCAAGGAATGTGAAAATGAAGCATAGTATAAAGGAAGCTTTTGTAAATTGGATGCCACAGAAGGTGAAATCTAAGCAAGCTGTGTTTCCTGGGAGCATCTGATTTCATTCTTCATCTGCTTACTGAACTTAACGAGTATGACTGTTATTAACACCGAGGCTACCTTCTGGGACCCATTTTGTCTATTTAATACTTCTGAGTCATGTAAACATCTCTGCCAGGGAAATGGGGATGTTGGAGACCCCCGAGGCCTTCCGAGGGCATGGAATAATCACCTTTCCCACCTGGACTTCGTGGCCAGAACAACTCATCTGACTTTATTCTTCTGCTTCTCATTCAGTGACTTTGGCTGGCAAGGAATTAAGCTAACCCTTATCTCCCTGAAAAATTTAATAAAGATTTGAAATCACTTGTGCTATACAAGTGATCCACCAAGCTAATCGAAGAACCCTAATGAGATTTTCATGTTTCTGACAGACTACTTTACATATGGTTTTCAAAAGTCTATTACCTTTTTCAGTTAAATTCATGAGAGATTTTAATTTTTTAATTAAAAAAAAATCACTATTTTTGCAAGGGAATTTTTAGAAGTAAGTAGTACTTTCCTGTGTCTGTAAGCCAGGAATAGCCCTTTCCATGTGTGACAGTAATAACCTAGTGAGTGAAAAAGCTGAATTGTTCATCTTGGGGAAGGAAGTCAGGTTCTGAGCTATTGGTTTTAGCTATATGGAACCAGTTTATCAAAGAACTCTTTGTATACTTAGCAGATTTTATATATGTTATGTTTTATGCTTATAAACATGTAGGAATAAATACATATATTTTTAATACAAATTTTTCCTGCATTTTGCTTGCACTACTACTGATCACTAATACAACTGTATTAGAAAGAAAACATCCTCCATCTTCTCCATGTATGATTTCAACTATGAAATGAGAAAAGTGGTTTTATTATGCTCATTGTAGAGCTATTTGCTTGGAGACCTTAGTTCCCCTTCTGATTCAGTGTCTTTGCAAACAAAAGGAAAAGGAAAACAGAGGAGAATTACAGAACAGCAGTAGATTCTTTTAACTGGAAGCAATGTACCAATTATTCCATCTGGCTACATTGACACCTTTCTATAGTTTATTGCTCGTTTGGAAATGATAGTCGCAATTCCCTTGTGCAGAATGCTCTCATCCTTCTTGTCAGAAGAGCTGACAAGAAAGCCCAGATCTCACAGGGCTTCAGGGCAGCTCTGGGCTGGGCTGGCTCCTGTATGTCCCTTCTCTGCAGCCAGGAGAGAAATGTGTCTGGGAACAGAGTGCCACAGTGGCCCCTGCACCCCCCAAAATTGTCAGTGTCATCAAATCAAATTTTTATGTAGATTGGGGCTGATGTTGACAGATTTCTTTCATTTAATTGAGGGAATTGAATAATTGTAAACAAATACTTTAAATTAAAGAAATGAACATCACCCCAAATTACCTTTATTTTCAAATAGGTTGTTCTAGTAGATGGAATGGAAATGCCAATACTGCTACCCAAGTTAACAAAACACTTGTCATCATGATTTAAAAAAGAATTTTTTCAAAATTGATCTTCTGGTTGGCTTTAACTTCATTAATATGTATTTTTTGGAAAACTCTAAAATCTTTAAAGATTTAAAGAGAAATCTCTCTTCCAATATTCCCAGTCTGTAGTGTGTTGCAGTGGACAGCCCAGGAAGAGAAATGCAGTTGTCTCAGCTGGGAGAGGGTGCATCAGTGGGACTCTGAGGAGCTGAAAATCTGACTCTATAGGTTTTGAAGACCCTTGAAGGATACCAAGAGCCTTTTAGGATGTTGATACCCTGTGCCTGCTATCTGGAGGGGGGAACACTGCTGGAATGGAAGCAGTTGGGTGCTCAGACAGCTGCTTCACACAGATCCCACTTCCTTCCACACTGCCAAGCTCTAGTATTCCAGACACTGGATTGTGACAGCTGTCAGTCAAACTCAGCTAAGTGTCAGCTGGCAAAATGCCACTGTACACTGCTGCCTGTAGCAGTACAGAATTGTGCCCAATTTTCATAAAAGACAGCAAATTTAAAGCATCTCACAGAAAAGAAGAAAGGGTGGGGAGGGCAGTGTATGGAGCTATGAAGGCTTGGTTAGTCATTGCCTCTGGACCACAGAATCATCATGGAGTCTTCATGAATTTGCAGGGGGAATCCCACTCATTCTCTGCTTGATGCTGTCCAAGCCAGTCCTGAAAACAGGAGTGGGAGGAGTAAAGCGAGTGTGTTACTGCCCCTTACCCCCCAAGAAAGGTGCATTTTCTCCAGAAGTTCTGGTTTAAACAGGCTGGCATTCCCCCAGGAAACATCCGTTGGGTTCGAAAATTTCCAGAGAGTTCTGGTGCAAAACAAAGTGATTAAATTTCATAACTCCTTTACAACTGCAAGGTGGGGGGAAATGCTCGCAGAGAGGTGCAGGCAGACACATGGATTTGCTTTGGAAATGGAATTCAAGAAGGAACCCATTTGACAACTACTTATTAAAGCCATAACTGCGGAATCTTCAATTCTGAAATTAGCCTCCCTGCTCCAGTAGAAATATCTTTGCTCCCTGTCTTATTTGTCCTTCCTTATGTCTCCACAGGAGTAGTCTTGTAGAGGAATTTCTAACCAGCTAACTCCCACCATGTTTTGTGTATGTTTTGGGCAAAGAGGACTTTAGCCTAGGGATCAGATGATTTACAGAGTGGAAAAATACTGCTTTGTAATAAAAGGAGGATATTGAATAAACCCCAGATTTAATACCCAACCTAACAGAACACCCTGATGAATGTAATTGCATTTTAAGCATTCTGATTGAATTTTTGATCCATATTGCATTTGTTTTGCTTGTAAATCTTTTATGGGGAAAAAAAAGTGTCTGGAGATTAAAGGATTACCGAGTTCTTAAGAAGCCAAGGCAGCTGCTAAAGCATCTGAATATTCTTGCCGAAATTTGGTGGGAAAGCTATATTAATACTTTCTATTCTAGGGAGCCCAAATAGCCCAGGGGAAGGGGGATGAGGGAGAAGAGCTGTAAGGGACAATTGCTTCTGCAGGTGAACAAACTGCAGGGTATTAGCAGGAGCTGGAACAAAAAAGAGCTGTAATTGAAATAAGAACTCATCTGTAATGATCATGGGGGAGGATGAAGCTTTTCTTTTTTTCTCTCTAATTTTCTGATGAGGTGGAAAGAGTGAGCAGTACATTCAGTTTATAAGAGTTACTCATTTCTGTTCTGTCTTAGTGTTAGAGAGTGTGGGCAAAGTGCTGGAGCCTTTAACCCCTACAAGTAAGGTTCCTGCAGGAGACACGGAGGCAACAGGTGTGTTCAAAAAAGGGGTTCCAGCAGGAGGTAAGGCTTCAGCAAGCACCTTCAGCACAGAGTATGACTGGTAGGTTTACCCAGAGGATGTGATTAAAGTCTTTTAGGGTCAGGGTGTGTCTTCAGGCAGGCAGAGCACAAACTGGCTATGCTTTATTTATACACACAGAGCTATGGAAAGCTGCGGAACTCTCTGGCTGTGCAGAATGCTGCTAATTATTGGGGCCAAATGACCACTGCATGTGTGTGTAAAAAGGAAACAAATATGCTACATTGATTTGGCTGCACACAGGAGCAAAGTCATTATCTCCCAAGGACAGATAAAACCCTACCAAGCACTGTGAGATCCAGGGAGGACTTGCAGGCGTTAGTGGGCTCTCTCAAATGTTTTTTAGCAAAATTAGTGTGTTTTAGCAAATGCTGACTGCCTCTTGAAATCTGCTCCTAGCTGAACAAAACCTCAGAGCAAATCTTAAGCAGCCTGATCAGGGCACATGATAAGCAAAAGGCAAACTCAGCAGTGCTGGTGGGGAATGACTTTTGGCTGGTGGTTTTTGACCTGTGAGAGCAAGAGATCACCACTGTCTGTTGAAGCTAAAATTTGTTAACAAAGTGTCACAGTTTTGTTGCTCTGAAATGTTACAAGCAATATTATTTTTAGTGTTCCAAAACTGTAGGTTTCATATCTTATTGGTAGCACCACTTTAAAATATGCTTAGCATAATTTCCTTGCCAGTTAAAGCTTCACAAAACATTGAAAGTGAAAACAGAACTAAGGAGCTGACAAAAGGAGCACTGGAAAAAAATGCCTAGGGAAAGAACTTTTTAATTTCTTCTGTCTAGAACTTTTGATTAGACACACAACATGGGGCTGGGGGGAGGCTTTTTCTCCAAGTCCTGGAGTAGGTGGATGAAGTTTGCAAATATTTCTAAATGCCAGACTTTCAGAATCAATTTGAGGCAGATAAATCCCCTGAGAACATTGTAAAATCCCAAGTGGTTTTGTTCAGAACAAAGAAACCCCTTAGGCATGAGGGCAGGGGTAAAAATCTGCATTAGACCTAATGAGCAGTGAAACATTTCCAGAGGAAAACCAATGCCTTGGTGCACCTCTGGCTTGGTTTAAAACCAACCTGAAATAAAGCATTTTCAATCTTCTGCACAGTTCATGTTGGGCAAAACATGTAACCAGAGTTGCAGGTTCATGTCTGTTCCACCTGTTTGGGGTTTTTTTCCTTAAAAATCCTGTGAGGTATTTAGGGTTGAAGTTTGGGCTGCGTAGTGCATAGTGGAGATATTTGAAGTAGTCATTCCATATACACTTGCCTTTGGGCAAATTTTATATTCCCAGCCACATTGTTTAGGCTTATTTGTCATTTTCTGGCAGCAGAAAGATAGACATGCCCTGAAAAAAGGAACAGGCTGCTTTGGTTGTAACTGGAATCTGAAATTCTGAAATCATGTGGCACTCTTGGTTTCAGTTAACTTTCCAAGCCAAGTGCAGGAATTTAAAATGTCCTTCTGTGTGTGTGCTGTGAACATGTTTCAGATGTGGTCATGCTGCCTAACCAGCTCACTTTGGTTTGAACAAGTACATCAGGACTTGGATTTTGTTCTTTTATCTATGAACAGCTGAGACTGCTGGATGCCTTTAAAACTCCTCACAGCAAACCCTGCACCATATGGCAGGAGTAAAAGGCCTGGCTGTTGTGCCAGTCTCACCCACAGCTGTGATGGCCTAAGAGCTGCCACCTTCTAATACCATTTCTGCCATCTCAACCCTCTTCATACCCATTTGGATGTGAAGGAGGATCCAGTTCCAGCAGCACTCTGGTGGCATTTATGGTCTTCTTTTTTCAGGTTGTTGATGGAAGCAATCAGCTCTGAAAACTTTGGCTGTCACGTGTAAAGGACAACAGCTGAGTGGGAAAAATGCCATTCCATCCATTCCAGGGGCAGTGGTAGCACCTGGATAAACCCTTCTAGTCTCCTGCATGAGTCTTTCCTATGGTGAAATGGGGCAAAGCTCTTAAAAAAAGGAAAAAAAAAAAAAATAATTAAGTGGTAGTTTCTTTCATTGCTTTGTTTTCCTCCCCATTATACATCTTTCCAACAGAGGGATGAAGCTGTCTTGGTTTTACTGACCAATCTGCAAAGATAAGGCAGTGTGAAGCCAAAGCTCTACAAGTCATTGGGCATGCAATTGAGAATAGCCACAGTCCTCTGCTGGCTCTAATAATTCTTAGTTGGATTTGCTTCTCTCATTGCTTTGCTTATGATTATAATGCTTATGGAAATGGAGCTTAGCATCTTTTTTTTTTTTTTTGTTAGAAGAAAATGATCCTTAAGCCCCATGTATTGAAATGAACTCGTGTAACTCATAGGAGCTAAAGGATGAAATAATAAAGGATCATAGTTATTTTTGCCCAGGAAAAAATTACATTAATCCTGCCATCTCTACACTGCTAGCAGGAGTCACAAAAGAAAATCTCCCAGGTTCTTTGGCAATAATTTTGTATCGACCTTTTTGTGCTTCCCTGACCTCTGCTCTGCTGTGATGGGAAGGAAAGGGCAGGAATGGGAAATGACTGAGGGTGTTGCACCACACTGGGCCTTCAGAATGAGTGAACAAAGCTGTCCCTGTCATGCTCAGAGTAAAGTCAGCTTAGACTTTAAGGGCTAAGGGCTGGAGCTGCTCCCTGACTTCACTCTGCAGCAATGGCATGGAGGAAACAAAACCAGCTAATGGCCTAATTCTGATGGGTCAGACAGGTTTGCTTTGGAAATGACCAATTCCTCCAGCATCAGTCTGCTGGTCATAAGCAATTCACAACATCTAGTGATCAAATTAACTGTTCTTCCGTTCAAAATAATACTGCTGATCCTACTGTAGATATTAGTGCTGCATCAAATAATCATTAATAGATTCAGAATGCACAGTGGGCACTGTGACATCTTATTAATAGACAAGATTTGCCCAGGCTAATGTTCTAATGTTCAACTTTTTCTAAATATAATTAGATGTTTGTGTTAAACCAAGAAGTAAACCTGATGTATAATTTGGGGCCACAGATAATTGAAGTCAGTGAATGCACTTTATTTATTTCATATGGAAACTTAGAGGTCAGGCAAACAGAATGGGAAGGATGCCCAAATAACACAGTTTTAAACCACTGTAACATATAGTCAAGTCCAAGTTTGATGTAAGAGAACTGTGGAGTGGGGTCTCAAAAAGGTTGTGAAAGCACTCCCCCTTTCCTTGTTGCCTGGACCCTGTGATTTTACACAAGTATAAAATGGGGGGCTGGTGACTGAAGCCCAGGCAGCAGTTGTGGGGCTCAAGTGATGATGCTCAGCTTTTGGATTAAAAGAGAAGGCTTTTTGGCACAGAAGGGACAGAACAACATATATCTCAAAGGCTCAAAAACGAGACAAGAAACAGAACCTATCTTCAATGAAAAGACAAAAAAGAACAAAGCCAAACCCTTCAAATTTTCGAACCATTCATGGGAGTTTGGGGGCCTTTTACACCAAAGAGTTAAGCTTGGCCTTGCTAACCCTGTTAATGGATGTTGTTGCTCCCTGGGCTTATCTTGTTCAGCAGGAAGGGAGGAAAGGAAGCAGGCCAGAGGAGCAGCTCGGTAGGAAAAGGGATGGAAGCCACGGCCTCTCTAGGAAGGGAGGAGGTAGCGGTGCCTATCAGTTCTCTGCAGATTTGATGCCTACCCTCAAATGTAGTCTGAATTTCTCAAAATGTCAGCTTTGCAAAACAACCTTCCTCCAACTTTCCTACTCCTCAGCTGTGGCAGGCACTGCAGCATTTGTCCTTTTGATGTCTTTTTATGTCACAAGTTATAATACAGTTAGGGTGTAAAGAAGGAAAGCCATTTAATTACTGGGAAATAATGAATGTCCAGGAATCAGAATATTTTAAGAGTCCTACTCCCTGTTTACAGGAAACTGGTTCTCTTTTAAAGCGTTTGGTGCTTTGCATAGATACGATTAACCAGACATCTTATGTTCAGGTCCCTTTTGCTACTATGATAGCTTGCCTTAGTGCAAAATGGGCTTGTAAGATTTCCACAAGTAGTATATTTTAGTCCTAAATGTAATTCAGTTTGCAGGAAAGATAAAAACCCTGCTACAGGGAGAGGAGTTCTTGGAGCTGAGCCCACATTTTTTGAGGATATAGCCTAGATCCCCTAAAAGGGTTTATTGCAAACTAATGAAAAGCAAATACTTGTGGGTAAAAAAATTCTGTATGATTTGCTTTAATTATTCTCCCTCAATCGTATTGTGATATTGCTTGATACTGTTGGCTGTGGCCCCACTTGTCCTGAGGTTTAAAGGCACAATTGCCAAAGTGTGGTTTTCAAATTGTTAGTCCTGGATTTCAGCTCTTCATCATTCAGGATAGCAGGTTGTAGGATATTTCCTGTCTTGTTTAAGCTTATAAATAACAGTTATTTCCTTCAGAAACATTCAACAAACCTCTGCTGTCACAAAATAGAAAAGTGTCTTTTCAAATAGCTTAACACAATGACCTACTTTGGGCTTCTGATTTTTATAAAGTACTTTAATTTTTGGAGGTCAGAGTTGACATTCCTCAAAGCAGTTTGTGTTTTCAAGAGCAGTGGCTATTTTCCCCACTAGAAATAAAACCCCTTCTCATTCTTTTTGTTAATAAAGGTACTATTTATTGCTCCTGAAAAATCTTGGCCCAATGACATAAACAGGTTTTTTTTTTAAACCTTAGCTCTGATAAAGGTCCCCTTCCTCCTTCTGAGCTGCAGCCCCATGTCTGTTCAGGACATGGTCATGGTCAGGGAAGGAGATTATTCCCTCTCTCTATGCAGGAATGACTTTTATCACCTTCTTCCTCCATCCTCTTTTCCTTAGACCAAGCAACCCTATTTTTACCTGCCCTTATAAGTCCCTGCTCACCTCTGACTTTTTCTCTTCAGGTTTTCTCTCTGTGTTCCCCTTGTTTTGAAGTGAAGTCCTGAAACTCAGCTGCTAACTTGCCAGGGCTGAGCAATGTGAAAGGATTAGCTCAGTCACTGCAGCCTCTGTGCCTCTCTGCACACTGCAGAGGGGTGTTCATCTCCTCTTGTGACAAGGTGTCACAGCTCGTGATGGTATCTTAGAGCTGAGGATCAAAATGCTTTCCTGAAGAACTCTCTCCTCTTTCTCATTCAGTGTTTGTACAGTGGATTATTTCTGTTTAAGGATAGTCCTTGGCACTTGTCCATGTAAATTTTGTTCTTTTCAGACTATTTTTTGGATATGTCAGGACCATTGGAATTCTAATTTTATTCCCCTGTATATTTGAGGGTTTTTTTACACCTTCACTTTGTCTGAAAACATAGGAGAATATGTTCTTGTCTGTCCCTCTGGCAGTAGTTGTAGAGAATCAGAGTAAGGGCTTCATTTTGACCTCAAGACATCAGGAGCTGCATACAGCTACTCGACCAGCTGCCACCTGCCCCCAAAGTTTTCCCAAGACTTTCTTTCCATAGTTTTCTTATAAGAATATTAGGCAGGACAACCTAATGTTCCATCTCGAGTAGAAGAACATATATTTGCTAAAAAGATGTTATGTTTTTTTGAATTGTTGGCCTTCTGCAGTGTGCCAGGGGCTCCTGATGTGAGCACCTCTGTGATGTTCCATCCTCTCCTGCTGGGCTGGCTGGTGGGAGCTCTTCCCACAGGTACAGAAATGCTTTAATCAGGGCTGGAGAAGGGAGTGTGTTGTGGATTCCAGACTGATGCTTCTGATCTCCCACAGAGCAGCCGTTGTAATTGAGGTGGCAAGTGGGATTGGACAGACCTGCTGCTCCTCAAAACAGGCTCATGTTGAGGTCTGTGTGAAAAACTGAGCTGCAGGTGTGGGGAGGGACACATGGAGCTGGACACCAGGCTTCTCCAAAGGGGCTGTGCTGAGAGCCTTGGGACACCTCTGCAAGCATAGATCCAGGCTGTAGCACTCAGGGCAGCATAAACCCACCTAATGTTTCTTCACATGGTGGCTTCTTCTCCAGAGTAAATATTTGTGTCATATGGAAGGTTAAGAAATGCAAAATGAAAGACTGGCAAGCCTCCCAAGGCCCTAGTGTCTATCAAAAAATCCAGAGATGCTGGCTCTGTGTTCGAAGTGATGCTTCAGGCTGTGTTGATGCCATAAGTTTTAGGTTTTATATTTTTTCATATTCTGTGTTGCTTTAGTGTTTAGTTCTGCATTCCATATTAAGTGCTACTAAGTTCTCTTCACAGAGTAGGTAAACAAAACAATTCCTTTTCTAGCTTGGGACCAAGGACAGCCCATTCCAATTCCTGTGGATTTTTCTCAATGTTTCATCTTGTGTATGGAAAGTGTTATTTGTCAACAGCAAGTTAAAGGAAACAACATACATGGGGAGCTGCTGAGCAGTGAAACTGGGAAATGGGGATCAGCCAGTAGTTAGACTTTGCCTTGAGAGTTTCTTCGTGCTGCAACTGCCATCTAAAATGGTTTATTTGTGTAGAACACAATTACTCCTTTTTTTATTGTTATTTTTTTTCATCCTTGGACCAGTAATTTCAATGTCTGTGGCATCATATCCCTGATTTGGGAAGCAGGGTGACCATTGCTTCTAGGCAGGTGCCGGTGAAGCTTTTTTCACTGATGGTGTGGATCTGTGCTGGGTGGGATGTTGCAGGAGAGCCATTCTGAATAGGTGCCTCTCATGGATCAAGGAATTATTCTGGAGCCTCCAGCACTTGCTGCCTTGCCCTCCCTTGCCTGATGTTGAAATATGTTCATGTGATGGCCAGCCTTCACTCTAGAGGCGTTTCCCTTTCAAGGGAAAAATCCACCCTAATTTCTTTCCTCTAGTTTTGAGGAGTTTTTTTCAGTTTTCTGTTTGTGTTTATTCTTGGTTTTCTTAAAAGGCAACAGAGGATTTTGTGTATACAGCAGCAGAGTGAAAACAATCAAAACAATAGGATTTAATTACAGGTTGGCAAGTCAATAATGTTATTTATAACACAGGTGTAGTATGAGCAATTTCTATTTGTTAGTCAAATGCTCTTTTCCTACCTGTCTGAAAGTCATTCCTATATTTCCAAATTCTGGTTTAGCTCACTGATGGTAAGTTTAGCAGTTTTTATTTGAAGGTTGCACCAATATAGGACTTTTCATTTCTTTCTTCTTTTTAAGGAATGAAAATAATACTAATAAAACATTTTAGATTTACACTGTTAAAGGTTTTGGTTCATTTCTTCTGTGAGAACTGGAGAAAAACAGACAAAAGCATTAATTTCAAACTCTAGCCCCTAGGACAGCTATAGAATATTGTCTTCAATTTAAGAAGAAAAATTTTTGAAATTCCTAAGGGAAGTTTCTGTATTTTTCAGACTGAATCATTGAAGTGGGAATATCAGCGTCATCGTTCTTTTTTTTAATTTTATTTTATTTTTAAATAAGAGAGCTCAAAATCTTCAAGGAAAAAAAAAAACCTGTTAAATGTAGAAAAGAGTAGGGAATGCTATAAACATAGCAGCTCTAATTTAAACCCAACTTTATAAACAGAATATTATCTTGTGTATTTTTATTCCATTACCTCTTGCTCCAGTAAATACTGCTGCATTTCTCCATGTCTTATACAGAAGTCTTCAGAAACCAAATGTTTATGCATAGAGTGGGTTGCAGCCTGCTTTGAGGTGGAAATCAGCTTTTGAGAAAGACTGTGCAACACTGAGTGTCTGTTTAGTGGAGGAAGCTAAAGGAGACATTGCTTGTTAACTGAAAGTGCAAGAAGGGCATTATTTCTCATTTTTGGTATTGGGAAAGAGCTGTGTCTGCTACTTTGTGGTAATCTTATTCTTTTTTTGAAAGATAGTGACTGCTTTTTCTCCTCTGATTTTTAAGATTTGATAAACCCTTTACCAAGAGGAAATATATATTTATTCTTGAAAAATATCTTGCTGTTACACTCTTCATAGGCTGTGCACACAGATGAGTAATCAACATATTAAAAAAACCTCAGTGATTTTCCCATAACGGTAGCTAGCTTTAATCAAAACTTCAAAACATTAATGTTGTATTAAAAGCAATCACATTTGCCTTCCACAGGACAATGTGGGTATGAATAAACCAGTTTCTTAGGGAGCCGAAGACAGCAAGATCTCTCCTGGGGCGAGGAGCCAAGGTGCATATTAGCTGTTTAGCCAATGAGCAAACTTGGGAGTTAATAAGACCACTTAATAATTCTGTTTTAGAGCCGGAGCTCTGCTGCAGTGGTGGGAGGCCCAAGGTCTCGAGGCACGGCAGTGCTGGAGCCGCATCCCCTCACGGCGCAGGCAGCAGGAAGATGAAAGATACTCCCCAGGGCTGCCGTGATACGCGCGTCCAGAACGGGGACAACGAATAATTACTGGGTGGCTCTCAGACAACAGGAGGTGGCTTTTGTCCCTCCTGCCATTGCACACAGGGAGGAGAGTTTTCCTTCTCCCAGCTCCTGCAGAGCAGCCTTTCCCCAGTCAGAATGGAAAAGAGCACCTTATGATTTGAGGTTAAGATAATGTTCTTTGTTCTCCTGGCCCCAGGGAGCCTTTGACAAAGGGTTTAAAATGGGAGCCTTCAAGACTTCCCCTGCTTGCCTGATGAAGCAGCTGTTATTTTTCTGTCTGCTGGTTTTGGCTGACAGAGGATCTCGTGTTGTCAGCGTCTGTAGCTGTGCAGCATCCTCAGGAGTCAGATACTTGCTGCTATGTCTGTAGTGCCAGTGGAGGCCAGGATAGGGATAACCTCCCCAAGAGAGCAGAAAATTTTGTGGCATAGCAAGAAAACTGCAGCTGGTTCTTCTGGGTCCCAGATCTTGCTGCAGCCAGCAAGTGATTCTGCTCTCAGAATTATAGCTCTCCTTTCCTGTTGCAGCATGGTGTCCAAAGGTACTGTATCACAACACATATGGTTGAAGGAGAACGTACAACTGACCTCATGAACGGTTCCAAGCACCACTGCCTTACTACCTTTACACCATTCATCTCTCATGCATTACACCTGTGTGACCTCTCCACCCTTCTGTGATTGGTCCATACCTCTCAGCATTCCAGGTCTCTTTATCTTTAACACTGCTCACCTGTCTTACACAGCTGTAGCCTGTTAGGGATGAGACTCAGCCATAGCCCCATTCCCAATCTCACAAACTGTGTGCCTACATGTGGGTAAGTAAATTAAATCCCACAAGAGACCTAGGGGTCAGTAAACCCCAGGGCTTCTAGAAAAAAATGGGCTTTTAACTGGGGAAAGGGGGTTCTCTTTATCAGGTAAAGAACAGAGATGGTTTGGCTTTAGCAGATGAAGACCAGGAATGCAGGAAACATGTCATCTATTTCCCTTTGAGAGATGCTCCATGATACACTTTGTGCAGTACTTTTTCAAAGGCATATTAGTTCAACTGGACCATTTAGAACTATAGCTAAGAACACAAACCTATGGTACTGGTCTTACATCCAAAGAAGGTTGTTGTAGAATTACAACAGGTACTGAGAAAGGCAAATGATCCAGATGCCTGGAGTTGCTGCTTTATAAGGAGTGTCTAAAAAGTGTGAGGCTTGGCTTTGTAGAGTTGAAGGCTGTGTGATTATCACTTGAAAAATCAGGAAGGCGGTGGATGAGTTGAATTTAGAATTGCTGATCACTAAATGCTGTGATGCTAGAGCAAGGGGCACTCAGTGAAATAAGTACAAGATTGATTTCTAAGAGGTAAAAGAAAGGATTTCTTTGCACAGGAGGTGGTGAACCTGGGACTCACTGCCTTGTAAGTCTGGAAAGACAGGTACTGCCAGCAGATTCAAAAAGGTTGGGCCAAGCTTAGTGTAGGACAAGTTCATAAATGGTTAGAAAGGGACCTGACATCCCCAAAGCAACATCTGTGGATAGAGTGGGATGTTGAAGCAGAAGCCAGGCTACCTCCTGTCCCTAAAGACTGGCCCTTTTGCCATAAGGACTGGACTTCCAAGCCACTGGAATGTCCCAGACAGACATTGGTGGTACTTAATGACACATTGGACACCTTCCACAAGTGCCCAATTCCCATTCAGTTAGTGTTGCAAATATATGCACCATTGCCTATAGCATTTCTTTGTGAGGCATTTGTTTTACACTGGGAAGGAGACAGAAGCTGCTTAGAATCCTGAAAGTATTCTGCTTTTCTGTGTCAATGCTTATCCATTCCACAATCCACCTGTTGCCCATTACCATGCTTTGGCAGAAGTGTTGCAGTTGCCCAGGCAGGGAGCAGGAGGTACCACCAAGTACCTCAGGTGTCTCGGGTGGCTCCAGATGTTGTTCTTTTAGTAAAATAGAGGTGAATTCACTGACAGTGAGAACAAATTACTCTCTAAGTTACTAGGGCCAAAAGGCATCATCACATTAGGAATTTTTCTTAGCTGCCCTTACAGCTATTTTGTCCGTCTCCTTAAAACCTTGAAAGCTTGCAGTGTAAAATTGTTGTGTATTACCTTTAACAAGTGGCTTGGAATTCACTCAGAGTGAACATGCCAAACTTCCTAAAGATTTGAAAGTTTCAAGCAAGTATCATGAAAATAAGTTTTTATCACACAGTGCTGTCATCCCTTGTCTTAAAGATATCAGGAAGCCCTTTCATGACCTTTCTTGTGAAAAGATAATGAGGAAAACATTTCTTGGCTTTTTATGCATTTCTAATCAAAATGATAATGAGAAAATGCAGTTCACTCTCTCATGATATGTTTTATTTCAGTCCTCTCTGCTAGTTTTGTGCAACTGCTAATATCGTTATCATCATATTCTCCTGTCAAGATTTCAAGGCAGGAGGGAACTTTCTGACAGGACAACCTTACTATTGCCTGGGGAAGCATATTTTTAGTTTCCCAAGATAATGCTCACTTTCTTTTTCGATTCTGCACATTTTGAGAAAATATCTTAATTAGAGTTAGTTGTGAACATGATGAAAATGTAAAACCTGTTTGTCTCAGTTTTCATGCACTCCACTTTTTGCAAGACATTTTGAGTACTGTAAACTAGCAAGAAAGAGCAGAAAATACCCTTCTAATTAAGTAATATACTAAATATTCACTTTGCAGTGAATGCTCCTGTTTTATCAGTTATCCCTTTTTCTCAGTACCTGCTGGGAACATGTTTTTCTGTTCTTTATTATGCCCTAGAAAATGTTTTGAGCCTAATCGGTGGAAGGACAGCTCATTTCAGGGCTTGTCCTGTGGGCTTTTTTGGGCCATGAGACTGTCTAAGTGGGACCCTGGCAAAGCTGCAAGTGAATCATCCAGGAATCCAGTGGCAATATATACTTCTCTTAGAACTAGAATGATTTTGTAGGGAAGGCTGTTTCAGCAAAAGTTACTTTGGGGATTTACTAACTCTCCCAGGACAGTTCTGCAGATGCTCTATCTCAGCTTTTTATTTTAAAAATACGTTTTGCTTTGAATATTTTCCTTTGTAATATATATTAAATTTTTCTCAGGGCATATCAAAAAGAAATATTTACATTTGCAGAAATGAAATGCTTCAAGTGATCTGGAAAAGGGATCTATTTTTGCAAGAGGAATTTAAATTTTTGACTTTCAGCTTAAAAGACAATGAAGTCAGACTTCAGAATTTCCAATCTCCTGAAAACAGGACTTGCAGGCTTCACCTAACATGGTTATGAAACCATTTCCTATGTTTTCTCTCTGTAGCAGCTCTACAGCTGAATTATTCTCTCATCTTCAACATGTCTTCACTTACTGGTTCAGGAAACTAGGCCAGATAATACTAATGATTTAATCCCAAATCAAAATATCACTTACAAATTTATCTCTCTCCTGCAGTAATTCAGTCCTGGGTGGTGGAGATATTTCATTGGCCAAACCAGTCAGTGCAGAAAACAGTGTTGGGCCAGCAGAAGTAGCATCCTATTCTGGCACTCTCTGGATGCAGCAGGATTTGGCAGAAGAGCTTGTAAATGCATATAATGATAAAATCTCCCATTGCTTTGAGGCTGTGGTCTTCATACTGCACCACTGAAGTTTGTTGGGGCTTTAACCAAAAAAACAGTAGCTCCTATTGTTTTTAAATTGGGTGAGCCCTGGGTAGTTACACTGCAGTAGTGACACTAAAACTTACAAATACTTGGGTTTTTTGGTGTGGCCAGCCTGGGAATCCCTGGAAATGCTGTCTTATCTACCTCTATTTTTTGGTTTAGGAGAGACATTCTCTTCTAAGAGAGTTTCAAGTTTCCTACATCACTTTTTTTTTTTTTTTCTCTTCCCAGTATTATATTTGATTTCAGGAATTAGTCATCTGAAGGTGGCTTGTCATTGGAGTGGTTTGTTAGAGTTGAGTTTTCTGTGATGTCACATTGAAAAAGTTAATGAGGAATGTGCTGCTTCTGCTGTGAGAAGTGAGAACATGAACTGCACAGTGATGGCAAAACCTCCCCTCCACTGGGGTCTGCAGCACATGGTGCAGCACTGGAGTCTGGGCAGACCATCAGATCCAAGTCTGCATCACCCAATGCTTTAGCAGGATTCTGCTAAATTCCACAGGAATTCAGGAAAAGCATTTTCTTAATGCCATGCCCACCTGCCCAACCCACTTTCACAGAGGAAGCTGCAGTCGGGCACAAGACATGGCATTCTCAAGGGATGCTCATCAGTTTTTTTGACTCTCAAGAGGCCAAAACTCTGGCATTTTCCACAGACCCCTTCTACCAGCTGTTACAATCTGAATTAATACAGAAGACCAAAGGAAACTAAGCCTCTGTGAATAAATGGATTGAACCCAGAAAAGTTTGAAATACACTCAAAAAACATGATGAAAACCAAACGAGGTTAGATGTTGGTGCCAAAAAACTTGATATATTTCAATTAACAGTAAAAGAGGTGAGAAAGGGAAAGGAAAGGGAAAGGAAAGGAAAGAAAGGAAGGAAGGAAAGGAAGGAAGATGTGTGCATGGGTGGGGGGCACCTGGAAAGAGTGACAGGGGTTAAGTAAAAACATACCTTCCTTCTGAGGGCCCCAATGATGATGCGTTGCTCCCCTCCATCTGGTCTTCTTGGTGATGAGGGTCCCCTGCTGCCATAGGTGGATAGAATGCAGTGGATTAATATACATTTTGGTCAGGTGTGGATGCCCACAAGGCTCCCGTGCAGGGGGCCAATTTGGCACTGTGCCTCACAAAACTCTGGATCTGTTGCAGCATGTGCAGGGTCTGGGGACCCCTTTGTGGGGGCCTTTGATGGGCCATGGCATCCCCTCTGCTGTCCTTCAGGTGGATGCAACTTCTCCTGGGGTGAAGGAGCCCCACAGCTGAGCTGGCCTGCACAGCAGAGGATGGGTGTTCACTGCCTCTGACCAGAGGTTTTTTAACCACACACCCAAAACCCCTCTGCCCCCCACCCTTTGGTGCAAGGGTCTGTGCCAGCCTGGCAGCTGACAGCCCCGGAGCTGTGGTCTCCACCCCAAAGGAGCTAAGCTTGATCTCTCTGTCAATGTATTCTTCTTCCCTAGCCCAGACCTGAGTCACTTTGTCTTATCAAGATGCAGTCCAAGACCCCACTCAGGGTTTTGGTCATTTTCTCTGCAGCTTTAATACAGTTTTGCTATTACAGGCAAAAGTCCTCCATGAAGATGTTTAAGCTATAAATTATAAAATTTCAGTTTCCAACAGCAGTGACCTCACTTCACCTCAGATTTAACCTTGTTCTTCCTGAACTTCGCAGGGACTGATACAGCTTTCCCTCTGCTTGGTTCTTGATAGAGCTGAAACGTCCTGCGGCACTAAAATTGGGTGTTTGTGATTACTTGACAGGAGCGATATCTCTGCTGGTTTATTTCTGACACCGTGTCATCAAAGCTCTCCTGAAACAATATGCACTCACATGGGAACAGAAGCATGTTCCCAGTACATGGGCACACTTCTAGTCCTGACATGCTGTGAGATTTGTTCTGTCTTTGTAGAAGGAGCTACAAAGCAAGCAACCTGTCATTACAGAAATGGGGTGGCAGCAGGGAATATTAGTAACTGTTTCCTGTTAGTAGGATTTTTCCAAATAAGAAAGAATCCAGATTTGGAAGGTCTTCAATTTTGCATGAAATACTGTGGAGGAGTGCTGGGAATGCTGCAGTAACAAAAGCCTAACTTCTTTCTTTGCTTTAATTCTGAAAGATAAAGCTCAGACATGGGGCATGAGCTGTTATTGGAAGTAACAGAATAAACTGGACACAGAAAAATTTTGACAGGAATGTTTTCCCAATAATAATGCTGCAGACTTCAGAAGTGTCAAAAATTCTTTGTCCTGATTTACTGGAATTTGTCCAGAGAAAGCAGTTGGGGAAGTGACTGTTCAGATTGTTTTGCAGGTGTCAGCGTTATGCCAGCTCCATCTTCTAGATGGCCTTTCTTGTGCTACCTTGTATACATAGCCTGTTCCAGAGCAGAAAATTGCATGTTCAGTTATGCTGAACGGTTAATGTTTGTTCCCCAGGAAGGTGCTTTCATGAACCATTAAGTTGACATTTTCTTTATGTAGCCCATTTGATTTAAAAAAAACCCAAAACAGAAAACTCCCAAGACCCAAAAATCAAAAGCTCTGTTCCAAGCAGAGTATATTGAAAACAGACCATGTGCTCACACTGCCTATGTGCCCAGGTGTGGCATCAGGCAGTCCTGCAGCAGAACCCACTTCCAGAAGGAACACAGGGACTATCCAGCACAAAAGCAGCTTTGCTGCAAGTATCCCTGCAGGGCAGTTGGCATTTATCCTGATGGAACATCTTTCTCCTGAGTGGTGACTTGTGACCTCTCACAGAGAGGGCAAGTACATTGGAAGGCAGAAATAACATGCCTGAAGGGCAGAGCTGAAGGTGCAGGACTGCAAGATTTGCAAGTGCTGTAAATGAGCAGGGCTCCTCAGGCTGGAGTGCCCTGCTAAGGTCTCAGCACTGATAGAATATGGGCACTCAGGTGCTTCTGGTTTCAAAGACACTCTGGTTTAAGTTGCTGGCCTCCAGTGAGCCAGGTGTGTGCCACCAGCTGTCTCCACAACCCTGTTACTTGGTGATAACCCTTGGCAGGTTTGTGGAAAGGTGAAGGGTAGGGCTGCCCTGGGAGTGTTGCACCACCTGAGAAATCCCTGTGAAACAGGCATCTGGTGTGAGATAACCTCCACAGGACAGCCCTGACAGGCTAAGTGCCCTAGACACGAAGCAGAAGGTCTTAAAATAACTCCCTGGGCTTAGCAAGCCAAAGTTCACTGCTCCCCAGCCTCATGGTGTCAAGACAACAAGTGTCACCTGTAACTGAAGTGCAAAGGAAGACTGAAATTTGGAGAAGTCAGTCAGTTACTGATACATAATGATCCTTTTCCAATGCTTGGGGCACATGGGGAATGAATAAGGCATGGGGCCTTTATTCTTTTTTTTTTAGACTTCCTTTCACATTGGAAAGTGAAAGTGTCACTTTTGAATACAGGTGTAATTTCTGGGAGAAACTTAAAAACACCATGACCCTCAGAGGAAAAGAAACCTCAATTAGAATCAGCGATATCAACAGAGGAAATTGAGAATGCAGTAACACATCTTCCAAGTGGCAAAGCATTGAGACCAGATGGCTTCAACTCAGTTTTTCAAGTATTCACAAGAACATCTTGTTCCTTGAATGCATCAGCTGTTTTACCTCTTTCTGAGCTGCAGTAAGTTACTTATTTCTCACGCTGCCACCTCTTATACATAGTCCTAAAGAAAGGTTAAAATCAGTGTGCAATCCATGACTACTTATGCCTGGGATTTGTCAAGAAATTGAATCTTACAGCAATCAGCTTTATCTCCTTCAGTCAGTGATAACATCAGGAAAATGCTGGACCTCAGCTGTTGGGAAAACTTTCTAAGAGTCTTGTTTTGATGAGATGAGTTCCTGGGTATAGATCCCCGCCATATTCATGGCACTGCTGACATTTCAGGAGGCTATTTTTATTGCTTTGGAGTATAAATTCAATCTGAATTTTAAGAGGGAGAAGGGAAATCCTGTGGTGAAGCTACTTTTTGTAGCTTTTGAGTGTTTTCTCATGATCTCTGCCTTCTTTCATTTTTCATCATTGTATATTATGAAATGAAAAAAGAATGCTGAGAGAGCTGGTGGTACTAGAAATTGCCGTGGATTGGTTCTTATGACCAAATGCCTTTTCTTTGTGGCCTATGCACCAGAAATATCATGGCAGATTACTGCCAGTTTTGGTTTCTGACCTAAAAAACCTCACGGATGTGCTGAAACCAGTATTAAGCAAAAAGTCTTGGATTATCATATACTATAGTTGTAGCTTTCCTGTTTCAAATGTGCTGTCTTGGGTGGTAATGGGATAAATTGCAGATCGCCCTGGGCTGAAGCAAGAACACACTCATTTTGCAAAATGAGTGTATGTACAAGGGAGAAGGAAAAAACGGGATGTTTTATAGGGTTTTTATTACTTAAGAACCTCAAGTCATAAATAATGGGTATGGTATTTGATCCAGTAGTGTGTGTGGGAAGTAGGAATCAATGTGAACTTCATTCTGAAACTGCATCCTCTGGGTTTTCCCTCTCTGTGCTATATAAATGCAGAATAGTTCAGAACTTCAAGTTCCCTGCACAACTGCCCTTTTTCTCCCTCTTTCTGTTTTGATAGATGTGAGTTGCTCTTTCTGCTTGTTGATATAAATAAACCAAAGAAAATGGTAACAATTGATTTGAAAGGCTTATAAGGTGTCATATTTGATTTACATGTTTGATAGAAGGCCTGGGCTTGCATCCTTTAGACAGTATACTTTTAACAGAGCTTATGATGTTTTGGGTTGTGGGGTTTTTTTGAGCAGTGGTATTTACTCTTGGAATAAAGCAGAGTACAAAATTGTTCATACAGCCAGGAACTGATCCAGCAATTTATGAAGGTAGCAACACTGGCATGTGTAAGTGCATTTCATCCAGTCCTTTTCTTACAGCAATAGTGACATCTTAAACTGGAGAGGTTTTGGCAGAGGCTCCCAAGCAGTGGGTGTTTTCTTTATTTTGTTGTTATTTCTCCATTTGTTTTTAATGACAACCTCTGGCATTCTGACAGATGCCTTCTGTTTGCTACTCCAGGGAGAAGGCATGGCCCCTTGAGAGCTTGGCAAGACAAGAAAGGGGGTATGTGACAGGTGCTAGAGAAAGGACATCATATCTCTGCTGAGATTATCTCTACAGTATGAATCCCCTAGAGAAGTAAAGCTTTGGAAAAGACCACTTGCCTGCCTTAACCAAAAATGGGCATTTAAGCCCATGCCAGAGACTGTTGTCCTAAATAAACTAGTGCTTATGTCTTCTCATGTCATTTTCCATTCCCAACAACTTTTAAATTAGGTCCAATCTATTTATCTTTTTTTTATTTTCCCCTTGCTTAGACTTTTTAGAGGAATGATTTTTCATTCTTCTTAGACAGCTGAGTTGGAAATGGACTTTTGAAGGATGATGGTTCTGTCGGTGATGAAGAAATATGGAGTGTCAGGGTAGGATGAAATATCTTCCAGTTAGTCTAGCTTTCTCTGTGGGAAGCTGGCTAAAGGCCAATTGCAGTAAGCCCTGGAATATTCTGTAATGAGTGAAAGCTCCCACCCCTGAGAAGAGGCACCAGGGTAGTGCATCAGCAGGTGTGGCTTAAAGTCTGTCAGAAATTAAAATTCTGCCTGCTTCTGTAGGATTGTGAGTGTGCAGAGTGGTCAGAAAAGAGAATTTGAATTCACTGAGAAGAGGGGACACTTCCCAGTGACCTCATTTTGACTTCTGAACCTATCAGTGCATTCTCCATCTGCCCCAGTTCTGAAATTCTGGTTTGCCAACTGCTTGCCACTAAGTAGTCAGCAATGACTTTTAAGGAAATGCAGCTGAAATTTCCTGTATGTTATGTGTCCCATAAACTTGCAAACTCTCTGGGATTGATCATCTGGCATTTTAACTGCTGTGTACATAAAGAAATGAAATCCCTATAAAAGGAGCCACGTTTAGTAAACTGAGACAAACTGAAATCCAAAGAAACCAACTCTTCTGTGGATTAATAACATGCGCTGAGACCCTTTCTAGGATTTTCTCATTGATTATAGGCATTATCTGCTTCATTAATTTAAGTACTGTTATTGTATCAATCAAGTACTTTTCCAGTTCCTAATTGCCAGGCTGGGAGCTGATAACTAAGTTATCTTGGCCAAGAAACAGTTCAGGAGTGACAGTTATTTGGGTATTAATTAATTTTCCTACAGGCCTTGATTAATTTAAAATACACATGAGCCTCTTGTATTTTTATTTGCCTTTTTGAGTATTAGATTTGCCTTTAAATGGGTCACTCCATTTTGTACTAGTAAGTAGTATATTAATAATATACATGAGCACTGATTTTCTAAAAATAAAAAGTTTAATAGCTGGAGAAATATTTTCAAGTTACTGAGGATGATTTCATATTTGATTTAAAAGAAAGTATTTTAAAAGAGCAATTCAGTCAAGTTAACACAATGGGTATTTCTGCAGAAGGTGCTGATAAAACCATGGCAGAGGAGTTAAATCTAGTTGTTCTTTGAAGGGCGTGGTGGCTGTTTGTGCTGCTCATTGCATTCATTTCTGGTCCTTGGTAGAAACTCTCATAGCCATAGTAGGCAGTGAAAGACATTTCAGGTCATCCACATGGATTTTTCTGGTTTTAAGTGATACACAAGGAACTCCCATGTCCAAACAATCACAGCAAACAACTGAAAACACTTGAGAGCAACAGCAAAACATGTTTGTAGTCTTTGAGAAATCTCACTTGCATGGAGAGCAAAGAAACTCAAAGCCTGGAGTTAATTTTTCCTTAAAAGTTTCACCCCTTACACATTACTACTCTTTGGCAGCACCAAAAGCCACATTCAGGCCAAAATATTGACTGTAATAATTTGTATAATTAGGCCAGGCTTTGGTTGTTACAGCTGTTAGTACAGTGCCATGTAAGGAGATTGGATGTTTTTTATTTAGCGGGATGCTGACACATACACAAGGTTTTCGAGAAATTCATCAGTCCAAAGCACAAAGTTAATTACACAGTGTATCAACAAACAAACAGAAACCTCTCAAGTCAGGATCCTTCTGCAAATCCAGCACGAAGTTAAATTTTAAGGACTCTTCTCCCTTTAATATGTATTTTTTTAAGCAGTGAGAGAGAAGCACAGAAGAAGTTCATGTTAACGTCCCATACAGTTTCTGATGTGCCTCCTGTCTGACCCAACAGGCTCTTCACAAGAGCCAGGCCATGTATTCAACCTGAGTTGAATACAGTTCAGCATCACCTTCAGCCAGGGGAAGCACATGAAAGCTCTCAGGGCAGGTCTGCTTTTTAGTTCAGTGTTTTGCTTGCTCAGGCAAAGAGTATTGGTTATTTAATGAACAGATCAAAATTACTGGAAAAAATTCTGAGGGAAAGAACAGCATGTTTTTTGTATCCCTTGTTTATAGAGCCCTATCTGCTCTCCAGCTCCTCTGCATGCAGGATACTTGCAATGAATTAATTTCTGAGCTAAGTATTACTGGAGGAATAATAATGATAATAAAAATAATTAAAATAATAGTAGTAATAATAATAACAATAATAATAGCATAGTATACCTCAGAGAGAAAAAAGTCATCTTGAAGTTGCCTGTATGGAACACAGTTCTGTATTTTGTGGGATAACAGCACATGCTGCTGATAATCAAAACTTCCCTCTGTCAGTGGGATGTGCATTTATAATTTTCTGATAGGCACAGTCAGTTGTGTATCTGTGTTCATGGCTGATTGATAGCCCACTTTAACAGCTGTACCAAGGGAAATGCTGTTGCCTATGGTGGCTTCTTCTTTATTGGATTTTTAAGATACAAATTTAATAAATATCAGTTTTAATTAACAAAGTAAATATAAAACTGAGTTACTGGTTTAAAGGGAAAATGTACAGGAACCCCATGACTGCACAGAAGATCAGATTTTTTTTTCAGCCTTGAGACATATTTAGTCTTCTGTTTATTCTTGTCTGGAAGAAACATTTCATATGATAGGAAAGGTTAATTATTTCTGAAAAGAAATCAAAATCACTGAAAAAAAATCCTTAATTTTTAATTATAGGTGTTTGTTTATCACCATAAGGTTGTTCTCCTGTGTACTTGACATGTGGCCATATTTTTCTTCTGTCTTATTTTAAACAAGTGCAGTGAGTATCTTTATGGGGCTTTTTCTTAATAGAGATTTCTTTAGATCCCTCTAAATTCTGGCATGCATCTGGCAGGTTTAATTTTAATTTCCAGTGAGGGTGCTACCTGTGGCCTGCTGGCACTTCTGTGCTGGTGTCTGGTGCTTGCTTTCCTCTGCTTGACCAGCTATCACCTCTGTGTCAGAGTTAGGCAACTAAACTCAAAGTTCAGGTTCAAACTAGCTTGGACTTAAAGCAAGTCTTCTTAACTCAGGAGCAGGTGCAGAAGAGCAACTGCAAGAGAGGTGTCAGTGTCGCTGTAGAGTTGGTTGTGACACAATAACTACCAAAAGTTTCCAAGGCAGATAAAAGCTTTTATTTCAGCTGTGTTTTCCCTTTTATACATTCCTTTCACCCAAAGGCGCGCACTTCACTCATTGATTAGTAAAAGGTATTTTACTGGTCCATCAAATCTCTATTCTTGGTTAGTTTACATGTTTTGATCCCTGATTCCCATGAGACAGATTTCTTATTTGCTGCAGGTGCAGTTGTTTCTCACCCAGGAATAGTTTGTTGTGTTAATGAACTCTCATTCCCAAAACTATTTTCACATGAGAACTTGCAAGCTACTTTAGCTGCACATGGAAGTGACGGGCTAACTATTAATTTAGCAGAGAAAGGCCTGAATTTATGAGTCCTTTATTTATAATTTATCTACCTTTCTACCACATGTCAGCACCTGTGGCAGGGTCCGTCGGGTCCTGGTGGCACTGCCAGGGCACTCTCAGAGCTGCCCAGAGGCTAATATGGTGAATCCCAGACTGGCAAAATTGTGAATCTAGAGATCTCAGAGTGGCTGCTGGAGCTCTGGGCACTTCGTCCTTCTTGTGCTGAATCCTGGCATGCAGTCAAGGACATTTCTCCTTGGTTCACCTTGAAGGAGCGAGGCTGGAGCTGACTTAAGGTGAGCTGACACTCCTGCCAGTGGAAGGGCTTGGGCAGGGGGAGGAGCCTGAGCTGAGCTTTCTTATCCAAATTCTTGCTGTCACCCAATTCTTCTTCCCTGGTTAACCAGCCTACCCCTTCCCAGTCAGTTTCACACACAGCAAATTCACAGGAGAGATGGATACAGTGGGAGATGATGCCCTCAGCTGGGCCCCTGCTTTGCTTGTGACCTGTGCTAGACCTGCTTCTCCAACCTTGGGAAATACTGCTTCTTATTTGGAAAAAATTCTTCAGCAATCCTGAGCTCCCCTGGGAAGTACCTGGCAGCTTTGGGGTGAAAAATAACCAAACATCTTAAAACTGCAGACTGGAGTTGGCAACACACATGCACCTTGTGCAGTGGCCCAGTGGGAGTTTTGTTGAACCGTTGAGGGATATTAAGCTAGAAGGGTTAGAAGGGTTAGCTTTGCTTTCCAAAAAAAAATGTGTATTACAAATACCCAAACCTGTAATTAAGTCCATAATTACTAGGCTGGTTTTTGAGTGGATGTTGGTCCAATTCATGTGAGAGTATGAGCTCTTCCCAAAATGCACGCATACCAGCACTGTACGTGTTTCCAGAGATCACTCAGACAAAATGAGGAGACAGCCTCTAAGAAGGTGTGGGGAGCCTTTTTATTTTCCTCTCCTGTCACTGTGTTCCTGTAATTGGTTATTTTCTCTGAGCACCCACCCAGGTGCTCAGCATGTGTGGGACTGTGTCTGGGAGACTGGATGGTAAATTTGACAGGCTTTTTATTATCTTTATTTTCATTTAAACATTGACATCACATCTCATCGCCTTCTCTTGGCTGTAATTAAAGATCCTGTGGAATTAAGCATTAAATTCCTTGAGACTTCAGCCTTGGGAATTTGCCCAGAGGCACACAGCTTACAGGCCTTCCCTAGGCTTCACTTTCCTGGAGTCACCTCCCCCTCCCCTGCTTCATCCAAGCCTTTGTAAAAAGGAACCATCTTTTCAATTTTGCTAATTAATTGCTCTTGCCAGGAAACAGATGTTTTGTAGCCTTTGAAGACCAGGCATAGCAAGGTTTATAACTTCTGCAGCCTTACACTGACTATGCAGTTTGAACAAGGACACCTGAAGCTCAAGAGGAAGATAGATTATTAAAGACAAATAAAGAGTTACAAAAATTTGAAGAACACCATCCCTCCCTATACCAGATTGGATGAATTTTCCCATACCTTTACCAACATTTATTAAGTACTGGGCGTGGTTCTCCACGGACTGAAAATGAAATTATCGTTCAGGGGATCTTATAGAATTATTTATCTGTTTATAATTTGTGATCTTAAAGGCTATGTTAAGAGAATCCACAAAGGTAACCTTGGGCAGTGCAGAGGAAGAGATTCAGGCTTGAATCTGACTTAGCTGAGCCCTGAGGCTGGGAGAGGAGTTGCTTTGGTTCCTCCTCAGCAACTCTGCTGACACCCCATGGGCTGTTTGACTGCTCCCCCTCTCTTGTGTAGGGTTATTTGGGAAGGCCTTCAGCAAAAAAATTACCAAGACTTGTTCTTATTGCTAAGGATAGCAGTTAGTACAGCAGAATTGGTGGGTCAGGGCACTTGATCTTCCCTCCTGTTGTCTACATTATTAAAAATGATCTCACTGAAACAAACACCATCAATCAGTGCCAGCTGCAGTTTAGCAGGAATGTAGACAAGGACAAACCATACATTTGCTGCCTGCTGAGAAAGACTTTTTGGGCTGGTTTAACTGCAGTAAAACACTGGAAGCAAACCAACCCTTTTGCCAGGAGGAATATATATTCTGCTATCAAATATGACCAGGAAGGCAACCCACACTCCTGGATACAGAACAGGAGTGGATCAGAAGATGCCGCTACTGAGAGCTGAGTATGTCCTGTTCATGGAGACATAGATCTCACTGCAGTTTTACTTTCATGTCACAACAAGCCACAGCATCTCTCCTGATCTACTGCAGCATCACTGAGAGCAGTTTGGGTTCACTGTAATTCCTCTGCTGGGGGAAGAAAGGGGCATCTTGGGAGAATGTTTGTAACCATCAAAATATTGGTAGAAGGAAGGAAAGAAAGAAGAGGGTTTTCATTGTTGCTTTTAAAAAGCCAGAATGGAGGGTGAGATGTTGTTAAAATTAGGATTGGTGGAGGATGGGAAAGGCTCCTATTTAAGAGCAGCAAGAAGAACTAGGGAACACTTGAGGAGAGTGATGGTGGTCATAAAATAGTGAATGCACTCACCCTGAACTGTCTCTTCTGCTTAGCACTTTGTCACCCACTGCTTCAGCTCTCTGTATCCAAAGTGGTTATTTTGGCATGAATTCATGTGTATTTATTTGCCTCACTTGAGTATCTGGTTTGAGGTTAATAGTTTGTTGTAGTTTGACACTGGCCAAATGCCAAGCACCCATAAAAGCTGCTCACTCACCCTCCCCTGCCACAGCTGGGCAGAGGAGAGAAAAAAAGAAAATTAACGAAGAGTTCATGAGTTGAGATAAGGACTGGGAGGAAACACTTCAATGGCAAAAGAGGCTCAACTTCAAGTTTCAAAGTGAATTTATTACTAGCAAAATCAGAGGAGGATAATGAGAAGTAAAATAAGCCCTTAAAAACACATTTTTCCCCCCAGCCCCTCCCTCCTTCCACTGGCAGCTCAGGGAGACAGGGTGTGGGGGTTGGTCAGTTTGTCACCCCAGGTTTTCTTCTGCTGCTCTGGGAGAGCAGTCCTTCCCCTGCTACACTGTGGAGTCCCTTTCCACAGGAGACAGTTCTCTGTGAACTACTCCAACATGGATCCACTCTCATGGGCAGCAGTTCTCCCAAAACTGCTGCAATGTGAGTCCCTCCCATGGGCAGAGAGTCCTCCCAAAACTGCTGTGGTGTAGGTCACTCTTCCATGAGCTGCAGTCTCCAAGGACAGGCTGCTCCAGCCTGGGAGCAGGACCCCTCTCTCTCCACTGGGTCTCCCACTGGAGCACAGCCTCCTCCAGGCATCCACCTGCTCCAGCATGGGCACCTCCCCCAGGGGCTGTGGGTGGATCTCTGCATCCTCCATAGATCCTTCCCCATGGCTGCAGGGGCACAGCTGCTTCCCTGTGGTCTCATCACAGCCTGCAGAGGAATCTGAGCTCTGTCACCTGGAGCACCTCCTGTCCCTCCTCCTCCACTGACTTTGGTGTCCCCATGTTGTTTCACTCACATGTTCTCACCTCCTCCTCTTCTCTGGCTAGAACAAACTGTGCCCCACTTTGTTTTGAGTTTCTTCTGAAATCTGTTATCACAGAGGTGTTACCCACCTCTCTAACTGGCCCATCCTTGGCCAGCAGCTGGTCCATCTTCAGAGGCATCAGGGATCGGCTCTGCTGGACATGGTGGAAGTTTCCAGCACCTTCTCACAGAAGCCACCTCTGTGATCCCCCTACTACCAAAAACCAGGCTGTGCAAAACCAACACATAGTTTAAAGAAAAATAGCCTGAATTCTGAGGGTTTTTTTACATAGCAGCCACATTTTAGTGCTTTCCACTGTTTCAGTATTACCTTATGACAGATGCACAGAAAACAACAGTAATAAGGTGAAAAAGGTGTAGTCAAATATGACCATCACAGAAAGCATGTGAGTTTGGGGGACAGACAACTGTTAGCAGGAACATGTTATCTGTGTTATCATAGAGTCTGTGGCTCAGCTGCATAGACAGGCTCCCTGACACTCCTTCAGATCTGAAACCTGATTAAAATGTACATTCAAAAGCAAGAAGCAGGACTGACAGAGACCTCTTAGCAATTATGGCAGTTAAAGGGGAATAAATAGGAGTTGGGATAGTAGAGGCTCAGATCTTCTCAAACCTGTGAACTTACAAAGAAGGCTTTACTGATTATTGTGATTAATGTGCATGTTCCTCACTTTACAGGCCTTCTTTTGGTTATCTGGCTGTCCCCAGCCACAGCCCTGGGAGAGCAGGTGCAATCCAAGGTCTTATAGATTGTGGGAGTCAAGGAGAAGTCTTTCCACAGTCCTCTGTGCAGGAGGAGGATTTTCATGTCATTCGCCCAGTTTCAGCACAGGAGAGCCAGGGAAAGGCAGAGGTACCTCCTACCTCAGACAAATTTTAATTAAAATTCCTCTTTGAAGAGTCAGCACTGTATCTCAGGAGAGGTTAACAGCGTGGCATAGAAATGTGAGAGCATACTTGAACAGATCCTATCCAGAAATTTTAAGCTCAGCAGACACAGACTCCTCTTTTGAGCCCAGAGAAAAGATTAGTTGGGTTATGCAATTGCTAGAGCTGGCATAAAACTAGCTGCATGCCAATTACTAGCCTGTATGCAAATACTTGTACTGAAATTCAGGATGCAGCTGGACGTGGGTCTGGGCACCCTGCCAGGATTATTCCAAGCCACATTATGACAGTTTTGAAAGAGAAGGGCTCTATGGAGCCACTAATTTTTTACAGCCTTTCAGAAAATGGAGGAAAGTACCACTACATCTAGATCTTGACTGTTTTTTTCAAAGGAATTTCTGCCTGTTGATGCCAATCAGGATGTACTTGAGGCACTTGCACTCCAAGACAGAAGGCCATCAGTCTGTTTGCCAAGTTTAAGGCCTGAGTGCCAGATGTGCTTGGGATAGAAAGCAGCCTGCTTGGTTTGTCAGGGGCTGTATGAAAAGAATTGGAAAATACACTACCAGACAATGCCAGAGCTGAAACTCTTGAGGGTGCTGCAGGGAAGCCCTGCTGCATTCAGATGCCCCTGGCCCTGCTGGGGTTTCTGTTCCTACTGCTGCTTGACTTCCATGTGGAAAGCTGGCCTGGGTGCAGCAGCAATGCCAGACAAACTGTCATGCAGCATTTCCTCTCATAGAGGAAAGAGCTGATGCCAGGAGAAAAGGGACATGGCAGCCTCACAGTCACATATCTCAGCTGATGAAAGGGATAGACTGAGAGCTGCCAGCAGCAAACATGAAACATTACGTGATTGTTTGATCAAAATATTATATAGCAAATGTACTGGCCAGGAGAGGTTTTTAAATGCTTGGGTCTGTCTTGGCAATACAAAAGTGAATCAGTCAAAGAAAGTAGCCTCATCCTGGCTGAAGAAATGAGATGAATATCCTGTGAGGAGAGAACATAGCAAAAATTTCAGGGGAAAAAATAAAAGTAAATTCTCTCAGTGCCATTTCTCAAATTTGGCCCACAGAAATGATGTGAAATATAAGATAGTCTTCAGTGGAGAGGTGGTTTCTTTATAGCTTCTGTTTGCCTCAATGGATCTCATACCTATTACGTGAACACGAGCATCAGTTTCCTCTTTTGCTGTCCTGGAGGAGGACTCTCTCTCCACTGCTTCCCTGTATTTCTCCAGATTCGCTTGAATGCTGTCTGCCTGCCCCTGACATCAGGGAAGGAAGGAGGTGGGGTGAGTCCCTGTTGGAGCAGAGGGACAGTAAGGTTTAGGTTCCTGTGTCTTACGCCAGATCTCTGAGCAGTCAGTGGTGAAGGAGGATGGTTGAAGAATGCATCTGCAGTCTTATCCCCTGGACTGGTGGCTCACTGAGGAGTTTGTGGAGCAATATGGAGCTGGTGGAAATGCCCTGGAGGCACTAAGAGGCTCTTCTGGCAGTAATTCAAATTGTTGTACGGCTGGCAAGTAAACACACTGCCCCTGAGGAGCAGGAGCCACTCACCCGGAGAAACATTCCAATCACAGCAAAAGTTCTGGAGAAATTATGAGGAAAAATGAATGTGAAACAACCGTGGTGAGTCAGGAAAGGTGGTTTGGTTGTTGTCAGCTGATCAATGTGATACTGTAGGACATAGGTGGCATTTCAAGAGGGCACACAAAGTGACACTGAGGTTTGTTCAGCCTTCACTGAACAAATTCGGGGGGTGTCTGATGCAGAAAACAAGGACTGGCTTGTGAAAGACACAGGCAAGGCAAGCGCTGGTACAGCTGCTGTCATTACACCAGATGATGTCCTATAGGATGCTCACTGTTAAAGATAACCAGACAGCAGAAATAAATTCCAGTACTGGGGTATCTGTCAGAGCCTCCAGGCTTTCTGGAGCCTGCTGGGATACCAAGGAGACTTTGCCCTGTTGGTGCACCCAGTGCACAACACATCATTGCCTCTTCTGCTCCTTTTGTGAACAGGGCAGAGAAAAGATGATTTGTTTTGGGTTCAGGAGGTTTTAATGATGTTTGAGTACTCAAGATGGCCATAGCTGGGTGTCCTGGCTGAAGTCCATACTCAGAAGTGTGTTTTTTGGAACAGCTGGAAGGTAAGCACTGCCCAGGAGTGGTGTGTCATCAGAGGACTTTGAAGAGGCACACACCAGTACCCTGTAGACCCAGCTCACCTCTTCATGAGTGTGCTCCTGTAACTGGGACACAGGTATCCCCATCAGGGAGGGTTAGGATACCTGAGGATGAAGTCGTGGCTGCTGTGAATGAAATGAGTGCCCATTCCTGGCTGGTGCCATATTGCTGCTCTTACTGAGCATGAGAGTGTCTTCCGGGATGAGCCAGCAATGTGTCACTCTCTCTCTAGACAGTAATTTGAAACTCATCACTGATTCACTCCAGTGACTTAAATGAATTTCTTTTTACTAACCAAAAATTGGAAGATTGAAGGGCAGCAGTTTTGTCATTCATCTTAGTCCACATGTCCCCTTTGCATGAAATGGGAGACAGTGAAATAGGTTCTGTATTTCAAATTCTGGAGCATTTCTTTATATACGCACATGATGTGCTTTTAAATATCTGTCATCTTCCAGGTGGGTGTTTGGTATCACCAAATGCTTACCAGTAGATTGTACATTCCCTTTTATAGGGGTTTCAAAATTCCTACACTTGAACTATGGATTGGTCGAGGTTTCATCTCTGCCCAGCTCACTGGCCAGCATTCAGAATTGAATGGGATTGGCAGAGGCCCCATTTGAGTTTGAATCCAACCTATGATTGCCTCACCTGGGGACTTGTTTACTTCTATAACAAACTAGGCTAGCAAGCTTGGGTTTCTGTAATAGCCAAATTTATCTGTGCAGCTTCAGACCAGATGTTGCTGTGACAAGTAGGTAAAAGTTTAAAATTAAGTATGCTTTCATAAAAATTGAGGGAATGGATTGCTAATGGAGTGTTGTAACTATTGTGGTGGTAGATGATTAATAACCGTAGAAGGACAAAACAATTTGGGTTGGAAGGAATATCTGGAGGTCATCTGGTCCAATCTTCTGCTAAGAGCAAGATAACTTCAGACAAGAATCAGGTTGTTCATTGTTTATTAGAATCTCTAGAGATGGAGACAGCACCAATTCTCTGATCAGTCTGCTCCTGTGCTTAACCACACTCGGCTGGGAACAGTTCTTTTCTGAATTCTGAGCAGTGTTTCCCATGTTGCAGCTGGTGCCTGTTGCCTCTTGTCCTTGGGCACTTCTGAGAAGAGTCTATGCTCCTCTACAGTCTTACCTTAGGTAAAGGCAGGCTGCAGTTAGAGGTCCCCTCTCCCCAGTCATCACTTCTTTAGGCTTGTTCTGCCTCTTTGCCTCACTTGGAGCAACCCACAGGAAGCCTCTTGGATTGTTCCAAGTTGCAAGATTTATATCTGTTAATTTCCTTGTCAATCCCATGAATTATATTGAATAAACAGTAACTCAAAGCACTTGGCTTCTGACACCAGGTTCAAAATTTGACTGGACAAAGTGGGGCAATTAGCATCTCATCCTGAAAATTATTATTCCTGTAACAGAGCCAATATATTACAGGAAAGCTCCTCCTGCAAAGTCAACAGGATCAAACAGCTTTTGAAAAGCTCATGTTGGGATAAGAATGAGGTGGGTAAAGCTGTAAACAGATAGTGCTGCTCCTGCAGTTACCATCTGCAAAGGAAATGGCAGAGCTGGAGCTGGTCAGAAGGTGCTAGGTCTGCCTGGTTATTTAACATCAAGGACATGTAATGCTGATGGCAAGGGTGTGGTTAACAAAAGTAACCTTGATTTGAATCTCCCTCATCAAAGCAGAACAATTATTACAGAGCAAAAAGCCTCCCCAGAGTGGAGGAGAAGGGAATGATTTAAATGTAAACCTGGGCTTGGGTACTTCAAGGAATCAAGATCCAAGTAGGCAGAAGCTGCTGTGGTCACTGCAAGGTGGCTTAAAGGGAGAAACCATTAAGATCAGTGAATCTAGCAGGATTAGGGACAGAGACCATTTCCTTTAGCACAAGCCAAGTATATTGAGTAAAACAAACAATTCACAATTCACACTTCAGAACAGGACTATTTCTGATGAGCAGAAGCACAAACTAAGTTCACCCCCAAGTGTTTTCTTCCCTTTTGGGTGGCTGTAGGGGCTTTGTGTTACTCCCTGGATTCTCTTCTGTAGTATTTTGGATCACTTTGTCATTGCACAGAACCCCCCTTTTGGGTCCACGTGTCTGATGCATCTTGAGCCCAGTGGCCGCAGGGTGCAGGTGTCCAGCAGCCTGACATGGACTTGCACACATGTACAGGCACTTCCCAAAGAAAAACGTGATCATGGAACATGCCTTGTAACTCTAGGGTGTTTCTCAAAGGGCTGGATATTTTGCAGTGTTTGTTCCTTTTACAGAGTTAACCAGGTAAATGATTTGGTGTCTTAGTTTAATAAGGCCATGAGAAGGAGAAATTCAAGGCATCCACAGACAGAGGAATAATCCAAGTGCAAATGTCTTCTCTGGCTGAACATGAATCTGTTCATGAAACAGATATTCTCTTTGGGGAGATGGCTAAAAAAGAGTGGCCCAGAGCCTGTTATATAATAAAATAATGAGTTAGCTAAATGGTTGCAAGAACCCTGTGAGCCTCACTTCACGCACTTCTGAGGTGAGAAGGGAGCCCCATCCAACTCAGTGCAAGAAATCAAATGATCCATTTTTATTTAAGCAGCAAAACAGGTGGCTAGGATTAGAAGATTTATGCTCAGGTTCTACAACCCAGTGTTCTTATTTTTTCAGCAGCTGGAAGAACAAACCCACAGGCTGCACGTAACACTGATTGCTTTTGATAGAAATAAAGAATATCTTGCTGTTACCGTCAAGCCTTGAAACTGACTTCCAGCTAATGACCCAAATAAACTGTACTTGAAATTGTATAATTGAGATCGAAGGCTGTCTGGGGCTTCTAGTTGGGACATAGATTCCACATCCATGAGCTTTTGAGTATGGTCATTGAGCTGAAATGGAGAAGGTTAAAACTCTCATTTTCATTACCAAACGCCCCCCCATCTCCCAATACAAATGTGACATTTCAATTTTGCACAGTCCAACTCTTCTTAAATCATCTGTATAAAAACTTCAGATCTTGACTGATGATGGATGAGCTATTGTCTCTTAAAGCACCCAGTTCTCATTACCCTTTAAGACAGAGCTTATTAATGATGGACCTGAAGTGCTTTCCCAGTGGGTCATCAGCAATGAACTATGCTGATGGATCAAAAGACTTGCTTTGGAATGAAATTTCCAGGCCTAAGCTGTTTTCAGATTTTGCATTCAGCATCTTGGGTGAAATAGAAGAAGAGATCCCCATCACCAGGATGCTCATGGTAAATATGCAGCATTGTCACCCTGCAAAGGTGCTTCAGCTCCAGTGAGGAAGACCTTGGAAATTTGGGTGTTGTCAAACATGTGTTATATAATACCTACAGGCAGGATATGGTGGGATGTAAGAGCTGCTTCCTTCATAGCCAGTCAGCTTGAAAGGTGTTAGATGTATTATGGTTTGCTTTTGAAGTGATTAGAATGCACATGCCCCACAGTTTTTTCTAATCAACTCCCTCCCCTTTCCCTGCCCACTTTAGAGCTAGTTCTTTTCCTTTCCACCATGCCATCTTCCAGTTCTTGGTGCCAGCTGGTTTGGTAGCACCAGAGAAGAGCTTTTAATTTGCAACCTGGAATAGCAATAGCCATTTTATAACCATTTTTGTAAGAATTTTAGAATCAGGTTCTACAGCTAAATAGATGTTTACACCCCCCACTGCATATAAACGTACATGAGTAACTTTCACTACATGGTATGTTATAGAATGAGAATATGTTTTTCTAATTTAACCCAGCTTAGAAATTGGATAGCAGACCATGAGGGATTACACTGTACATGAAAGAAAAAAGTCAGCTCAATAAAATGCCCCTTTAACAGATGCAGGTAGAAAAGTGATTTCCTCTCTGGTCTAAGCAGACACCAGCCTTGCAGAGCCAATGTCCCTTTGCAGTGATTGTATGCTTCTGGTGGCTGATTATGTGTTTTCAGTGACACCAATCAAACTCTGAGTCCCTTTTAGAACTTGGCAGTCTAAGTATGAACTGTGTGTGATGTACCTGTCTGTGTTCCTGGCACTTCAGTGTGAGATGCTTGTGTCTCTTGGTTGCCTGAGACCTGTACATTTCCATTTCTCCTGTTAGTATTGTATGGTAGGTTAATACTGGGCCAACGAAAGCAAGAAAATAGCAGCTATAACAACAGATAATATATTTCTGATTCAACTTCCTGAGAAAATAACCATTTTAGAGAATTTCAATAATATGCAGATATAAGTTCCCCACAATCATTTGAGAGTAATAAGCAAAATAATGAGAGAATTCAGTGGCAAGGACCCATGCTGATTTATTTTCATGTAACTTTGGTTGCAGAATTATACTGCTTTTAAGCCAGTAGAGTAGCTCTAATAAGGAAAATGATAAGATTTGTCATTCACTTTAGAATCAAGTGGCAAGAGCTCTTGGTGCTACTCCTTTGCTCAGGGCACGGGGCTGCAGTCCTGGTACCAAACCTGGAGATTGTGGCACTCTGAAGTGTTACACCTTCCAGAAAGATGGCCAGAGTTGTCTGTCACCTCTAGGAACTCTTTTCCCAGTGGAAGCTAGTGGGTCTTGTGCTTAGCTGTCCCCTTTTGAACCTCGGTGTCACTGAGCAGGGTGGAAGCCCAAGGGTAGCACTTGCTGCTAGCGGGGTCATACTTGAACTAAATTTCTAATGCCACAAAAATTGTTTTAGAAGACAAGAATACTTACCTCAAAATGGTATTTAAAATATGTTTCACTCTGAGCAGTCTGGTTTTGGGCTTCTTTGGCAGGAACTGGCTTCTTTGTTCACAAAATTCACTCAGGGACTTGGCATTCTCTCTTCTGCTCCAGCCTTGCAAAGAGTTGAGCAGAGTCACCTCAGGTGCTGCACACAGGAGAAGAAACCTCTTTTTGCCTGGCTTCCACTGCTAGCACAGTGCCTGCACAGGCAAAGATTGTGCCATTCTCCTCCTGTTCATTGTTTAACTTTATCTCTCACTTTCAGGGCTGTAAATTAAAATGAGATGATGACTTTATGATGATGAGTTCATTATACAGGAGCTCTATTGTATATTGATTACAGTTGTGCTTCATTTGCTTAACATGTAACAGGGTTTATTAGCTCTTCCCAGGCATTGTTGTTGCTAAGAGGGGGCGAAGAAGTGGAAAATGCATTTTGAGTTTATGTCAGTGAAGCCAATGCATCTGTGCTGATTTACACACACCGAGGACTTGGTGTAAAGAAAAGTAGGATAGCAGGTTGGATTGAGAACATGGAGGGAAAATGAGTCTGGGTCCCAGAGAGCAGGAAGAGTCAAATACAAATGCTCTAATGATTGTACTAAACTGTGAAGTCAGTGTTACTTAATATCAACAAGAGCCCACCTTCCATACTACTCAGGTTTGTTTGCACCTCATTGCATCAATAACTTGGAAACTTTAATTCTGCCACTGGTGAAAAATGCAGGGAAGTGGAGGTACTGTATCTTGGTTTTGGGAAAAAGCAGCAGAAATAGCACTTGCTATTCAGTGATGAGGCAAGTCAGAGCATTTTTTATTGTTACTTTTAGTAAGTCACAGTGGAAGGTGTTGGCTTCCCAACACTTCCTGGTTACCTTTATGCTGAAAAAAAGCCTTTCTCCTCAAATTGAAACTATTAGATAGAATTACTTTTAGATTGAGATCCTGCTATACAAGAATGTGTCAAAGTTCCTAGCAGGAAAGAAACTTGGATAGGTATTGTCATGAGGGTATTGTCTCTTGAAACCCAGAAATTATGCCAATCCAGTGTGCCAGCTGACAGAGGAACTATGTAGAATTGTGTGTGTGTGTTTAAGAAGCTATAAATGCAGATTTTACAGTTTTCCATTATTTTTGCATTATTTTTAATAAAAATCTGGGCCATAATGGATTAGGTAATCCAGTGTAGCTGGGACAACAGAGAGAAATCATCGCTAATCATAATTTCAAGTGTTCTTGTAAGTCCCCCTTTCTCCCTAGAGCAAAATTGTCAACAGATGCTGTATGGTTTTTTCCTGTCATCATAAGAATATTATACAGACAGATCATTGCTATATCTCTAATCTGGACTCCTTTTCTGTATCAGATTATTATCATTGTTTTCATTTATAAGCCCCTTTTCAATGAAAAGCCAAGCTTTTAAAGCAGAGATTTCTAAGAAATAGTAATACTGATTAATATGGTGGGAAGATTATTTACAAATGATCCTTTATTTAATACATTCCTTGATTGGGGGCTGCCTCGTTTACATGCTGTGACCTGTAAACCCTGAAATTTAAAAAAGAAATAAAACACAGTAATTCCTTTTGTGGTGTGTGTAAATGTTTACATTCCCACTACAGCTTTTAAAGGTTTTCCTAGCAGATGAGGATTATCAGACTACCTTAATCATTACTACTGCCATAGTCAGGAATTTTCATGTCTCTGTGAGAAGTGTGGCACTCCTGGCTCTACAGCACCACTTCATGTCATTCCAAGGTGCCATTAGTAACTAACCTTCAGCATTTCTCTGCTGATGCTTGAAGCAATGACACTGAAGGTTTTAGACTCATAGTTCCTGTTAACTTTCATGAAAGTCACATGCGTTGTCTCCTGCTTTGGAAATAAAAGAGACAGGTTAAGAAAGGGAATTGTAAATTTGATCAAGGGTTTAGGGGGTAAAAAACCATAAGTTTTTATTCCAGAGGAAACCCTGGTGCTACAACCAACAATTGTTGACTTTCTTTTAGAGACAGAGGGCAGAGTGTTTTTTTAAAAACAAACTGCTATAAATATGAAAATAAAAAGAAAGCCCAAAATACCCAACAAAACACACAAAAACCCCACAACCTAAGAAGAACCTCAAACTTTTAGCTGTTTAAAAACCATCTCCCTTTAAGACAAAGCTTCCAGCAAGGTATGTCCATATTCTACATCATAGTGTTTGAGATTTGGATTGTTACTTTGGAGAATTTGGGTATTTTGGATGATGGTATTACAGCAGCACAGGCTGTAATATAACAACCTCTTCAGATCTCCTGCTGACTGGCCCTTTCTCATGTCCTGTGGGCACATCACAGCATGGTTCTTTATTATAAGTTTCAAGTGTTTCTGCAAATTAATGGAATGCTGCATAGTGTGATTGATTACTTGTGTTTTTAAAGTCATTTAAGTGTTGAAGGTTATTTTACCTACAAAATACAGAACTGTTCCGTACATGATCACACTGGAACAAAAGGTAAACAACTGTGTGTCAATCTTCATCAGATTTCTTCTGCATGTGAATAAAGGGTTCCTGTTTAAAAATACTGTGAGATGCTTGTCCCCCAGTTTTCAGATTATTAAATGAGATTACAGTGAGAATTTTTTTTTTGCATTTAAATTTTATGCCCTCTCTCCAACACACTTTTAGCAATAGATTTAATCAGCTGTCTGAAGCCTTACAAGTATGTTGTTCTCTTGTTCTTCCGCACAGAGATACTGAATGGAGGAGTGTATGTTGGCCAGAACAAATTTCTCTGCTTTGCAGACACCATTCATTGGCAGGACATCGTACGTAACCCCTGGGCCTCCAACTTCACTCTGGTTCCAACAAATGGCAGCTCAGGATGTAAGTACTACTTTTATTCCCAGCCTCCACATCCCCTCAGCATGAAACACAATAAATATGGCCACAAGGTTTCCCTGATCCTCTGTTGTGGAGAATTATATTGGTAAATTTTTCCTTTCATTGTTCCCGGTATTTTTCAAAGTTTGTCCACTGCTTGGAGGAGCACATAGTTCTTAAAGACAGTGTCTGTAAAGGGTATCTGTGACCATAATAGATGTTCTGAATTTTCTCTCATTTGCTTTCTCTCTCTTTTTTAATTTATTGCTAAAGTCACTGTGGTGCTGTGGAAGCACTGACGTTCTTGTTTGCTTTGCATTTGTTCCTGCTGCTCAGGCTGGGCCTTGAGTCACAAAGGGCTGTCTATGGCATCATAATTAGCTGCTGGAGTAATTATGGTAAAAGCTCACGGATATTCTGACTTTAGATGAGAAGTGAACCTCAAAGAAATAGTTGTCCTGTTGTCTTATGTGTATATTGCTGAAGAGAGAGAGAGAGAATTTGCAGAGGATGGGGTGTTCTTCAGAATATAACAAATCATTCTCTGGTTTGTACTATGTTTTCTTTATTTCAAAGCTTTCCAGTGTAAACTTGAAATATCTGTGTTCTTCGAGTTTCTCTATTTCCCTTCCCAAGAATTATTTGCCTTCAGAGAATCATTCTTACAATTCTTGCAGCAATAATGAATTGTAGTGAATGGTAGTGACAAGGGTACAGAGTGTTTAAGCAAAATATTCCATAACTAAGTAAAGTGCATTCAGAATGAATTCTGTGCTGTTAAACAGTACCCTCAGGATGTACCAACATTGAAATTCAGAGACAGGCTGGGGAGAAGTTTATATCAGATGTCAAAGGTGGCACCACAGTAGACATATTGTTCCAAGCATTCCAGATATGGGGACATTCTGGATTGCTTTCCATATCTATAGGTGTCCCTTGAGGATGTATAAATGGCTGATTGCCTCTCTAGTTCTCACTACAGCCAAGAAACATTTCATTTATCATGTTGTATGTTGGGAACTCAGAAAAAAAAATAATGTTGAGACTCTGGGTAGGGACCATTTGATGAGTCTCCATTAATTTCTCAGCAGCAACTTGCTTTTAACCAGGTGCTTTGTGGTGTAATAGATTTTGTTGAAGGCTGACTTGCTTTTGTATATCTCATCTGCTCCCCTTAACACCAGAGCACAAGTACTTGAGATAAGGCTTCCTCGGGGAGCCTGCCAAGCTGCACTGCTCCTTGAGATCCCAGCTCCAGAGCTGAGCCTCATCACTTCTGCCTTCTGGCTGGAAACCTGAAGTAGTTGTAATGCAGCCAGCTCTCTTATTTGCATCTTAAAACCCCTCATCACTGCTGATGATCAGTTCTAGGCACAACTGATGAAACCTTTGAAGGTGAGGGAATGCCTGTACCCTTTTATGAGTCATTCCTTCAAGAAAGAGACTTGATTCTTACTCTTTTGTTCCTTTACTGGGTTTTCTTTTAACCTTCCCCAGTTCTTCAAGACAAATGCTTCTGCTCTTTTAGAAAAGCAACCAACATCAATACTATCTTTTTGAGGTAACAGAAGTTTTAGTAGTGACTCCAGAAGAACTGGAACAAGATCCATTCAGAGTACTTTTAGAATCACACCCTGAATGCAAAGAAGGCAAATATTAGTGCCTGCACAACATCTAGATTAAAGAATGTATGTAGCGAAGTCCAGCTTTCTTCAAACATTTTTTATTCCTTTTGTGATGTTTTGAAACATAGGGAAGGAACAATTTGTGCTTTGCCATTTGTTCTTGTTAAATAAGATAAAACAGCATTATTTCAATGATGATTGAGAGCTATATACTGAGGCAGCTTTATTAAGATAGCCACCCAAATTTTACTCTCTTTTTCATTACTTGGGATGAAGCAGTGCACAACTGGACTGTAGTTAATTTAATAAACATAAGTATCTTCTGAGAAACTCGATCCCATCTCAGTACAATTCATGAGTCCTGTGAAATTTGATTAAATTAGCTAATCCAAACCATTTCTGTCTTCACAGCTGACCTAGGTGAAAATACAAACTGCATTATACAGAAAGCCAACAAATGCTTTAAAAGGTCCTAAGGCTGTGCTTAACAAAGAACTCAGGTACAGAAATCACAATTTAAAATAGACTGTAATTAAATACCTGTCTGTGTGTGGGTGCATGCATGTACGATGCACACACACAGGACTTGGAGAAACGAACATTGAATTTTAACCCTGGAAATTGGTGTAGAATGTTATTAAATAAGGAATATGCTTCTCAATTTTGGCTCATGTCACTTTTCACAACCTGCTCGGGAGTGTGAGTGCTTGCTGTGCCCAGCCTTGCTTTTCTCCACTGCTACAAAAGGTGTTCAGTGCATTACAAAGTTCTTTTCTGCACAGACTGTGATGCATGCTTTTCTGGATCCAGCATGTGTATATATTTACTTTTTAAGTCTCAGGTGTCTCCTGTCCAATGGAAATCTTGGCTAAATCCACTGGAACTACAAAAGTACGTGTTGCTTGGCATTACTGAGAATATCCCAATGTCAAAATATTTTGGAAAGAACTACTGGGTTTTACTGTTTATCTATAAACCTTTGTAGGAGGGAATGTGAACCAACCAAACCTGCTGTGTGAAGCTGAGCAAAGTCCATCCTAGCAGTAATTTAGGGAAGTCTGTGGAAGTGTGAGATCCTGTACAACCTGGCTAGCACCATCACCTGCCATGTTTAGCCATGACTGGCAGGACTGGAGGGTTCCTTATGCCCCAGGAATTGTGAGGGCTGTTCCACTGAGAGCATTTCAGCAGTGGTCCCTGGCAGAGTATATGTCCAGGGACAGCGGCTGTGACCTGCCATAAGTGTCAGAATCTGGTACATCATCATTCCAGCAGGAACAGCCTCAAACACAGTTTGGCACTTTGGCATCACTGGTGTTCTTTCCAACCATCAGTTGAGGACATAAAGCCTCCCCAGAGGCATCTACATGTCCAAAAGAGCAAGTGCCCAGCCTCAGAGAAGACCCCCACACTAGCTGGGCTTTGGCCATGGCCAGAGTGGCTGCAGCAGGTTGATGTGAATGCAATGTCACACCAGGCACACCTGGGCACCAGTGTGTGTGGAAGCTCAGAGCACAGCCCTGTCAGGGAGCTGCAGGTGCCCATGCTGTTCCCTTCCCCAGCCAGCTGGAAAAGCTGATAATGGTCTGACTTCAGGGATAATTTCACTTGAACCCTCCCTTGCTGCTCCAATGCAATCAGCAGAGGAAGACAAAAGGGTGGAGTGAAACGAAGACTCTCCAAAGTAAAATCAGTCCCCTGCCTCTGTGCCTGTTCATACCTTGGATCTGCCAATTTTGGAAAGCTCCTTCATTCACATCAGTGCTAGATAGAAGAGATTATGTGATTTATTCCCAGTGAACTCTGGGAATAAAGCTCCTCTGATTCTCTTCTTCACAGGCTTTCATTGTCACATCAGTGCTAAGGAGCCAGTTGAAAAGGCCATGGTGTCTTAAACACTGACAGAAATACCGCAGACATGCGAATCCTGAGTGCTGCTTCTCCTTTTTTCTTCAAGTTCTGATCAAATGCATGCAGAAAAGCTCATCTTGGAGGCCTCTGAGTGACACAGTGTCACCGTTCAGATGCGCAGAGGTGGAGGCTGCTGGCACAGCACTCGGATAAACAAACCCTGCACCAGGGACCACACGTGCTTCAGCTCTCCCAGGACACAGCCCCTGTGCCTGGCATTTTGACTCATACACTGAAATACTTACTGCTTGCACCTCCTTCCCATATTGGTATCTTGTAGCTGAATTTGGAATTAGTTGTAACTTGAAAGCAGCCTTCTCTTCTGTTTACCTGAATTCTGTGCTGCCGGCCTGGGGTTTTAAGCTGAGCACATCGCAGTGGGAATCTCAAAAGCACTTAACTCTCCAAGGAACAACATTTTCACTTTAGGTTTACATTGCTGAAATTGTTTCTGCAACGCTGAAAATCTATTTTCTCTCCTTCCAAAAATAAGCCATGAATCCAAGCATTGGCCAAACATGCTGAAGCCTTGCTTTGCAAGAGCCTATTCCCCTGTTAGCACATCCACTTTTTGGATTCAGTCCCTTAACTGAAGAGCTGGAGCTCTGCTCTTCAGAGGTAGAAACCCAGGGTGAAAATCCCAGCAGGGAAGATAAATAAAGCAGGGAAAAAGAATTAGGCTTCTTGCCTAAAATGCCTCAAGATTAGTAGAACTCTCTGAGCAGCTTTTGGGAGAGTCCAGTAAAAATCTGGCTGCTTTCAGCTGTGTCTTCAATGTTTTCCTCAGTTTTGTTGTTAGCAGGAACTGGACAATCATCACATTTTGTCAGGTGAGCTCTTTTACAGGACTTGACAAAGACCATAATATTAAATCAGAATTTTCACAGGAACTTTACTTGCAGCTTTTGGTTCATGGAAAAGCTCATAGAGTTTGAATTGTTGCATTGAGGTCACTTCCAAAGCCAATAGCATGTGTTCAAATCAGTCAATAATGCTCTTAGAAGTACTGAAACTATGGATGCCTATTCATGATAGAGTTGGTGACTGTTTGGGTAATATGGATGCAAAAATTACTCTCCATCTTCAAGTTTAAAAAATTAAGTTGCTTTTCAAGGAGTTATTAAAAAAATAAAAAGCTGGACTGTGTGTTGGCATGTGCACAGAATTGTGCAAAATGAACTCCATGAAAATTAAATCAATTGTAAAGAATTTTCTTGAACTCAAGTTTCTGCTCAGACTCTGAAGTGCAGTGAGATCTCTGAAAAAAATTCCCTTTGTTGATCTGTCTTCTAAACTGAGTGCTTGTCAGCTGTGAATAAAGCTGGAATTTTTGGCCAGGTACTTTTTCAGGCAGAACAACTTTAGTTCCTTCTTTTCACAGCATTGTACTCATCTGTCATTGCTTTATATCTAATTGCAGCCCGTGGTGTGAGAACTCCCCAGTTCTGAGCTGTGCAGAAGCACTGCTGCAGAGTTACAGGGAGAAAAAACCTGGGCTTCAGGGTTCAGCCTGTGACTCAATAAATCCCATGCTGTATTCCAGGGAAGCACTGCTTGAAAACTCTGCTTTTCCAAACTTCACTCTTTTTTTCGCATTGATTCATAGATTTTTCAAGGGCAAAGGAGCCTTGTAACATCATTAGCTCTATTTCCTGTATGCAGGAAATATGCCTGGAATATAAGCCTGGAATATCATGAGTTTGCCTGGTGTGGAGCTCAGTAACTTCCCTGGCTGGAGTTTGTCTTCCAGTCTGGCTTTGAGATCCCAGTGGCCATGGGCTCTGGTGCTCTGTGCACTCTCCTGGCACTGCTCTGTAGATTTGCAGAAGTACAGCTGTCCCATTACTTCCCAGTATTAAAAGGAATCATACTAGCTGCCTTTGTCTCTAATCTGAGCACAATTTTAAATCATAGATGTTTCACCTTCCACTTTCTCTGGCTGGCTCAAAGAGCTCTCCATACAGCTTTTTCTCTCTTTGTACTTTCATCAGCTCACCTGATCTTCTTCCAAAAGCTGGACAGTTAGAGGCTCTCCCATCTCTCACAAGGAGGAACTTCTTTCATTGCTCATCAATGTAAACTGTTTATTTTTCAGTTTGCTTTTAGAAGGTGAAAGAAAAAGCAGTGGCCTTTTATTCCTCATATAACCAATACAACTAAAAATTATACCCTTTGTTTTTCAGCTGCATGTGAGGAATTTGGTGTTCAGGCAGTTCTGATATCTGTGTGCTTTATAGACTCCCTTTTTTCCCCCAGCAAGTACAGCCTGTATGTTCTATTCTGAAATATGCAATCTTATGTTTGGCTCTATAAAAGTCCTTTGGTATGAGTGACTCCAGATTACCCACCAGCCTGGCTCACTCTCTGATACTGCCTTCTCCTCACTGTAATTTGCTGGGATTTCACTCTTCCTGTCATCTGTACACTTTATTGCCTGGGATATTCTAATAATTTCTAAACCTTTGTCTGGAATATTAAGAAGTGTCAGTCCTGGGGATCCCTGGGGAACAACACCCCAGTTGTATTATAATTGCTCATTTACAGCTACTTTTGGAGAGTCCCCAATCAGCTGGGTCTTAATGCATTTTTCATGTGTTTTATTAATATTGAAACATAGAGACAAATCTAATTAAATGTTTACCATTTGGCCAGTGCTTTGCATGTTAATTAAAGGAACAAAAAATGGACTTCCCAGCTGTGTAACTGCTTATGAAGTCAGCCCTCTGTGCTCCTGGCAATCCAAGCTCTCAGTGACCTTACCTGGGAGCAGGTGTCTCTGGAAGCATTACAGCTCACTTTGACGTGCTTATCCCTGCATTTGGTTGATGGGAGTCAGTTCTGGCTCTGTAATTTTTTTGGGTTTTCCCCCCTTTCTTAATTTTGTCTGTCGCACTGTCTTTGTGAATTGCTTTTTAGGTTAACCTGCCCCACCAGCCTCAATAACTGAGCATTTTCTGGGCCATATTCTACCACCAGTTTTCCCCATGTTAGCAAAAGGAGTAATAGGGTTTTTAAAATACACTTCTTTAAAATATGACAGAAATTGGAACAATCTAGTAGAAACTGAGTTTAGCAGAAATGTCTCTATGTCAAACTAGTTTAAACCAGAAGCTCCTTACTTTTTTTTTTTTTTTTAAATTATGGGAAAAATTCAGCCATGTACATTCTTTTCAGCATATGTACTCTATTCTTGTACTGTGTTTCACAAGAAGCATGAGTTGATATTTGCATGGAATTTTGTATAACGGATATAAGCTTTATATTCTCCCTTGGGTATTAAGAGTCTCTGGAGTTGCTGGCAAGGGATGTGGGTGAATTTGTGTGCAGCCGTTTATTGCAGCTACAGAATGAGACCTGACAGGTGGGCAGCCCCTTGATTTAATGTTCAGAAGTAACCCTGTAGTTCTTCATAGAGCACAGCAACTCATCTTTTGTACCAGTAGCTGCAATATTAGAAGAGGATAGTTTTTACACAAAGCCACTTAGCTGGAAATTTATACTCAGGTCAGACCATTGGGTGTTTAATTCTGAAGTAATTATGAGATAGCTATGAAGGTTTGTCAGATCCTTGCAATCTCTCCCAAAAGTCCTGACCTTACACCAGTTCTCATGTGTTCTGTGCCTAAACTGTATAAAATGCCACACCAGTGTTTTCTACTGGGCCACCCAAAACAGACTTCTACACAGGACCATTCCTGCTGCTCTTAGGAAGCCACAGCCACACTGGTGAAATACAGAGTCTTGGATCAGAGCAGGAAAATGATGGAGTCCTTTCCCTCAGGTGTTAAAAAGCCATTGGTTAGTAAGGATTGAGGAGAGGCGAATGCAGTGAAAATAAAAGTACAAGGAAATCTTTCATTCAGACCAGTGAATGGCATCTCTAACAGGAGACAATTGCATGTAAATCCTGAGTATTTTTAAACCAACCCCCCCAGCCCTCAGTACCAGGACACTGAGGAGATAACCACATTTTGTCCAGTTGTTCCTGCAAGGTATTTTGTGTTTTCTCCAAGCACTAGGATTTTGCTCTGCAGAAGGCCAGAGTAACAGCAATATATTTATGTATGCTGGTGAAAAGAAAAGAGGGAAGTGACTAATTCATGCTTAAAGGCACCTTTCAGAATAGCTAGTGTATCATTTTTGGTGTACATCTAAATTGGAAACTACCTACAGAGAAAATGGCATTGGAGAAAGTATATCCTGAAGACATTTGTTATTGCAGAGTTTGTTAAATTATAGCCTTTCATTGAGGTTATTACTTGGAGTTCAATTAACATTTTAAATGTATGTTTGGAGACCAGCAAACGGGGCCTCAGCAGACAGGTGGTCTGGGTACAGAACACGTTCCCTGCCGCCAGCATCACCATGGCAAAGCCAGGAGGAGAAGCTGTTCTTTTCCATAAAAAGCCACAAACACCTCAACCGTTTTGTGAAAGCTCCTTCCATGTGGCACACGCTTCACAGGCTTACAGCACTGGACTTCAGCAGCAGTTATGGTTTCATGGACATATCAATTGGAAAGAAAAATTTATATCAGACAGACAAAAAGTCCCACAACTGCCTTTGTTCAGGCTTCGTGGAGGCTGCTTTTCCTTCTATTAAGGAATTTCTAGTCCAGACAGAATTTATTTATTTACCTGGAATTGAAAGGCAAATACAGTAACAGGAAAATTTGGTTTTAAGGAATAGCTTTTGCAAAGCAGATATATCTGAAGGTGGAGGAATATATGAAATCTAGTGGTGCAATGAACTTGATTTGCATTAGAAGGGCAAGCTGAACTGCTTGAAGTTGCCTGTAATGTTTTTTCCTCAACCCAGAACAGTGTGTTTTAAATAAAGGGAATCAGTTTAGCTTTCTAGTAAATACCTTCAGCCAGCATTTTCAGAAGGGATTTGTCAATTGGTGGCTGCCCTTGAAACAGATTTGAAAGGCAAGCGGACGTGGCATCTGATGGAAATACGACGCCCCTCACAGTTTAGTTACTGAATAAAAAATAAGTAATGAACACAAATAAGAAAAAATAATGCTGTGAGGGACAGAAGTTCTTATGCTGCCTGAGCCCAGCAAAGCAACTGCTACAGACATGGGGATTTCTAGAAGTCATGGGCACAAAGAGGAGGGCACAGAGAAAGCCAGCATTAACAGTTTCTGAAGAATCTCAGGCATGGGCATCTCTTGGCGCTGAGAAATATATTTTGCAAAAATACAGACAAATAATACACAGCTGCAGAAGGAACCCCATCCCTGCCAAAGTGCTGACCAGTTTTGTTGAGTATCTTCCTTCCTTCTCTTAACAGTTGTGGGGTGAAAGTCATTCACCTGGTGGCAGAGGTTACCATGCTGATGCATAAAATATTACAGTGTTTCTGTAGATAGAGAATTGAAGTAGGGCTCCATGTAGTGGTGTTTAGCAACTGTTGGCAAATGCTTATCTGTTAAAGGCAACCTGTGTGTGTATAATGTATTACTGCACAGCACCTGTTTATGAGCAGATTGGTGTTTAAGCAGTGTATTGCACAAGGGAGAGACTTTCAGGCTGAATGAAAGCCTTCCTCTCCATTACAGGCAGCTTGTTTATCACAAGCACTGGTGTTTCTTGAAAGTAGGAAACAACCCCCAAATACTCCGAATATTTAAAACAGCCTAATTGCATGGTGATTGCTAGATTTGTAGTGAGTGGGTGGGACTGGTCTCTCACAGCAAGCTTCAGCTGCTCTCATGACCTTCAAAAAGCTGCTTAGGGAAAGAGGAAGGAAAGAAAGAGTATAAAATCAGCTGCTGAATAGTATCTGCCAGATCTGGAAGCTGCTGTGTTGTGCCTCCCACCCTGCATGTCCCAGCCCCCCGGTCAGTTGGGCTTGGTTGGTGCCTCACAGGGGTGGGTGCACTGTTGGCATTACCCAGGTGGCTTCTCCCAACACACTGTTCTGCTCCCTTCATCAAGCATAAAACCACCCCAAGCCATTGTTGCTAGCACATCTGTGGGATTTAAGGATTTTGTCTGTTCTGGCAGAAGCTCTCAGAACAGTCACAAGAGTTGCTGTCCTGTGCACAGCCTGCCTAAGGGGCTCTGGCCACCCAGAGTCTGCTCAAACCCAGGGCAGCTTCAGGGTCTTCCTTCTGCTTCCTTCACACGTTCTGCAGTATTACACCTACATGACAGTCCCATCATGCCCAAAGCATCACCTCCTAGCAGATCTCTGAAGATTGTCCAGGAAACTGCAGTTTGAAATTTGTCTGATTATTTTCATTAATTTTTTGTGTACAGCAAAAAGTAAATCTAAATATCAGAGTATATGTCAAGCCATTGTATTCCAACAGTGGAAGGGCTTCTGTGGTCCAGATATTGTTTTGTAATCATCAGTTTTGTTTCAAATAGCCAGAAATACATTTTGGATTAGCACATCAAGAGGCTTATCGAAATTTTAAAAACTGGCCAAAAACTGGACTGCAGATTTCATGCAAAGAAGGAATTCCTTTCTAGTATTTCCATATAATTGAGTTAGAAGTTGATGAAAACATTAGCACTTCTAAATACACCCTGCCAGACTCTAGAAATACTACATGGGATCAAGAAAGAATAAAATGAATTTTAAAAGCCAATTAAATTTCAAGTTCTGATTTCCTTTCTTTGAGGTTATTACTTTGCTTAAAAAATGAAAACTGTATGTCCCTCTATTTGAATTTTATTACTCCTTTGGCTGCATTAGAGGAACATTATAACAGGACAGTATTTTGATTTATGTGGTATTGACTGACTTGACCTGTTTGAGGAGCTGCTCTCAAACTCACACAAGAACACTCTGAGCTGTGTGTTTGAGTTTATTGAGAGCCTCCTTTGAAAATCTTGTCTAATGGTGCAGGAATTTTTCTCCCAGCACTGCACATCCTGTCTCCCAACAAGGCAACTTATATCTGTATTCTTCCATTCTCAGCTGAGCTATGGACTGGACAGTAAGTGCTGCAGCTCCTACAGACAGAGAACTGGCTCCAGATTTATTCCAGGCATTGCCACAGGTGCCCATGTGCTCCCTTTGGCTTGTTTGTGGGTTTGGATTTCCTGTGCTTTCACACCAGAAAAGTGCCAGGTCTGAGAGCCAGTGGGCAGTGACCTGGGGTAGGGAGGGATGCAGGTCTCAATGTTGGGCATCACAGTCACTGCTGCTAAGACAGGAAATGCAGGCACTTCCAGACACCCCCATGCAGGGGGAAATGCTGAGGTGAATATAAAGGCATAGAAGATGTTGGCTTTCTATGGTCTCTGTCTGCTGGAATCTACAGTGCCTTCCTCTCACAGACCTGTCTTTTGCTCACCCTCAAATTTCCTCACTAAGACAGACCTTTCTCCCCTTTTTCTCCACATTATCAGCTCAGGAGTTCTTCAGGGTGTGGGGGAGCAGGGTTCAGTTTCCTACCTTGCATCAAAGCATTCAAGTCTATACATCCTGGCTCTCACCTACCAAAGGAAACTGGTAGGTCTGGTCTTAGCTGGTGTCTTGTCTACTATATCTGTTGCTGTTCTGAGTATTAAGTAATCATTAAGTTAAATAAAGAAATAGTCCCAGGGGTGCTCTGATCCATGGCTCTCCAGTGATCACGGCCACCGAGCTGTGGGGCACGAGCACAGGAATGGTTGTGTGCTGTGCCCAGCTCTCTGCCTTTGGGGCTGAGGAGAGATGTCATGTCAGGAGAACTGTCCTGGGGAGGGATGGCTGCCAGCTCTGTGCTCTCCCCTTCCAGAGAGCAGCCCCCAGACTGTTTCTTGGCTTGCTGACCCGACAGGAGAGAGCCTCCATCACAGAAAGCAAAGGAGAGAATGAGACAAGTAACTCTGGGTGAGAGTTCACATACAGGAGGTGGAATAGCACCCTCTCCTTCCCCACAGAGGAAAGAGAAAATAAGAGCTACTCCAATATTTGCAAGGGGCCTGGGATTGTGATTTGTGTGCTTTGGGGATGGTCCACTGGAGGGAATGTGTTTCATTCTGACCCCAGTGTAGACCCCCATTAGCAGGAACTGGGTTGCTCTTCTCTGCTGCCACACTGTGGGAGGAGGGGCAGTTACCTATGGGAGATTTTTTTAACAGTAATGATTACAATAGAAGGATTCCTGAGGCTTTGTTGTTCTTGATGAGCCTGAGAAGCAGCAGGTATGACTTGACCTATCCTTTAAGCCTTCTGGCTATGTCTCCCCATTTGCTCAGCATCCCTGTGTGCATGTTCAGGAAGGCATTTGATGCTGATTGGAACTAATTCACCATCACAGTGGGGGGAATTCACTTACATTGCTCTGTGCTAACAGCTATAAGCAGTGATAATTAATAGCTCCTAATTGCTTAATCAGTGTAAAGTTTTAGACTATGTCATATGTGAAGGTTTTTATTTTGTGTGGATGACTAAACCCCCAATTAAAGCACACAGCCTTACCAGCACTGTCTGCTCCAGACAGAGAAAAATAACCAGTGTCTTCATTACCCACCTCAGATCCCTTTCTGTAGTCATTACTGTGGCCTGAAGACATTTTTCTGTAGCAGCTGCAGTAATGTTACAGTGAGCTCCCTATCAGCTCAGAGCTGTCAGCAACAGATATGAATCCACCATCCCATGCCTGTTCCGTGCTGCTGACATGCTCTTCTTGTCTTTCCATTTATTCCTTTACCTCTGGTGGCCAATCTCTCTTAAAATCAAAACTGTCTGCCACCAGCATATCTGGCAATACTCTGTAATTTTGCAGTTCTCAACAGACACCCAGTCCCTGTGCACACACAAGGGTTGTCTCCATCCCACATTACTCAAGGAAATGCATCCCTCTTTGGTATTCAGTTTTTGTGTTCTTCAATGCCAGCTAAGTTTTATCTCTGCTCCCTCTCTCTGCTCCCCCTCACACTGTCCCTATATCTCTTTCCATGCCTGTCTTTCAGGGTGTATCTCTTGGATTCTTTTCATTTCCCAGACCTATTTCCCAGGCCAGTTTCTTTTCAGCTGCTTGTCTCTGAGTCCCTCTCCATTTGTGTTTGTCTCTTTTCTTATCTGCTGAGGAAGATGAGGGGGAGATAGAGATGTTGGTTGACTGGCAGAGCTGGAAGTCCCTGCTGGAAGTGATCGTGAGCAGAAGTTTGTTTCCACCCTTACTGAGCTCCAGGCTGGATGCATTCTCCTGGCAGGTGGGGCTGAGCTCTAGGGAATGGATGGATGGATGGATGGATGGATGGATGGATGGATGGATGGATG
>CM031863.1:33819951-33932352 GCA_018697195.1 Certhia americana | reverse complement strand
GGGTGGGGGGGGGGGGGGGGGGGGGGGGGGGGGGGGGGGGTGGTGTTTCCATATATTTTTTACCAATAGATGGTCTGCTTTTTTTTCCACCCATGTGAATGATATTTTTCTTTCCTCCCTTGTGCTTTCTAAAACTGCTAACTTGAATTTTCTTTTCACTACTTGGTGGCAACATGAAGCATAGCTCTTGAGAATATTGATGGCTATTTTGGAATACACTGAAATGAATACTACAGGAATAGAAAAAACTACAAGGCAGATTTGGAGATCTTTAATGACCACCTGACACTGCAAAGTTCCTGATGCTAAAATACTCTGTTAATTTCCAGTGCTAGCCTGGGAATAGTAGTTATCTTGCAGAACTGTTCTCAGTAAAATAACCTCAGAATGTATTTTAGTTGTGCCGAAGGAGAGAATAATAGGGGGTTTTGTGAAGGAAGTAGTAAGTGGAGGGTTACTCACAATGTTTTTCTGTCCTCTTGAATATAGAGAACATTAAAATTACTTTCTTCCTCATGTGCTTTAAATTCCTTCACATGGGCACTGAAGAGCTAGAAGTACAGTCACAATATTAATTGTGACAGCAGACAATGAAAGAGGAGAAAGTTGAGACCTGTCTTTTTCTACAAGTTTTTTTCATGTTTTTCATTTTTCCTGCTTACAAGAGGGTGAAAACCAGTTGCTTTTTACTGGAATCACTCTTCCTGGGAAGTGAAGTGGTTGCTGGGAGCTCCCCCAGAGAACACTTCTCCAGCTTGTGCTTGTTTCCTTGGCTGAGTTGTAAATGAGAGGAAGGACTGTGACAAATCAGCCACTCCCAGGTGAGCACCCCAGCTAAGCTCTGAGCTGAGGAGAGTCAGCCCAGTGTCATCTGCCTTTTTCCTGGGACATGGTAGGAACAGTGCAGCAATGCCACTTGTTTGTTTTTGGGTTTGTTTTTTTGGTTTTTTTTTTTTTTTTTTTTTGACTACTTGGAGTGAGAGATAGGATGGAGTTAAAACTGGCAGACAGCTTGAGCTGAATGTCTGATGAGTCTGAGCAGGAAATCCAAGCTGCCCTGCTGACCCAGGGGACTGAGCCACGTACCTGCACAGGCTCTGCCACCCTGCCAGGAGGTGCTTTCCCTTCAGGAACATCAGCTGATTCTGTTGGAGAAGCTGCTCACAGTTACAGCTCTGCTAAAGTTAACCTGTTCTTGTATCACTGATTTTTCTTCATTCTGTGCTTTATTTGCAGGCATGGTTAAAAACCCCTTAGGACATATTGTAGGACACAGGTACAGTGATGCACTTTGTCTGAATTGAGCTAGGACATCTCCTTCCTTTGCTGACAGTCTTTATGAAGGTACCGAGGAAGTCAGTGCTCCTTACCAGGAAAAAAAAGCAGATTCTGGGTTGTCTGCTTAGGTAGATAATGGAAAGGGACTTAAACCCTAGCCAACTAAATTATTTTACATCATGGTGAGAATTAATAAATGGTTTTTTTCTCTGTCCTAATGAGAAGCTTGTTTGTCTATTAAAGCTAGTAACTTTGTAAGGAACTGCATAATCCATCCAAACAAGTAGAGTTTTTCAGGCCTTCTGTGGTTAGCTTATCTAAGAATAGTTTAAAATCTTGCCAGTTATGTTCCATAGGAGCCCACGATGCTGGTTCAGGCTGTGTCTCCAGTCTCATGGCAAGTTCAGCTGTGTACCAGCAGAGGTCCATGTGGCAGGATCAGCTGCCATGGTCTCAGCCTCTACAAAGCACTGTTCTCAGATAAGGGAACTGATTTGGTGGATTAATGTAGTAATACCAGGGAGAGAAAAGCTTATCTGCAGTGCTGGGAAGGCAGGAGCTCAGCAGGGCTGCACGGAAGGTTGGCTCCAGGAGTGACAGCTCTCCTCCCTTCACAGTGGCTGCCCTTGCAAATCCAAACAGTGGGGACAGGCTAAGGCACAACCATGGGCTTAAAATAATAAACTAGGAAAAGCCATAACCCATCCAAGTTTCAGGGAGACCCACAGATCACACTTCTACTTGAGTAGCTATTCCACATCCTCTTACCTTCAAGCCCACTCTGACCTCTGATGGTCAAGGAATTAATTTTACATCACAGACTTCTGTCCCTCCATGACCTTGCTGCACCTCGGACAGGCAGTAGGATTGAAGGAAAAAGCTGATAAAGGATATTTCTTCGCTGGATTCATTTCACACAATGTGTTTCCTGCAAACTGAGTGAAGCAAAGAGGGAGAATTTGAGTAGGGACTCAAAACATAAAGATGCAAGGGGGACTATGTTTTTGCTGCCTTCATGTCTGATTTAAAAGACATGCCTGGCTTTCAGGCTCACAAATGTTGTTAGATACAAGTTGAGACAAGCTGTGTTGTGCCCATTGTGTCTACCTTAACCCCATCACCTTGGGGGATGCACATCTTTCCAACACGTAGGAAAAATCTACATCCAGTGCCAAACTAATTTGATCCTAGAAACAACTCAGAGCTGCATTTTGATAATTTCTTTTTTTTATTGAGGATTGAAGCAAAATATTTTAATGAGCCCCCCTCCCAAGATAAGATTTAAATTATTTTCCTGAGAAAGGATAAAATAATGAAATATCTTAATCCGTGTCTTTCATTTCAAATTACATATGGAAAAAACCAAATCCCTTTGTTTTTTCATGAATATCATCTACCTAGCTGTTTCTTATGTTGCCTTCCAGCAACGTCTTTGTTGCTAACTCTGTCTGAAACACCACCTGCATCTAACTCTGTTCTAATGTCTCTCTAAATGTGACAAGAAAATTCATGTATTTAAGAAGACAATTAATAGGAAATTCAAGCCAAGCTGTTCTGTTAGGAGGTAGAGATGATAAAATTCCAGGGTACTGTTTTACACAGTTAGCAATCCTTTTTGCTCTTAAAATTAAAATATTAGTAGATGTTAATAGGAGGAATTTGAAATTGAGATGATATAACTTGTTTCAGTATCAGGAAAGGCTAATGTGAAAGTACTTCTAAAAAGACTATTTTTCAAATTGTATTTGGCACACACTGAATAGAATGTAAACCACTTAATAAAAGCAAATGCTTTTGGAAATCACTAATCAAATTCGAAAATCTATGGTTAGATTGTTAAAATTTTTCTGTTCAGGTCCGTTAAGAGTTTCTTGCGGAAATTAAAACTTTTACAATTCAATACATTATTAAAGTGACAGATCATGCACTTTTACCAAGACGAATGTAACTGAAAAGACAACAATCTTAATTAGAATATAGACCCAACTAAGGGAATGCAAAAAGACAAATATAACCTATAAATCAAACCTGAGACATGAAACACTTAGCAAATATCAAGTGCTCCATGACTCTGTTTGTGTAAAGGAGTGTGGTCAGAGCACAATTGTATTTATACTGTCCTTGTGCAGCTGGTGTTGCTGAGAAGGTGCCAAATCAGAGCAGCAAAAGGCGAGCAGGAGCCTGGTAGGGCACACAGAAAGAGCTGAACCAGCAGCTGGGATCAATCAGGAAACCCAGCATTTCTGCTTGGAGCCAGCATCTTTAATTAAAACCCTTATATCGCTCTAGTAACTTCATATGTTTGTAACACTTTTATTGATTTCAGTTACTTCCCCTTTTTTTCCTTCATGGATTGATAGTGTCCTGGCACAATTTCAGATGGGGGAAGATATAAAGGAGACCGATAATTTGCACTTGTGCATGAGGTGGTCATTTCATCCCATCTCCAACACAGTTTATTGTGTTGAAATGGTGGTAGAAGTTGACAGTCTCACCCAAAAATCCATCTCAATGCAGAGCACATTTTTCAGGACTTTGGTCTTTGTCCTTTGGTCCTGGCCCTGACGGTGACAATTCTGTGTAGTTGAACCCTCCAAATTCTTGGGATCACACACATGATCTGTAGGAATCCAGGCAGGTAGTTGTGCTGATCCTCAAAAAGTCTGCTTTGAAGCTTGGGATCTCAGCTGGGATTAGTGAGGCTCTCCTTACAGTTGTGTTGGGTGAAGATATGAGTACCTGGCACCTGAAATGCCATATAGTTTGACATTTTGGGCAATATTTATAATTCCCTCTTTCAGATAGGTCTTGAGTTACGTCTGTAAAATCAATTGATTGTATTTGGAGGAAAGTGTTTGGGGAAAAAAGCTTGTTACCTTTTTAAACCAGTGCAGCTACATGTATTTTCTGTGGGGTTACCCCCTGAGAATAATTGCAGGAAGTTGAACTGGTGAGTGATGTTTATTGGCATCTGAGCAATCAGATTCTTTCAGGCCTTCAGTCAATACACAGAATTGCCTTGTGTTTGCTTTGTCTCAGGCAATATGAGAGTCCTTAATAATATGAGTCCTTAAATATGAGTCCTTAAGATTCAGAGCCCACTAAGGTCATTAATGTCTTGATGTGTGTGGTGCCCTTGAAGACACTTGACAAGTTCTCCATAGACATGGACTTCAGTAACAGCTATAATGGAAATATGGCATACAGTGAAGCAGGAGATAGATATAATGTCTTCTGGCCTCTTCCTAGAACAACATGTTGGTATTTCTGTTGGCATTGTTTGTTTTCCCTGAAAAATAAACAACTGGGGAAGAACAGCGACAAACCTTTGCTGTAATTATTAATTTTGCTCAGGAAAGCCCGCAGTGTTCCCTATCCTAAGCAGCATGGTAGAGACCCTCCTTGAACTGCTGTCTAACCAGAAAATATATATTTTTTAAGACATCCAGTTCAAGTATTATGCTGAAGAAAGGACTGTGTTCCTCCAGATCAGCCCTTGTGTGAATGGCCCATCCCAAGATCAAACCCGAAACCTTTGTGTTACCAGCACCATGCTCCAACCAACTGAGCTGTGCCTCTGTCCCTCCTCCACAAGGAACTAGTGGCTCCATGGACAGGGTGGATCTCTTGGCCCACACCCAACAGCAGCTGGTTCTGGGGTAAATAAATCAGAGGTGAATTAGGTGGCTGGCACTTATTATCTGCACAGAGGGACTTTACACCAAAACTTTCCAGGTTTAAGCAAAGTGTCCAATAGCTGTGGGGCAGCAGCAAGGAATGCATTTAACAGTGGGCTCCTTGCAGGGCCTCGAGGCACAGCCACAAGGCAGAAGGTGGCTGTGGCCATGTCACAACATGAGGTGCCATGGTGAAGGGGAGGCAGAGCACCTGGGGGGTGTCCCCTTGGCTCCAGGAGCAGCTGCTCCCCTGGGCGGTGGCACAGGTGAACAAAAAGGGTTTGTGCTGTGGGTTACAGAGAAGTGAACTGCCTCTGGGCCCCTCCACTAAGGGGGAGCCACTGGGAATTGAGGCCCTCCTTCAGGTCAGGGTAAAGCTGGGCTTTGCCTCTCTGTGAGGCAGGCAGTGCCCAGTCCAGTGCAAATCCTGAGCTGGTGAGAGACAAGGCACAGTCACAGACTAGGGAAGGTATTTGTTCATTTTCACGAGCCAATACTGTCACCACAGTGTGCTGGTGGCACACAGCCGTAGGTGCCATTGTTTCACATCTGTCTTAATGTTTATCAATACTGCCACTTAAATAAACAAATCTTTTTAATGTACTTCTCAGGATTGTTGACAATAAATGCCTTCACAGAATTTCCCAAATTTCTCAAATTAGATTGCACAAGCCAAAAAGGCCTTTTTGTTCTCTCTGGGGGTTTTCCTCTGGTACCAGCAAGATGAAATTGCTCTAAAAGTACATTGTTTTATTCTGTAGATTACAAACAATCACTTCTCTTTAGTTATTTACATTTTTATGTCTTAAATAAGTACTGTGTGTAGCAAGAACCTTCAGCATTACCTTAAGTATTTCTGGCAAGTAGTGAAGGGATTTTGGATCAAAATGTACTTAAAAAGGTATTACCCATACATTAAAATAGTAGAATCAAGCAGAAAGCTGGATGGAATTTTGTTTTCTCTTGCTTCCTGAAAAGTGTTTTTCATAGGGAAGTAATTAAATACTTTTTAAAAAATAGATGCTGAAAGTTAATTTCACAAGTGTATCATCCTAGCTTTTATCAAAAGACAGCTGGCAGCACGGTAGGCAGTGGTGGTTGGAATAGTCTGGATAACACTAATTTTTTCCATAAAATAAAGGTTACAGCTGAGTGAGGGAGGGGAGGCTGATGGTCCACTGGTTGACCATTCTTTGCACAAGGTTAAGCCCCGAGTGGTGTGGAACCACAATCCAGCTGGTAGATCTAGTTGCTTCATTCTGTGAATGAAGGCAGGATTGCATTATTTAGAAATAGCAAGTGGTGTTTCCAAATGTGTTCCAAGGTTGCAGTCTGTTCTGTTCCTGTTTGTCAAATGATTGCCATCAAGGGCAGCATTTGGCTGTGACATTGGTGGTCTCACTCTGAATTTCACTCATTTACTCTGTGTTGCTGTTCTTCGTGGGGAAAACTCACATGCAACTGGTGGGCTCTTCTGCTGAGTTTTTTTTGTGGGGGGGAAGAGGGTGTCATATCCTGTTTAAAAAACCTAATGATTTGAAAGTAACATTCCCCATGAATTTTCAAAGGTAAGAGGGCACACTAAAAATTCCTTCTCCACAGTCCTTGAGCAACATGTGCTCCTAAAGAGGTGATCGTGCAGGCATTCTGGATACAGGTATTGTGCAGATATCCTGGATACAGGTGTCCTGCAGGCATTCTCGTATAGGTGTCATGCAGATATTCTGGATACAAGTGTCTTGCAGGTACTCTGGATACAGGTGTTGGGCAGATACTCTGGATACAGGTGTCATGCAGATGTTCTGGATAAAGGTGTCCTGCAGGCATTCTGAATCCAATTGTCCTGCAGGCATTCTGGGTACACTATTCTGGAGAGGTTCTGGATGCAATGTCTTGGGTGCAGATATTCTGGGTACAGGTGTCCTGCAGATGTTCTGGGTACAGGTGTCATTCAGATGTTCTGGATACTGGTGTTCTGCAGATGTTCTGGATACAGGTGTCCTGCAGATGTTCTGGATACAGGTATTCTGCACATGTTCTGGGTACAGGTGTCCCGCACATGTTCTGGATACAGGTGTCCTGCAGATGTTCTGGATACAGGTGTTCTGCACATGTTCTGGATACAGGTGTCCTGCACATGTTCTGGATCCAAGCCTCCACACCGCTGAGGCAGTTCCCTCCCTTCCTGGAGTTTTTCCAGCTGGCTGTGGGTGTTTTGCTGATGGGGCAGTTGGAGAGCTCTGTGCCTAGCCCTGTGTGTGACACTGTCCCTTTCCCTACCCCGTGCAGTGACGAAGACCGTGTGTGCAGAGCAGTGTGACGGACGCTGCTACGGGCCCTATGTCAGCGACTGCTGCCACCGCGAGTGCGCCGGGGGCTGCTACGGACCCAAGGACACCGACTGCTTTGTATGTGTCATTTTTTTATTCTTACTGCCAGTCACTCTGCAGGTTCTTAATGCTTTAATCCATGAAATTCACAATTTCGTCCCTTCAGATGTACTGCATGCACACTCGCAGATTCGGGATGCAAATTTTAGCATTTAGTATTTTTCATATTTCTATTAACCTCATTTATCTGCTCAATATTACCCATTAATGGATCTATGAGATTTGTAAATACAGATTGGGAAGCATTAATATGCTTAACTCTGTGATTTTTGTCTTTTTCTTTTCCAAAATTAGTTTTTAGAGGTGATAACAAATTTTTAGAAGTATTTGTCATTAGATTTGAATGCAAATTTTATTAGTGCTCTGTGTGCTTTTCATAGTCAAGAATACTTTCATAGTCAAGAATACAAATATAGCTTTTCTGTGCAAGGCATTCCCTGTTTCTGCCAGACATAATTTAAATTTAGCTGTTTAACTGGACATGCTTCTTCATGGAGATGGAAGGAAAGTCCTCTACCTCAAATGTGTGTTACTACATGTGTGCTTCTGATGGAAAGAAGAAATGGCTTTTTCTTTAAAGAAACAGACAATCTAAATATCCAGGCCTTTAGAAAATCTGTCTTGTTTCTAATCCATTATTTCTAAAAGTTTCAGCAGCTTTAGAACCCAAAACTGATCTCAAAATGGGAATGTAGCTCATCACACTGGGTCGATAAGACAAGTTTTGCTAATGGTTTCAGGGGAAGCAAACCCAGGTCTAGAGAATCCTAGGATTTGAACCTGCACAGAGCGGTGGGTTTTCAAAGGCACCCACATGTTCAAAGAGAAAAATAGCTGTGAAGTTGACTGCCAGGTTGGGAGGAGGGAATGAAATTGCATATATTTCGAAACTGTGAACAAGTGACTCATAATGAACTCCGAAAAATGAATCTTTCCCTGGCTGACCCTGACTGATAGTGATAGGTTTTGTGCTTCAAAACCACACTCTAAATGCTGTTCATTGGCTGCTGATGAAATGTAGTGTTGGCCTGACAGCCACCAAAAGGGTTTACTAAAGCTGTTCTCTGTGGCTTTTCACAAGTAGATGCTCAGTACATATGCTATGGGTAATCCATGGAACTCCCTGGAAGTTCTCTGTTGGCTTTGAACTAGAGAGATAGGAAAAGACAAGTTTTTCTTGTGTCATGTACTATATAAATAGGTAAATGTGGGGGTCGGTGAACCCTGAGAGGCCTTGCCTACGTTAAGGAGACATAAGAGGCTTCTCTCACAGGATACCCTGTTCTGTTATGTCAGTGTACCCCTGTTCTGATCCCTCAGACAGCCCTGTAAATCCCCTCTCCTTCTCTGTGTCCCTCAATCACTCCTTCCCAGTTTCCCCATTGGCTCACATACCCCAATCCCACCTTTGTAGCCCCATGCCCCCCAACAATTAGTCCCTGATGCTCTCTCAGCCCCCAGCACCCATACACATGAACATGGACCCTTCCCATGAGCCTTGCCTTTGACCCTGGATAGTCTGTGTGTGTGGCTGGAATAAACATCTCTGTGATCCCGTACAAAGGGCCTTCCTGCCTCTCTTTGCCATCATCATATTAACAGTTATCCCAGTTTTCAACAGGTAAAGGGAAGAGGAAAAATGCAGTCATTGTCCCCAAATGAGCAGCGAGGAACATCCTCAGAGCTGATGTGTTGATGTAACCCTTTTCAAAGGTTAAGGACTGTTACCAATAAGTAAAACTGTGAAAAAGGAAGGGCTTGTAAAAGCATTGCTCAGGCCTTCTACTTTGGCTATGTAGAAGAGGACTGTGGGATAGAGATTCAGCTGAATTAGAGGTAGAAAACCAAGTTATATAACCATTGCTTGTTCACATCATTGTGTATGGTGGTTGGTTGGATTATGTTTGTTATGGTTTAAAACTGTGTAACTGGAAAAGTCCTGACTGCTTAAAAAGGCCTGGGTTTTGCAATAAAGGGGCATTTGTGTCACGCTGCAGCCTCAAAGTTAGACTTCCTGAATTGTGGCAGCTGTGGAAATAAGCATGCTAAAAATCAACTGGTATGTTTTTTCTGGTACAGCAGAGAAGCATCCAGAGTTTATTCTCATTCCCTTCTGGCCCCAGAGCAATGTAAAAGAAATTCAACAGGGGTCTGGCAATTTTCAGGACTAGTCATTACTTGCTTAGACACGGCAGGTGAAAAGTGTAACCCTTTAGGCTATAGACAACTGTGCTTAGCTTTCAGCTGAGACACAGAACTTTGTTTTTCCCTTTGTGTTTCCCTGTGCTTTTATTCACAAATTAGCAGTATTTAGCACAAAATGCTAGAAATTTGCATATATTATCGAAGCAATTACAAATGTATATAAAACATTTCAGTCATAAATCCAGAGTTCCCAGATCTTCTAGATTAATTTTTCCTGAGAATTGCCATGTCTCCCAGGAGTATTGGGGTGCTTTACTTTATGCATTTGCTAAACTGTTAACAGAGAATTGTCATGTATATGATGGAGCACCTTTTAAGTCAACATGTAAGAAATAGGTTGAGGAAACAAACTAAATTAGTATTTATTAATAAGCAAAAATACAGCTTATGAAGCATTACAAATCCTTTAGAGTATTATGGCATCTTGCAACAGCAACCTGTTCTAAATATGGTTTTAATATCTGTAGATAAAATTCATCCATCCTCCTCCATCTGCTGCCATACAGACATTTGCATATTCAGTTCTAAAAGCAAGATAGTAATCATCATCTGACATAAATGCAAGCAAACATGCTAAAGCAAAGTTTTACTGATGTTTTTATCTCAGATTCAAACTGGGCCTAGAACTTGAAATGCATAGGAGGGCCTGGTTGACTGCCTAGTGTTACCAGCAAAGTGACACAACCCTGTTCCTCATGTGGACTTGCTATCCAGTTTGGAATATAGTGTTTATCTTTGTAAGGGGAAGAAAAAAAAAATCTGTTTCTTTGAAAAAAACTGGCAGGTTTTATAATATGCATTTTAAAGGACCAGAAAATACAGGATCAGCAGTTTTGCTTAGCACATACTCCATGTTGGACAGTGCTTTCATTATGGATCTCCCTGCTTGTTCTTTCAGCAGCAGATTTTGTCCTTGGATACATTATTAGACTGTCCTTTCTGAAATCTCCTGGCATGACAGGTCCCAAGGTCCTGCTGGTCCTGATCCAAATGGAGATAGGGACTGCTAGAAAAATCAGCAGAAGAGAGAAATCTGTTTCTCTTTTCTCTCAGTCCCAGCCCGGGAGGGCAAGGGGACGGGACACACATATTATTGTTATACTTGTTGACTTTTTAAAGACACAAAACCAATCTGTATTTTAACAACCTGGAAAAAGACCAGAAGGATTCACTCCTAGACTAACACTTCTAAAGCAGCCTGGATTACAGGTTAGTGGGGAGGCAATACCCTGTAACAGTGGCTGCTTAAACTGCTAGAGGGATCCAAGCCAGGCTACAGCTTTCATATTCATGCAAATTTTTCATTCATGGTATGCTCTGTGGAAATTACTCCAACAGTTTTCTTATAATCTGTTTTTAAACCATAGACATGATGTGTGCTGATAAGGAATGTCAAAATCGGTGGGCCTTTCTACTCCTAATTACCAACCTTGCATGGTCAATTGTTTTCCCTGCATCCCATTACTTCTGTTATCCACACACCCGCCTCTTCATTTGTCAGGGCCCTGTCCTCTGTCAGCTGTGTGTGGCAGAGCCTGAATGCTAAGTGGGACAAAGTCCTATTTTCCTCTCTCAGTATGTGAAGCAACTGACCTTGTTAAACTTGCCACTTAGGGAAACGGCCCCCTCCTGTGCTAGCTCAAAAGAAGTTCTTATCCCTCTTGCCTTTTAATTGGGAATTGCAGTTTTCAGCTGGGTGATGTACTCGTGCTGTAAGAAATCTAAAGGGTTGGACCTCTGAAAATGTCATTAGCATTTGCTTAGACAATGATAAATAGCTGCTCACTCTTGGTAGTTTTAGAATGTCCTATCAAGTCGAGAATTAGTTGATTGTGAGTAGTTATGAAACAAATTACTGTGTTGTTTTGGTTTTGTAGGAAGTGTTGTAACAGGCAACTGTTGCCAGTTAAGGGGGCTCACCAAACTCTCTGATTTGCAAAGTCACATATTTGCCAAGATCCTAGCAAAAATCCAAGTAGCCAAAATGAATGTCAGAGAGTTCTGTATCACATTCCTCACCATCCCAGCAAGTCTGAACAATCAAGACCATCTTTTACACCAAAACCCCCCAACCCCTAAGGCAGCTATATGATTTAATTGAGTATTTCTTGTCTCCCTTGTCCTGCAGGCCTGCATGAATTTCAATGACAGCGGTGCTTGTGTCACACAGTGCCCCCAGACCTTCGTGTACAACCCCACCACCTTCCAGCTGGAGCACAATCACAACGCCAAGTACACCTATGGGGCTTTCTGTGTTAAGAAGTGCCCACGTAAGTGCTGTCCTACCTACCCTGCTATCTGCCTTCCCTGCAGGGATGGGAAGCTGGAGCTGCATTTCAGGGGCCTTAGAAACAGTGAGAGAATGAGAGCTGAGTGCAGAGCACAATCTCTCAAATCACTCCACATGTGTTTGCAGCCTGTAATAACTCAGTCAGGTGATAACTAAAGGCAGTGACATTCTGTGCTACTGACAGCTCCCAAGGATCCTAGAGTGATTTTCCTAAACAAAGGTGGTTTCTGCTTTCATGGTCAACTGCTTGTTGCATTCATGCTTTAGAGCAGTATTTGCAAATTCCAAAATAGTGGAAATAAATAGTTCAAATAGTGGGATTGTAAAAGGGAATGAATTTCTGTTTCAGAAAAATAACAGTCCATCTCCAGCACCTGGAACCAAATGCTTTCAAGATATCAATGCCCCTAACTTGAAGTAACAATGATTCGACAGAAAGTTACCCTGAGCAGTTCTGTCCCAATGAGGAATAAACTGAGTAATACTGACAAGAATGCAGTCTTAAAACTCCAGAGTAAACTTAGAGGGGAACAGGCAGTTAAAAAAAGAAGAATCTTGGCATGTAAAACCCACATGCTTCTGAAATACCAGTCTGATGATGACAAGTAACAGAAAAAATTATAGGGTCATCACTTATACAGTCTTTAAATCTGCTGGTTTAATTGGAAAGAATAATAAGGGGGATAGTATTCTTGCTCTCCCTTTCATTCCATGAAGGTTTTCAGTTGTGCATTAATTATTTTATCCATAAATTACATTTAAGAAGGATGGATGATCTATATTAAATGGAGCCATAATTCAACCCAACCCAAAATCCCAATTTTGAATCTCTGTGGAGGACTGACAGCAGCCAGGGGCTGTGACCACCAGGGCCTAATTCTGTCTGTAATATTGGTGGGTTTGTTGAAGCAAGACTGGTTTGTTAAGTACCTGATATCATGCATTGTAAGGGATATAATTCTTTGCCCAAATACTCATTGAACACTTCCTTTTTTTTTTCCTTTCTTATTAGTATTTAGCATTTAGCTAGGTAGGATCAGTCTGTATTCCCTATGGCTGTTGTTTTGCAGGGAAAAAAACTGAAACAGTTGTCATTGTCTTGTGCACTGTTTTATCCCAGATTTATGTTGTCTGCATGAAAAAGACAGGACAGACCCTCTTGCTTTATTTCTCTCCAATTACTATAACTTTTTTTTCCGCTACAAATAATAATAAAGCCAGATTGGGGGAGAAAGAGGGAACAAGCCTGACAGTTCATGGATTTTGTAAGTCTCTGATAAGATGTCTATTTTGCTTATATACTTGTGAAAACACAGAACTTTGAATGTTAATATTACTGGGAAAGTGCTAAAATAACAATAGGTATTGACACAGAGTTCAAAAACATGTCCCAGCTTTTATTCTCTTTCTGCCAATATCTCCTTTTTCTTTTCAGACAACTTTGTGGTAGATTCCAGCTCCTGTGTCCGGGCATGTCCAAGCTCCAAGATGGAGGTTGAAGAAAATGGTATTAAAATGTGCAAGCCCTGTACTGACATTTGTCCTAAAGGTAGGCAGTGGTTCAATACAAATTTTCTTGAAAGTAGTCTAAACAGGGTGTTATTTTGTCATGAATTGCCCTTCATGAGTGTGTTGTAGAATATGGATAGCCTTGGAATACCCACAAAACTTTGAGCTATGTAGGTTGTGTGTCAAGCACATACAATAGAGTGAAAATTTATTAAGTTGTAATGGTAATATAACCAAACCAATTACTTTTTATTAGATACAAATGAAGGGGATTTCTCTCTTGGTTTTAGAGAAATCTGAAAGAATTCCTCATTGCACTATTTTAATGACAAGTATTTCCTGGAAGTGTTTTAGCATTGTCCTTTTGTCATTCCAAAGGGAGCCATACAAAAACCCCTGACTTCAATGTCCGGGATGTCTCATATTTGTCAATACAACATTAGGTTTCCATTTCCTTCCTGTGTCTCTGCTTTCCCAGAATCTCCTACCTCCTTTTTCAGTGTCTCAAACACAGACTAGGGATGGTTCTGTTGAGGACACTGAAATCTGTAGCTTACTTTGCTGTTCTTGACTCCAGCAAGGAGTCTTGCTGCTCCCTGCTTGAAGGTCTGTGGCGCAAAGCATCATAGGTTTTCCTACATGGGCTTATGCCACTTTTCAGTATTAATGGAAGCTACATCTGGCTTAGTTGTGATAAATAATTGTTGTTGTTGAACAGATAGTTTTATGCATGAAAACACAGGTATAGAGTTCCTTATTTTCTCAGGAGGAAAGCTATTGTATGTGTTTGTAAAAGCTTCTGCAGGTAGTTGTGTTAGAAGAGCCCAGGTAGGAGGACAGAATACATCATATGGTTGAAGTCATTTGGGATTTGTTCCTTGGATGCATCCTGTATTCCAGAAAGTGCAGCTAAATTACACATTCAGGCTACACAGAGAAGTTTCCTCACTGGTTGCTAGTTTCTCCAGGTACCAGTAACTTGCTGACTGAGCTGATAAAGAACAAGTTATTTATACAACCTTTTAAAGAGCCTTATGGCATGGATGGTTAAGTTCACAAATCCATCAGAGATGGGGACCTCTGGAGCCAGCAGTGTTAGGGCCCTCAGTTTCTGCAGTGCCCAGTGCACCAAGAAATGGCATGGCTGGGCTGAGTGGGATTTTGTGTGTTAATAATTGCCTTTATATCCCATGTGAAATAGCTTAACCCATGTGCCAGGGTTCTGTGGGGGGTCCTGTAGCTCACAATTTGTTTTAAATTGGCATGTGCTTCTTTGAGAATATGGGTCAAAGATGCTGTTTTAACATCTCGCTGCTGAATGAGATGAAGACTTGTGTCTGTAAGACCAATATGTTGTGATTCGGTAATTGTTTTCCCTAGTTCTTGACACAAGCTCTTTGTTTTGGCAGCATGTGATGGCATTGGGACAGGTAGTTTGGTGTCAGCTCAGACAGTGGATTCCAGCAACATTGACAAGTTTGTAAACTGTACCAAGATCAATGGCAACCTTATCTTCCTTGTCACTGGGATTCATGGGTAAGTGACAAAATGTTAAGATGTTATGTCATGGTGCCAGCTGAAACCAATTGCATCCATGTCTTAATGACGTCTGCAGGATTCTTTTATGCAATAGCAGATCCAGGATAAATTAGTTTTCTACCTTCCACTGTGAAGAAAACCATTGCCTTGATTCTTAAGATTCAACCTCTAAGAAAAGAAAGGATGGATTAATTGTTTGCGCTAAAAAGAGAAAAAACAACTATGATTCTCTGGTTACTTTATGAGGTCCTCGTTATGGGCCTACAATAGAGGCTGATTAGAGAATAGAAGGGAGAAAAGGAAGTTATCTTCCATGAGTTTGTTTAAATTTTGTATGGCCAGCAGAATAATATACAAAATATGAGGAGAGGCAGCCTTTCTTAGCATAACTTGTCATAGTCTGGGTGGCTGTCAGTACCCACACATCCACAAAAGCTGCCCTCTTGTCAATCAGTTTCAAAGAATCTAAGTTTCAGTTGCAGAAGCACACAGAATTCACTGGTATGTAAATCCAGTATTTTGGTTTAAATTTTGCTCGTTGTAATAGGTCCAGAAAAACTTTGAAGTGTCACATGTCACATGGCTCTGCTCTGGCCAAATGACCCACTGAGAGGCTGAATGGAAACCTGTTAAATTTCACAGGATGGGAAAAAATCAAGTAAATGCAAGACAAGCAGTTAGAGCCCATGACCAGTTTTGTGTGGATTAACCCAGTGCATTACATGAAATTTAATTTAGAGTATAAGAACTACATTTGCAGGAAAAAATTATATTAGCTCATTAAAAAAATCTGTCTAAATTAAAAGAACCAAACCCAACCTTGAATGAAATTGTGCTTGTCTGAAAAATAATTTAATTTGGACTATAAGCGAAAGTTAAAATATTCTGTTCTATTTTACAGAAGAGTAAGACATGCAAGTTTAAACTGTGTAGCACTTTGTGTCTCATTCTTGATGAAGAAAACTCACCTTCAGCAAGCCTAAAGTATGAGGCCAGTGAGATCTACAACCTTAAATTTTTCTACATCATGAATTACATTAGTCTAGGTTAAAGGAAGAGAAGGCTGGAGAACAAATTAAAATATCTAATCTAGATTTCTGATTTAAAGTTTCTGATTTAAATTTAAAGATCTAGATTTAAAGTTTCAATTATATTTTGCAAACCAGCAATATGAAAGGGAAATTTAAAAAATGACACTGACTACACAAGTAGTTTGTTATGTAAATGGAGAGTATAGAGAAACAACAATCTTACTTATTTTCTCTCCAACTTTTACTTAACTTTTGTCACCAAGTCATTTATTCACAGTGAACTGCACATTTTAGAGTATGAGTTTTTAGTGTTTTAGATTGTAGGGACCAAAGCCTGGTCCTCTGGGGAACTGGAAGACTTTTGGTGGTGGCAGAGAATAATTTCAGTGAAAGATGAAGAGGATATTTTTTTGTTGTTATTTCCATTGGAAACTGTGCTGTTGCAGTTGATCCTGTCCTATTTTTTGGTCCTGTGGTTCTGTAGCTTATTTCCTTCCTGAGCTACATGAACTTCAAGTCTTTGTGAGTTTGTTATAATTTATGCAAATATATATATGTAATTATGAATGTTTTTATACATAACTATTTAAAGTAATTAAGATATACACTATTCCACAGTTTTTTTATGTTGATAAAACATCAGACATTTGGCTGTTTAAGGGGTTTAAGTGTGTATCTGCATCTTTAAAGCTATTTTATCTTCAGAATTTAGAGATGAAATTCAGCTGCCTCATATTTATTGCAGGCAAGGGTTTTCCTTTTTTGATGGTAATGCATTTTGAAAGCAAAGTGCTGTGTTTCTGTTAGGTAGTCAAAACTCATTATTTGTTTTTCTGAGAGCCCCACATTGTTAAGATAACACGTTTTTGATACCTCTGTGGTCCACTGGGCTTTTTTGTTAATATTCTAGAACTCATTTTGTTGCTGCTAGGCTGGAGTCACCTCAGGGTGGTTAGAGGTGACCCCATCAGTGTGTCACCTCATAGACCTGTGAGGCCTGTCCCAGGGACATCACCTGCATGTTGCAGTTCCAAGAATCACATATCCTGGAAAGCAGACAGGAGGAGAGGGGGAAATGCCTGCTCCGTATTTATTGGGGACGTTCCCTGCTCACAGAAAACACTCAAAAATACCATAACATGCCATTACAGAGGATTTTTTGTTTGGTTTAGGCTTCTGGTTGACTTTTTAAATAGGGGAGGGAAGTAATATATTTACTAAATGATGGCAGGCTCAAAATCAAGGTAAACTTCATCTTTTTATACTATGGCATATTGAAGTTTAAAATTTTAAGTTTTGGAGATGATTTCATTTCTCATGAACAAACTTTTGATCCGTGGATCCGTACTTTTAGAGGTTCCTTGTACAACACCTTCTAAAAAGCGTGCCCTCTAAATGTCATGTCAGGAACTGCTGGCATGCAGTTTTGTTTTGCTTATGGCTTGTCACTCCTTTCAGAGCAGCTTTGTTAGTCCTGGTAGTTAATCCTTTGTTAGTCTTTGTTAGCTGTACCATTCCTGGAAAAAACACTAAAAATTAATCTTTCCTTTAGGAAGGTCACTCATGGTTGTTTAGAATTCCTGAATTTTTCCATAGGATAAATATTTGCTAAAAGATGAATGAGAGGAACATTTATGTTCCTTCAAGTTGAAGTGGGAGAAATTATATACGGATCTGCAGGAAAAACAGGCTGAAGAGGCTTGGTGCATATCCTCATAAAAGCAAGGTGTTGGGCACACCTTAATGCTGTTTTCTACATGGTCTGGCTTTGAGAACCTGATCTTTTCTTATTTAGAGTGTCACATTATGTGATTTTAATCTTCCAGAGACCCGTATCACACGATCGCTGCCATCAATCCAGAGAAATTAAATATCTTCCAAACAGTGAGAGAGATAACAGGTAACACACTTCTGATCTCCTGTAATCTGCATTAATTAATGAATTCATTCTCACTTTACATTTTTAGTTGCCATGTGTTGGGTTTTCTGAAGAGCACAAGGTACTTGTTTTCATTAAATTCATCACGCTGTAATTTTTATAAAAAGTTTAATACAGAAAACTTCAGTATCAGTTTAATTTCACAAGAATGTTGTCCTTTGAACACAGGATGCCCATTATGGCAGATGCTAAGTGGACAAAGGATCTTGGTCCCGTGTTAGCAAAGTAGGACAAGGGCTGCAAGGGAGGGAAATGTGAGGAAAGTGGTGCTGAAATGTGGATAACCATTTTCTTCTCCTGAAAGCATTTGAAAGTTGTAGTCTGCTTTTACAGCTCCTTCCCTCGGCCTAACAGAAAATGCTGCTGCAAGTTAGCTTTTGTAATTTAAAGGGAGATGTATAATGTGGTGGTGAGTGGTGGTAGTGAGTCCCATTTATTGTGACTTTTCAATGTGGTCATAGAATTGGTACTCAGCACTTTGTTTTCTTGCATCTTCTTGTATCACCATGCAGGGGACAGGGAGGGAGATACTACAGCTCTGAGTTCTCATTTGATTTCTGATTATGTATTAGGTAGGGAAATGCAAAAACATTCTTTTATTTCATACACAAACACCTCCCATCCCAGCTTGATTGTAGCTGTGTGGAGCTCAGCATGCTTCACCTCTCAAAAGTTGTGAATTTCAGTGAACTGGGGGGATTAACAATGAAAGTAAACTCTTAATCTCTTCCTAATTAATGGCAAAGATAATCTGGCAGCTGGGTGAATGTTATTTTCCATTCCTAAACACACTAATTGACAGTCTCAGCCCTGTTGCTGAAGTGGAATTACCCCTACTAATATGTGTACTGCATTTCAGCCCAGTGCTGAGACAAAGTCATGGGGCATTGCCCTGTCTGAAGGTCTGTGCAGCACAAAACTTGTGTAGAGAGTGAACAGTCCTCACCTTGGAAATCCGGACAAGTTCTCCTTCTCTTTTTTGGAAGAGATGGTGGTGAGCAGCCTGAGAGTCTGCAGCTTTCCTTATTTATTTCTTTTCTGCAAGCAGGCACTGTCTTTCCTGTATAGGCTTAGCCAGTCCTAACTCACACGTGGCTGAAATCATTTGTGTTCACGTCTGCCTTTTCCTCCTTCAGGGTATTTGAACATACAGTCATGGCCTGAGAATATGACAGACTTCAGGGTGTTTTCTAACTTGGTTACCATCGGTGGGAGAGCTCTCTATAGGTAAGGTACTTCTGTTGGTGGAATAATTTTTTATTGTGTTCTGTGATGGTTTGTTCAGTAGCGGAGAATGCAACATCATTTGGGAAGGACACCATAAATTGATAGATTTTTTCCTCCTTTACCAAGGTGTCCATTACAAGAATCTTTGCTAATGAGCTGTTTATAATAGTTAACATGGTTGTAGCTATTACCTCATTGTCTGGAACTTACATTTATGGTTTAAAATATCTTGTGAAGAAACATAGTTTAATAGGAATGAATAATAGAACTTAGCCTCATTACTAGGAGTTTATATGGTTGTGATTAGACATGTAGGCTCATATGCCTGAACAACAAAGTGGTTTTAAGAGGTAAAAGGTGGAAGAACATTGAAATCACTGAGGCACCTTGCAAGTGAGGTGTATGTGAGCTCTGTAGTGCCATTTTTACCAGAGATGCTTCTGTGTGAAAACTCTGATGGAGAAATTGGTTAGAAGAGAAGAAAACATGGTGAGAAATGCTGGGGGAAGCTCAAGGAGGTACCTGAGCAATTTATGCAGCAACCCCTGGATCTCCATTTTGGAGATGGAGTAAATCAGGCATGGGATTCTTGTTGGCAACTTGAACAGCAACCTGAGCAGAATATGAATAGCAATGAAACCTTGAGGTTGAATTACAGGCCTGCATTCTGTTCCAAGGCAGTAATTTTTATTTGGAACAGCTGGAAAACAATTATCATCATTAAAATACAATAACTTAAAGGATGCCTAGAAACTGGATATTGTCTTCACTAATCTTCAGTCATAAAATATGTGCGGTCATTTTCATGTTGTACTGATAATCATTTACTGTTCCTTTGATGAAGAAAGGCAATAACCACATATTACAACCAAAGAAAAATGAAATGTAGAAAGTGGGCTGGAAAAAAATCCATGAAAATAACAATTTCTTCCTGTATTACTTGAAATGATATTAATTTGATGTCCAACAGAAGATGTTTTAATACATTCTCCTTAGGCTTATTAACTATCATAGTATTAATGCTGTTGAAAGAAAAACTTGAATTCTATTAAGTTTTCCTAACAGCACATTATCTCAAAAAAATCTGTTAATGGATGAATTGAAACTGGTTGAGGAGTTCTGCTGGCTTCCTTGTCCTGGTGCTATGTGGTATCTCACATAGCCCCAGTGTTGTATCCCCTTTGGACAAGTACCATAAGCCTAGCTTCTGGTATCTTGCTCCTGACAGGACTCATAATTTCCTAGGCAATAGAACTGAATGTTGACTCAAAATATTTGTGTTACCACAAAATAGAAGTTCTCTGAACAATTCTCAGTTTCTCCGGAAAGATCATCTTAACACATGGAACTAATTCCAGTTGGTAATTCCCTACCAGATATAGGAAGTTGTGCCTTCTGAAGCTAATTCTTATTCTCTCTCACTTTTGTTCTCATCCTAGTGGCCTTTCCTTGCTCATCCTAAAGCAACAAGGTATCACTTCCCTGCAGTTTCAGTCCTTGAAGCAAATCAGTGCTGGCAACATCTACATCACAGACAACAGCAATTTGTGCTACTACCACACTGTCAACTGGACCAGCCTCTTCAGCACTCCCAGCCAAAAGACAGTGATCCACCGGAACAAAAGGGCAGAGAACTGCAGTAAGTACCTGCTGCTTACTGCCACAAACTCACCTGGGGGCTTGTGGAACTTCTCGAACATCAGGTGAACTGTGCTCATTCACAGAGATTTGTGGTCATTCACCCAGGGATTTGGCCCAGTCTGAGCAGGAAAATTAAATGTTTCCAGGTGTGAACAAAGGAAAGGGAGCTGAGAGCTGGAGCTGCTGCTTTAACATGATGGGAATGTTCCAGTTTCACAGATATGAATTCCAAAGGCTGTGAATGGAGTGTTCATGACTTTACATCCCTTTCCTTATGGAGTGGGATTAGCATCTTCTGTTTCCCCCACCCTAAGTGGCCCTATCTTAATCCAGAATGGTGCTTTTGGGACTGTTTTAGCTCACCAAGGTCTCCTTTTTCATATTTGACCTATCTGATGAAAAATACTACTTCAGGAAAGCTTACATGCCAGTACCTAGGCTGAGATCACAGTACTAAAATGACAAAGAGAGCTCTGTAGCAGATAAAATAAGTTGTTTAATAGAAATCAGGCAGCAAATTGCATCAATACAGCCATATTGTAACAGCAAGGCAGTTCATTTTAAGCATCTGTTAGACTGCTTGCAGGAGAGGAAATTCATTAAATTGCTGTATGTTTAAGTGATATTGCTGATGTTCATGCTCTGACCAGCCAAAAATGTTTGCTTTGGGTTTTTTCAAGCTGTGGTCCTATTTTTGATTTGCACTTTAGTTCTTTCTTTCTGTTGGTTTGAGGTTTTGTTTGTTATTTTTTGAGGGATTTTATTTCTTTAATTTTCCTTTCCCCTCCCTTTGAAGTTCTGTAGTACTGTTCTGCTTTGAGAGAGTGAATGGCTCTACCTTCAGTGTTAGGAGAAATACAGCTGGAGCTTTGTCTCTGCTGCTTAGTTACTTTTCTAATCTCTCCTACCGTGGAAGAGCCACAGGAAGTACAAAGTCTTGTTTGGTCAATCTCCACATGGTTTTGGTTGTGTGGCATTTTAATTATTATTATTATTATTAATTTTATTAGGCTATTTCTTTAAATAAATAAGTTAAAAAGTTAAAAAAAAGTGAAGGTTAAGAAAACGCTACTTGCTGTCACTGCAGGCAGTTTTTACAGTGATTGTGCCTGAGGGTGTAGGGGTTTTTTTCTGTTCTACATAGAAAACCAGCTATAAAAATAGAGTACTTATTGGAAAATAGAGGTGCTGCCAAGAAGGATGGCACATCTGTCCAGGGATGTGGCATTGCTTTTTGCTTTACCCTGCAGTGTAACAGGATCACATGGTGAGGAAACACCTAGTTCTGCACTAGTGCTCTAGTAACAACTGTATTTTGTATGGCATGAAGAAAGAATTAGCCTCTTTGAGATTTCCCATATGGAATTTTTGGGATGACAGAACAGAAGAAGGAAGAAGCTCAATGTTTTGTTGTTCATGAGTCACTAGGGTTATATTCCCAGATCCAAGCTGGTCCCATCTTGCCAGGAGATACATGAACTTGTGAACCTTCTAGAAATGCAGGTTTCTTCTCTACCAGAAGAAAAACTGTTTACTATGGGAAAAAAATCATGCTCTTGGTGTTCTGATGTTTTCTTACATTATATTGGCTCTAGCTGTCTGATTATCATGCAGCATTTAATGAAAGAACAATCAACTTTCCTTCATTCCTAGACATTTAATATATCAAGAAACTAAGCAGCAATAAGATGGAGCACAGGCCTCATGTCTCATACAGTGATGATTCCTCCTTGCTTCAAGCTTTCTGTAACCTCCCTCATGTTGGGAGACAATGGGAAATCATTCAGGTGAATTTTGTAAGATGCTTTGTCCCTTCACTGAGTAGTGTCCCAGCTGTTTCACTGTTTTTGAGAGCTTTGGGACATAGCTGAACACAGCAGTTTGGAACATAATCTTGCTAATGCAAGATTGTCAGGGCTCCTTTGTCAAATACCTCTTTGCCCTTTCCTGGGATCACTCAGTTTGAATCCCTTTGAAGCTGCTGAAACATGGGCTTCCAGAGCAAATGGAAAATGGGATGTGCTGTCACATCATCCTCATATGGAATGTCTTGTCACTACACACACAAAGGGAAAATGCAAACTTTATTTCACCTCTAGCTTGGTGAGGATTTAGTATAATAGATGCTTATCATTTTCCAGGAAGAAAAATACTTCCAGGGAGAAAAATTCTAGAAGATTTACACCTCAGGAATCTTAAAGAGGAAAACAGATTTATTTAATTTGTTTCCTTTTTAAGAAGTCACAGTGCTGAAGTTAAGCTCCAGTACCAAGGGGTTGGTTTTACAAATGCACTCTAGCCTGTGTTCATTAAATGGAGAGTGTATAATGAACATAGGCCAGGGGCCAAGTGGCTCCAGTTGGAGGCAGTGCAATCCTAACAGGAGCAGTGGCTGCTTCTCTCCAATTGGAAGGCAGTGCAACCCCAAAAGGAGCAGTGGTTTCCTCTCTTTGACATCTGCGTGAGTGAATTGATTAATGTTTTGTGGCCTTTTCAGAGTCAGCATTAGCTGAGAAGAGCTCTGCCTGTCAGCCAGCACCTCTCTGGAGTTCAATGAGTTCTGCTGCAGGTTGGATGTCTCACTAAACTCTGCAGGATCACTTGGGGCAAGGCAGCACTGGCCCATGGAGCCAGATGCAATTCTCCAGCACTCTTTGGAGCATCAGTCATTTCCAGGCCAATAGATTGGGGTTTAGGAGAATTTTCCCTGCACCTTCCAATACCTGATAGTGTGGGATCTGAGGGCGAGCCTCTAGGGTTTCCATTTCTGTCCTTCCCTTACTTTGCCTGTTCTAGACACTGATCCTGCAGATGTTTGGGCACATGCCCACACCTCTTGAGTGCCAAACGAGCCTCAGCAGAATGGGGAAGGAGATGTGTAAGTAAATATTTGAAGGATCAGAATCCATGCTCTGTAGCAGAAATACTGTCTGTTTGCTTGCCTGGTAACCAGCAGGGTGTGACTTGTTAATAAAAATATTTTTTCAACATGGTTTTCAGTCAAGGAACCAGTCTAAAAAAAATTAATTATTACAGCCACTCTCATGTATTTATTATTACTTTTTTGTATATTTTCAGCCACTATTAACTTGGAGTCTACCCTGTTATTGTTAATGGCTTAAAGCAAACTACAGCAAACATTTTCTATCAATGTGTAGCTTTTCTGAAAACTCATATAAGAGCTCCCAAAATCTAGCCACCATTGTATTTAAGTGGCTTTTATGACCTGTCACAAGGTGATGATATCTTTTCCATGCCATTTAATGCTGTGTTCAGCTGACTCTACATCAGTGAGGAAATATTGAGAAGTTGCAGGGGGACTAAAATTTTTGTGGAAAACTTTGGTCTGTTTCATCTTTGAGATAATTACTGGCATGATAGGGTTTGGTAAAACTCAGGAGTTTTTTTCAATGAAGAAGACAAAGACAACAGACTTCAGCCAGTGGAAAATGCTGCAACATTTTCCAGCATGCAAAATATACTTTATATTCCTCTTACCTGCAATTGTTTCATCTTGCTGTTTGCACCACTTCCTAATGATGTTAAAATAGCCCCCAAATCTTTCATTGCCTCCAAGATGTATTTTTTTAATAGGTTAAAAGCCTAGGCAGACTTCTGCTTTTTGTAGAACACTGAAAATACAGGAACAAAATATATGTGTGGGGTTTTAATTTAAAGAAAAAAAAAAAAAAAAAAAAAGAAATCCATAAACCTCCAGGATGCTCTAGCGCTTTGTGTTGTGTTTCTAAGGTGGTGCCATGCAGGGCCTGAAAGGGGGTGCATATGGAAGGAATGTGACCTCACCCTTCTCCATTTCCCTACACACTTTCAGGGGTAGAATTGTCACTGTCCAAGCTTGTGTGCACTGGGAATGGAACCAGCAAGGAAAGGGTAGATAGATTTTACCTTTTCTCCCTGCTGAAGTGGAAAATCTGCCTTTTTTTTGTTTTTTGTTTTTTTTTTTCTTTAATGGAGCAGTCAGATGTGACTCATGTGGAATATGAGTGCACACAAAATAAATGCAGGAGAACATTTCTTTTATCCAAAGTTACTTTTATTTTCTTAGCTTTAGTGACACCTGCAGCGTAAGGTGAAACCCTTCTAGGCAAAGGTTGTTGCAGATGTGATTATTATGAATTATATCAATCTAGTCACCAATTAACAACTTGAATAAATGATTACATTCATTATCGCACATGATGTAAAGCTAATTGAAGTCTGCAGGAGTTTTTCTATTCAGTTTATGGAGCTTTGGATCAGGCCCAGAAGCATATAACCAAATAAAAATAATTTTTCTTTTTCTAGTAGATAATTTTCTTGTGTTCTATTTAGGTTGGGGAAAAACATTGAACATTTTTGCTTCTAACCTATGTGGCCCCATTAATAAAGAATGAGTCCTTCTTCTAAAACTCCTGACAAAATCCAGTTCCTGTCAAGAACATTATTGTTATTTCCTTCCACATAAGGTCATGTGATGTGCTGGAGCTGCAGAACATGCTCAGCCTGTGAAATGCCAAATAATGTGTCAAAAATTGAGATGGTTCTCTAGCCATTCCCACAACTAAAGAAGAGAAAGGCGAGAGAAATAAGTTTTTATGAGTTGTCAGAACAACCACTCCCTCCTTGCCAAGATTTTTTTATAAAAATAATTTCAGGAGGAAATCATAATTTCTTTGTTTCTGTTGCTTTTTTTCATAAGACTGCAGGCACTGTGTTGGCTACATTTCAGTGGGGTAATCATGATTGTCTTTATTGAAAAGCTCTCTTTTTATTTGTATACAGTTACTCCCTGTATTTTCTGAGCTATCTTGTAATAATATCCCTTGTTATTTGGACATATGTTATATTTTAGTGAAATACACTTTCTGTGCAAATAAATTCTGATCACAGAGTAATTTAAAGGGTGAGAAAAATGAAAAGAAGGGAAATCACTAATAGCAAATCACAATTTCAGGTTACAAAAGGTGAGAAACCAAACATGGAACTGACTTTCTGTGATGAGTGTAGAAAACAAAACCAGAAGAGCTAGCAATATTCTTAAAATTAAAAACTAGAAATAAAGGAATCTCCAGACAAGGTTAACCTTTTTTTTGTTGCGTGACAAAGATTTAGAATGAGTCAATGATTAGAAAACAAAAAACATATGAAACTATATAAAAAGTTAGTTTAAGTGGAACTAAGATAGTTTGTGGTAGTTTTCCTTTTTGTTTTTATTAGTAGGTTCAGGCAGTGACAGCATACTGGAACTACTGACATCTGATAGTTATTATAAAACTGTTACTATGTTTCAATGAAAGTCAGGTTAGGACAGTAATAAGAAGCTGAATTTTGTGTCTCTGCTCATCCTGGCTATGCTGGTCTGGCTCATTTGACTGCAGCAGCAGAGCTCTGGGAAGGAGGACAAAGCATCTCTCTGAAATGGCCTCCTGAATCCCTCTTGCTGTGCTGGAATTCGTGCTCATTAATACACTTTAAAGCATACTGAGCACCTGGAATGACTCCTAAATGTAATAATTTTTTATTTGGCTGTACCTGGTTTGAGCTTTGAGGCCAAAGAAAAAAATAAAAAGATACTTCTGAATAACTTTTGGATGTTGGCATTAAAAAAAGTATATGTGATATAAAAAGAAAAAACACAGAACCCCAACCTTGATAAAACATGTTCAGGCTTCTCATGCCTGAGCTTATTTGTGGTGTATTAAGAGAGTATTGGAGAGGGTGGTAGAACTCAACCAGCACACCTCCTTTTCATTTATTATTCCTCTTAAGTTGTTTCAGATGGTTCAAAAAGCAAGCCTCTGTATTGTTGTCATCTCTGATATTTCAGGTCCTTGCTGGGTTTAATTTACTCAGTCCAGTGTGTAATCCATTTGTGTAAAACATTGCATTGTGCAAAAATAAATTCAAATTAATTCTGTCCTTTCACATGCCAGGGTTACACTGAAAGTACACCCAGATGTCCTTCAGATGCTGGAGAGATAATGTATTTCCTTTTGCTCTTTGCTCATTTTCTCCATCTGTCACATCACCTAGATATTTACATAGAGAATGATTTATATAAAATTAAAATGCAGACTTACACTGTTTGAAACAAACCTTCCCTCTAACCCTTAGTTCACTGTGTATTTTGGTGTGGGCTTGAGGGTTTTAATATAAAGGCCCTTTGGCTCTTCAGGTGCTTTTGCAGTAAGTAATTTTAAAATCACAATTAATGGTGTCTTTTCTTCAATTGTTTCCCCACTGTCCATAAGTTTTATTTCAGGGAGTCCTCAATTCATAAGTAACATTTTATATTTTAGTTTAATAGAACTTTAGTGGATTCAGGCAGTTGATTTTTTGAATCCTTTACATTTTTATCATGCCCTGTGTCAGGGAATTCTACGGGTTGAGCTTTTCTTTCTATGAAGAAAAATCTCAGATTTTAACCCTATTGGATTCCTGTCTCTTTGAATGCCCATGAGGGACTCGGAAGAAGCAGTTAACAATTGTTTCATCCTTACTCACCTCCTCCTTGCCATTCAGGATTTTAGAAGCTTTAATCATGTCCTTTTGATGCCTTAGGTTTTAGCTGTTATATTTTTTAGACTCTGTGCTGTTTTGGTGAGTAGTTTTAGCTTTCATATTAAGTGCTACTAAGCTCTCTTTGTGGTGTAGATAGACAAAACAATTCCTTCTCTAGTTTGATACCAAGGACAACTTTCAGGCCCAAGAACTAAACAGTGAAGTGAGAAGAAAAAACAAGGAGGATGGAGCTTCATAACCTGAAGCTATGTTTGGACAATTGATTCTAATATGCTAATGGGCCAGAACTTATAAGTGTGAGACCTTGTGACCCGGGTGTCCATTTTGTGACCACTTTGGGGTACATCTTGGGTGTGGTCCAGCTGGACTCTTGTGTAGCCCAAGAGTACCCAGTGAGGCTTTTTAATAAATCCCTACTTTATCCTTTGCCCTGTCTAATCTCTGTTCCAGGTCAGCCTCCAGAAGGCACCAGTTTCTCTCCCACCTCTGAGGCTGCTTCCCTGTTTATTCCTGGCTTAGAAGCTCTCAGCACTCTCTTAAATCTTTTTTCCCCTCAGTTTTTTTCTGAAAGGAGCAGACCAGGAGCATGTATGATATTCCAGCTGAGTACTCTGTGCATTTGTGTTGTGGTATGATGGTGATTTTATGCTTTTTTTCTATCCTGGATCTGGAAAACAGGGCCAATCCAGGTTCTGTATCGTAGCACGTCGGGATGCTGACAGAATGTGTTCCCTTGGTTTTGGGAGGGCTGTGTGCATTACTGACTGCACCCCCTCTCTCTGCAGCTGCTGATGGGATGGTGTGCAATGAGCTGTGTTCAAGTGATGGCTGTTGGGGGCCAGGGCCAGACCAGTGCCTGTCCTGCAAGCGCTTCATCAGGGGCAGGACCTGCATAGACTCCTGCAACCTCTACGACGGGTAAGACACTCCCCTTGTGCTTTTCCCCCAAGCTGTAATTAACATTGTTGGAGACTTCGGTGAACAAGTCATTTCGGGTTTGCATTAATCAGTATCTGGCTCCATTGCCAAGATTGCTGATTTGGGGTGAAATGTGTCATGGGCTAAGATTTAAGGATTTCTAAATCTGAACTTGTGTAGAAAGCTTTCCCTGGTATTCTGCTGACTAAAGTTTTCATGCAGCATTATCACCTTGCACCTTCTGCATTGCTGGTAACGTGAACAATTTGATTTAGGTGAGAGGTTACAAAAAACCCCTCTTCATTTATCCCAATTTGTACCTTTATTCAGAACCATACAATTATGTTCTTTCAGATGAGTTGGATTCAGGCATCTGATAAAGAAATTCTCTGAATAAGGACTCCAAAGTAGAAAAACTTACTCTCTTTTTCATAATGCACTGTGTAATTGCACACACAAATATAAATTTAAAAACCCAACAGAAGTTCTTCCCCCTGCTTATACTAAGGGAGTATAGGAAGGGAGGAATACTGGGGGAATACCTCCACAGCACAAGGTGGTTGAAACTGCCTTATGACAGAAAGAAAAAGGTGAACTGAGCTAAATGAACTCCCACATATGCATTAAAATATTCTCAACTATTCATCTGGAGAAGGCTTGCAAAAAAACTTTGTCAGAGCACAGTTTTGTGTGCTTAAAAGCTCCTCTTCTCTCCTCCCTTTTTACCCCCCAACAAGAAGAGTTGCAGGCCTCAAGTTATGTTGTCAGTGCACTGAAATATGTTGGTCCCCCCTTGGTGTCTTTTGCTGCCATGGAGCCTGTCACAGTAAGAGCATGATGAGACAATCCGTATGTTTTGTTCTGTTCTCCATCCATCAGTGAAGGGTAGTTGCACTTTCCACAGGCTCAGTTCTGTCCTAAATATGTGAAAATACTTGTAACTTAGGCTAGGGGAGAACTTTTTTGCTTGTTGGAGAGCTCTGCATATTAATGTTGTAGGGCAGCAACAGTTCTTCAGGGTGGGGTCAGGCTGAATTTGATATGTCTTTTAGTCCTCAGCAGGAAAAATCCCCTCCCAGAGCCAGGGGAGGGTGAGCTCCCTTGCAGCACTCCAGTGAGGTTTTCCTCAGCTCAGTCCTGGTGTCCTCAGCAGAGCCTAATGGCTGTAGAGGAATGGAGGGTGAGCAGTGACCAACTGAGCTCAGAACCTTCACCTTTTACCTGGATGCTTCTGGAGCCCCCTAACATGAGTGTGCAGCAAATCTGTAACTGGTTAATGCAGCAAGATGGGATCCAATTGCAAAGCTGGAGTTGGTCCACTCTGAGCCTACTACAAAGATTCTGTCTGTCTTTAGTGGGGGAGAAACAACTTGCTCAGATGTGAATTCATCTTGGCCTAGAAGAAGGTGGGATGGATTCTGTTGGGAGAGTGCTAAAGGTTTGTGTTGAGGGGTAAATGGCAGCTGAAATGTTTGAAGGAAGAAATTCAACCTGCCATCATTACCTTTTTTCCCCCCTTAAAAGTGGTTAATAAAAAAAAGGTCACTTTTTTGTGACCTTTGTAAAAGGAGTGGTAGTTTCTTGTGGATACATGAAATAAATGAGTAAAAGGTTTTGTTTTGACATTTTATAGATTGAGACTTCAGTCTAAAATTATTGCTGAAGACATTATGAGCCTTTTGGAGAATGGGCTTTAAAACATGTTTTCAACCTGCAACAAGGGTAGCTGTGTCATCAGTGCTCACATGTGACAAATGGCATCCTGAATCTGAGTCACGAGTGACAATCCTGAAGATGAAAATCAAGTCAGCAATTATGTGCTGTTAGCTAAGTCTGTATTTCTTCATGAGAGGAAGGCCCCCACTACAGTTTTATATTGATGAAGAAGCTGTCTCTGCTTCACGTGGCTGTGGCTGAGGTGGTGGCCTGTCCTCAGCTGCTGTGACAGCTGCTGGCCTCAGCACCCCTGAGATCAATTCCATCAGGTGAAGACCCAGCCAGGTGAGCTCAGTTTTTGTGCTGGAGTCAGATTTCTCCTAACCTGCCTGCAAAATGTTTTCTCAGGGAATTCCGAGAATTTGCAAATGGTTCTGTCTGTGTGGAGTGTGATCCCCAGTGTGAAAAGATGGAGGAAAACATGATCACGTGCTATGGGCCGGTAAGAACAAAGTCTGTGATGTTTGTTAGCTTTTGGTTTGGTTTTGTTTTGCTGTTTTCCTGTTTGTTTTACTTCAGGGTAACTTGCAAAAGTGTGCTGAAGGACAAGGTTTTTCCTACTTACAGACTTTAAAGCAGCTACTGCAAATTAGTGAAACAAAAGCAGAAAACACACATATTCTGCGTGTAGGGAAGGAATTCTGCTCGTGCTAAATTGTTGCTGGGAATAAACTGCCTTGGTTTTGCTTCCTTAAAAAAGCAATTTTAAAAGTTTCCTTTTTCCTGTCTGAGTTGTCTTAATGCTTCAGTTGTACAGATGCACACAATTTTTACACACAGACAGCATGGAGTTGTGATTTGAGTGCCCTCTTTTATCCCTACTTTCATTCTTTAAACTCAGATCTCTCCTGGTTCCCCCCACCAAAAAAAAAAAAAAAAAAAAAGGAAGAATTTTTCTCAGTCTCTCAGTTTGAACAATATGCTGGGAGGTTTTCTGTACCTAGATAGCCTTGATAGGTAATTTTGTCATGCATCCTTTAGTCATGCATCCTAAATACTGGTTAAGTTTCTCACCTTTATAATGGCCGGTAACTTTTCTTTCAAATATTATTGCTCATTTAGAAGAGAGAAGTTTTCTCTTTCTTCTTGTTTTCTGTATATTGCCAAGATTAAAAGTCACAAATGTACTGGAAATGAGGAGTTGTATTTTAGGCTTTTCATAATTGACAAATATTACCCATAATTTATTTCCTTATTTCTGTGACCTAGTTACTGAATGGAAAAAAGAAAGGCATCATAATTTTTCTTACAATACTGTGTTTTTCTGCAATAAAGCCAATAAGGCAAGAAGCTAATGTCTCAAGTGTTCAGCTCATCAGGGAAATTTGGATTTGTAACAGGGCTTACAGGACATAAAATCCTAAGCCAATGCTCAACCTGAACACCAGACTTAAATTTATACACTGGGTTATCATCACAGCTTTAAAATTTTACTTTTGCATTGTCCAGAAGTCTTGGTTTGGTCTTAACAATTTGGTCTGCATATGCATTAAGAAGAAGAGGACTTGGTAGTCCTTCAGTCTTGCTGTGACCAGATGCCAAATGCAGAATGTTTGTGAAAAACAGTTCTGGACTGCAGAGGCAGGAGATCCCACTGAAGGGCCTTGCAAAGGTGGTTCAGTACTGAATAATGTAGCAGGAAGTTACTCAGCATTAAAGCGGGCACTGATTTCTTTGTATTAAGCACACCAATAATATTAAGAGGCTCATCTAGAAGCTGGTATTTAGCCTTGCACTCTACAGAAGAAGTTAATGGCCAAAAGCACCAGGATTTATACCTCTGCTGTGCCTAGCAGAGCTGGAACATGCAGGTTCCTTGGGGAACATGTGCTCCATGCACTGTTCCTTGGGGAGAGAAGCTGCTGCAATTGTTGCTGAGTGTGTGCCAATGCAATCCTAGTGCAGCAGGAAAGGATGGAGTAACCTGAATGCACTGCATTTCTCTGTTCCACACTCTCCAGGGACCTGACCACTGCACAAAGTGTTTCCATTTTAAGGATGGTCCAAATTGTGTGGAAAAATGTCCTGATGGCTTGCAGGGGGCCAACAGCTTCATTTTCAAGTACGCCGATGAGGATCGGGAGTGCCACCCATGTCATCCAAACTGCACCCAAGGGTGAGTGCAAGCTCTGTGCAGGGAGCCATCCCATCTACCTACTGCTCGTAGCACAGGGTGCTTTATGGTATTCTGCCTTAGTAAAGCACTTATCCCACTCCTGAAAAGAGAGTGTGCAGTAGGAATTTAACCTTTGATTTTCAGGTCTCTCATGACTTTCAGGTTTTAGTCATGAATGCCCAGCAAGCTTATCACAAAAAAGCCCTTTTGAGGACCACAGAGAAGAACTTTCCACAGCAATTCTCTCAGCTTTCCTTCTACACTGGTTTGTAGCAAATGCTGCCCTTTCACTTAATATTTGGCCCGTAAAATGACTTTATTTTTAGTATTTTCTCCTTGACAGAATCTCTGCTACTTGGTATTGGTGAACTAAGCCTGCAGCACTACTGTGAGACAGAAGTGTTACTGCTCTCCTTTTCCTACAGGGACTGATGCACAAAGTTTGAAACGAGACTTTGTACAGGAGCCTGAGACTTGAGCATCAGTTTCTGAAGTCCTTTCAAAGTGCCCAGAATAATTTGTTACACTTGGAATAATACAGCCCATGAATCTGAAGCAGAATTAAGAACCTGTGCAACACAACATCAGTAGTCACGTGCACACCTATAGTTTTGCACAGGCCACATAAGTTATTACTGCCTTTTCCATGAGGCAATTCAGAGTGTCCAGCATACAAAAAGAGGAAGAGGCAGCAGTGGGAAAAAGAGAAAATATCAGCCAGTGAAATGATCTTCGACAAGAGGCTCTTATTGTTTAGCAGCTAAAATTAAACCAGTAAATTATTCAATGTAATCTTGATGTCAACAGCTGTTGCCATTCAAAATGAGACCTTTTGCTGTTTTTGCAAATCTAATTACAATAGAACCATTAGGGAAATGAGAGGGAAATCACGGAGACACAGCCAGGATCTGTTACGGATTTGTCTCCCCCCCAGACCCTTTAAATCAGTTATGCAATAACAAAAATGCTGCTGCTCTGGAAGAAGAGGGTAAGAAGAAATGGTATTAGAAGATGAGCTCGCTCCAGGAGCTCTGGTCCTGGCTTTCATAGATGGAGAAGGTGCCAGTGCTGATCTAATCTGACAAGACTACGGATGAGTGATGGATTTACTGTCTGCCCAGCATAGGAAATGCCTTGCAGCTCTCTTGGCCTCCACGGAGCAAGACTTCTTCCTATTCCCTCCTTTTTCCTGAGGAGTTCTCACTGACCCAGCTATTTCCAGTGTTGTGGCCCAACTGTTTCTCCTAGACCAGGAAGGGAGCAGAAGGTTTTCCATGCCTTTCTGCTTCTCCATACGCATTTGTATTTTTCAAGTACTTGTTTATTTTTATCTGCCTGGATTGAGAAAGGAAATTTTTATGTCTTGCGCTGACAATGTGACCTTCTAGTTCATACACAAATATGAAGGGCATTAGGCAGTTCTAGCTGGCCTTGGCAATACTCATTAGCAACCATTGCTGACACAGGATTCCCTTTTGCTGAGTGATGTTGTCCTTTTAGTCTTTGGACTTTCAGTTTTCCCTCCTTTCTGTTTTTCTCCTTCTGATTAGGTGAAAGACTATCCCACTGTGTACCCATCCCTAGAGAAAGGACCAGTAAAAGGACCAAAGGTCTCTCCCCCAGTTATATACAAAGGTGTGATTTTCTCCCAGATGAGGAACTATCCCTTTTCCATGACACTAATACTATTCCCTGTGGAAATCTTTGTGCTCTTATTAAAGAGTTGATGTGTCTATTCTTAGGTGGTTTTTTTTATCCCTTAGAAAAACCATGATATCTTCCCCCCAAGTCAGGCTAAAAATGGCTTACTATTCTTTTTCAGTGTTCCTAGAGACTCTGTGGTATGTGATTGTGTTAATGAAGCTGTTAATGACTGTCCAAGATGTTTGGGGTTTTCAGGTTGTCCATCTTCTTGCAAACATTGTCAGGGGGCTGAATATGCCCACAGAGAGAAGAGAAATCAGTTGTTCTCTCCCTTCCTTCTTCAAGGCTGAATTCCCTAGTTTCATACCCTTCCTTTAGAAAGTAGTATTTAAATTCCCCTCAGTCATGATTCTTCGCTGAAATAGGTTGTGGAGAGAGCACAGCTTGTTATTTGGCTCATGGCTAAAAGGTAGAGAGGAAACATAATTCTGCTTCATCCTGCACATCTGTTCTCCTGGCTGCCAGATCAAGTGCTGGAATAAAACCAGTGCCCTCTCAGTACAGCTGGGATACCCATCAAAAAGGGTTGAGCTGCTGCAGAGAAATGCTTCCCAGTAGGGCATTTTCTCATTCCTGCAGTGTTGCTCTCTGGGTCAGGCTACTTGATAAAGTAGGTTATGAATTCTCACATGATGTTTCCAGTCATCCCCACTAGTTGTCACCAAGGACGGATCTGTCCCTCCTCTGTTTCCTGTGTTTTGCCACAAATTCCATCTTGGCATTTGCAGAGGACTGCTTTTAGTGAGGTTTGCTAGCACCATTCTCCTCCCTTATTCGAGTGTAATGACTGTTTCTTTTAATAGGTGTGTAATTACCCGGCCCTGTTAATGATCTTGTATTGACCAGAGGAACTGTCAAACAGTGACTTCCTTGGGTGCAACAACTGTGCTCCTGCCCTTGCATCCCTGTGATAAGTATCAGCTACTTGAAGCCAGTTTGGAGCAGATCTGAGGCATGTGGGACAGCTACCCCACTTAATTCAAGAGAGCTGGAAAGCGTTTGGCACCTCTTCTTGCAGAGCTAGCCAAAACTAAACACTTCCACAGGAATAAAATGATAATTACACAGTAGCAAGTGACAGCCTGCTTCCCTGCTGGGCAGGACACAAACTGGAGATCTCACTGGACACCTGCCCTCATCATACAAATGCCTTTTGTCACACAGCTTTTTGAAGGGAGGGCGTTACTCCTCACCAAAATGCTCTTTTCCTTCTAAGTCATGATCAGAGAAGTCAGGGGAGCTCCAGCAACAATGTGTGTGGCCCTGAAGAGATTTGAGGACAGAAGCACCATGTTGCCTCTAAAGCTTAAGTGTATTTTTAGGAAGAAAGTTTGTATTCCAGATGAAAGAATACTGCAAACACTCTCTAGATAAGAAAAACAGTTACTCTTTTGTTTTGGAAAATTTCCTCCTAGCCCCTGCTCCAGTTCAACTTTGCTCCTCTCACCATAAATTCCTCTCATCAGTTAGCTCAGTAGCCCTTGGGTAGAGTTGTCTGACTTCATCCATAGCAATAGCTGGGTGACCACCACAAAAAAGGTTTTCTCCTGCCCAGAGATAATCCACTTATGCCATTGTAAAAGCAGTTTTGTTTGTTTCCAGTGACCAAGAGTTTTGAGAATTCATTTGGCAAGGAATGGCTTTGCTACCCTATATCTGTGCAGTTAAGACCCCACCTTTCAATCTTAAAGAAAGCTGATAAATGACAATATTTCTGTACTGTTTCTGGAAAAAAGCCCCAACAGTTGTTACTGCAATTTTCAAAACCCCACATTTCCTTTTAGAGGTTTATTATCTGTTAAGCTCCGAAGAGCTCCAAGTGTAGTTTTCTGGATAAGCTGTATTGAACTTTTGTCAGGTACTGAATATATCATTAATAAATCGGCATGTATCAATTTACCAGTTCATTTTACAGAGCCAACTTGGAAAAGAAAATATCCTCCAGACTCCAAGCAGAAGGAGCACTGGTGAACGAGGTTTCCAGCGTGATGTATGATTGTGTCAAGCTTATATGTGTCAAAAAATATGAAATGAAGGGGCTCCTTCCTGGGGAAAATTACCTGATGACTTGGTGGTACAAAATACCCTGTTAATAAATATTGCCATGACTCACACAGTGTTGTACTTCCCTGCATATAATCAGGACAGACACTTAGGGAGGAAACTGGGAACTGCTCAACTAGGAGTAACGGAATTGCACCTGGAAGGTTTTCTCTTTGGGGAAGGGCAAGTCCACTGAAGAAGATCACAATTTGAAATAAAAATCAGTGATACTTCAACTGGGTGAGGTCCATACAGTACAAGTTTGGAATCAATCCTGTTCTCCAAATGTACATGTGAAGTGACTCTGAGACAACAGACTTTTGATGTCAGTCTGCCAGTTCTCTAAACTTAGTAGCAGGCTCTCAGACCTCTAATTTGAAGATGCCCTTCCTTCTTTTTATTTATAGCAAGAGTCTGTGCTCAGCTTTTCTTGGCACGGTAGGAAATGGACAATCTGAGCAATTCTTCAGCCTCCTTCATTGCTGAGCTTGTTTTCTCCAAATTGCTGAGAATGCCATGAAAGGAAGAAACATTGGATTTGTTTGAGATAGGTTAGAATTCAGACAGTCCTGAATTTCAAAGTCCAGATGCCCAGGACAGCTGAAATTCCAAGAGTTCTCTCTGTTAAGTTTTTGGACTATGTTTAAATCATCCCCTTACACTTATGCATTATCTGGTTATTTAAAACATCTTTTTTACGTCTGCACATATGCTGGAGGAAGCAATCATTGAGGAAGTCCTTACAGTTTGTGTTTGCATGTCAGAGTAAATGTCTTATGTAAAAATAAAAATTCAAGTAAACAAACACAGGGTAAGGTTTATTTGGTCTGCTCTCGCTGGTGAGCAGGTACAGGGAAATTGAATTCACTGACTTCATCTTATAATGGCAGAGTGATGCCAATTTAAATGCAGCAAAAGCTGAGGAGTGACAAGTGATGGTGAAGCAGAAAGAAGATCTCATGGGAACTTACTTGAACTCTCAGATTTTTTGACATGCATATCCTTCCGTCAAAGCCAATCTGAAAAACAGCAATCTTTAAAAGAGTTGGGGATCACACCTTAAATTTAAACTGCCTCAACAGAAGTGAGTTGGAGTCTACTGATGTGTCAGGTCACCTGTCCTGCCTGTAGCAGGTGTACAGTCAAAGGGCCTGCTAATAAAATGGCTCTGAGATCTTGTGAAAGAGTTGAAATAAATGGTTTGGTTTCCTTAAATGCCAAGGGCTAGGTCCCCGCCATGGCTAGAGTGCCTAACTGTGTATGCAGCAGTGAAGGGGATTCAGGTTGTTTTAACCCCTAAAAGCTCAACTTTAGGTCTTTGAGAATCCTGACTGCTGTGTAAATGTATATTTGGCTTGCTGTTTGAATGCAGGGGACCAGGAAACCAGTCCTGCTCTTCATGGGAGCAAGGGAAATCCCCGCACACCACACATGTGTTCTGCAAACTCTTTTCCATGGCTGCATTTAGTGATTCCTTGCATTTCCAATGCCTTTAGTGAGCACCTGCTGATTGTGCAGGTGGAGGACTTTTGGCAGCATCTAAGGAAAGCAGAATAAAATGTCTGAATCAGCAGACACCATGTTGCTGTGTTTTTTAGGGTTTTTTTGCTGGAAGTTGATCCTTGAACTTCCCTGTATACTGAAATAAGTATATTCAGCTTCCAAAATATTTCTGCAGTTAACCTGGCTGGGAGCTTAGAACAAAATGAACAATTACATCAGTTACAGAAAGAAAAGCAAGTTCTGGATTGTGCTCCTGGAAGTCTCAACTTGTAAGTTAACAGCTTTTGTGCAGTAATCACTGGTTTGATGACTCATAAAAACATGCAGGAAAAGCAACTCTGTTGTCAGGACTCCCACATACGCAGGTGAAACCTGCCTCAAGTGTTGTTTGAGCCAAGTTATGGCCTGCCTTGGAGTTTTGTTGCTATTATTGTTCCTCTTGTCACAAGCTATAATGTTCTGGTGACATAGGTCTCTCTTAGAGAGAGAAGAAGAGCTAGATTAAGAACACAAAGGGGATTCCTGCTAGTTGGGTGTGTAAGTAACAGCTGTCTCTCTTTCTCTCCCTGTTTCCACTTTGGATTTGCTGCAGGTGCATAGGGCCACACCTGGAGGACTGCATTGGGCTGATGGATAGGTACTGGCTGGGTGCTGGCTGCCTGTGTGTCTCCATCCCGCACGTGTGGACAAGGGCGCATGCGTGTGCATGTCCTGGGCGTGGAATGATGTAGTTTGTTCTGTAATTGCCTGCAGGTGTAGAGGCCCCGCTAGTCATGACTGCATTTTCTATCCATGGACACGGCAGTCCACTCTGCCCCAGCACGCTAGGTAACATCCCCACCCCAGCCTCCGTGCCATGCCTGCCACAGGAATGTCCTACTAGCCAGTTTGAACACAAACCCACACTGTGGAGAGGATACAGCTGCTCTGAGAGAGAGATCTGCCTCTCCACATCCAAATTTGCTTTTCTGTTTGAAAGCCAACTAAATATTCCGCTCAGTTAGGCTGATTGGAAAGTGCCTTTTTTTTTTATTATTGTTTTTATTTTTAATTCAAATCAATAAGGATTAAATTCTGAAATTTCCTGTAGATATTAATGTTTCCAGATTAAATTTTATTAGATGGTGAAAATTCTGGTAAAATTGGAATTCAATTGTTTTCTCTTTATTTCTTTTTTTTCTTTTTTCTTTTTTTTTTTAAGACATAATTTCAAAACAAATTAACCTCTTTCTTCCGTACACCTTCCCTTGAAAAAGTAAATGGTTTAGCAAAACCAAATTTATTCCTTAATTCACCTAAAACTATTATTTGATTTTTTTCATGTTCTGTTCAAAAGAAAAACTGTAACCTTGCAGCAATTTTATTTTGCAATAATGATGATTGAAACAAATTAACATACTCTTTACTCTGCATTCTTTTTCATGAAAGCCCTACATTGCCATTGAGTTTGTTCATTCTTAAATTCAAACTGGTTAATATGACTTCTAGGCTTTGGGATTACTCTCCTGAGCTAAGACTAGATGAAAAATTAATAAATTCAGTCAACCCTACCTCATTAAGGATTTCAATCTGAGTTTTTTTTCTTGTCTTTTTCAAAAGGTTTTAAGGTTGCCTTTCCTTCTTAACTGTGTATGTAATTTGGATATGGCTATTTCTATCTTATGAGGGATAACATATTTGGACTTGAAAAAGAGTGCACTGCAAATGCTACCAAATGGTACATTTGTTTACTAAATCAGTATCAGTTCTGACTTAATTCATTAACCAATGAATAAGCAACAGAAGATGAATTTTTCAATATTTCAATGTTTTATTTTAATCTTTCTGATCTGGGATATCCAGTTTGAGATACTTCTGTGGTGCCTCATTTTCAGATGGACTCATCCAAATAGAGCTGTCCCAGTTTTAAGGGTCCCAATTTCATCAACTTTACTAAAAGCACAAATACTGAAAAATTATTATTATTATTATTATTATTATTGTTATTGTTATTGTTATTGTTATTACTATTATTTCCTTAAGTGCCTTACCAAACTGCAGAAATGAGAGGAATTGTTTTACTCTGTTCAGTGGTTTTACACCTTTTCCATTCAGTCTCAGGGAAAAGGCCCTCAAATGTTTCCTCTTTCCTTTAGTTCTAATGCATATTTTTTGTTTGTTTGTTCCAGCCTTGCTGAATTTCTTTTAGGAAAATTACTGCACTGTGTTTAAATGTCAGTATGTATTCTTTCACTTTCAAGACAAAGAAGGAAACTTCATACCTCTATATCAGATTTGTGAAATGGTGCTTTTTTTCTTTTTTTAATTGTGAAAATGGTTTATTCTGTTTGGGCTAAAAATGGGCAAAACTGCACTGGCAAAGTGACACTTTTTGTTGCAGTAGGGCTGTAAATCCAAACTCGATGTGTTTAACTTTAGATATAGTCTTCTTCATGTCCCTTTAACAATTGTGCACTCTCCTGAGTCTTATTAATCTTCGATTAGTTAATTATCAGTCTGACCCTTATCTATTGACTTGAATTTTTTTCCACTGACATGAATTATCAGTGAGTAGAAGGGGCAGGGTTTTCTGCTGTTCAGGCAGTTGGAAGTGAGAGCAGGGCTTTAACCCAAACAAGATATTCCTCATCTTCTCCTATTTCCATTTTCATAGCAGTGTTGCTTTTCTTTCTAGGTTTTTAGTTTGCAAATTTTTTATGCCATGATCCATTGACTTGAGGGCCTTTGTAAGAGTCTGGTGGAATAGCAAAGAAATTCTTTCTGTCATGTTTAATAAAGATGAATCAGATGTGCATCACATGGCTTGTTTTCCAAATGACTGGTGAAACTTCAGGTTTTCTGCTTGTCTTTAGTCCCTTCAAGTTTGTGGGAAACCATCTTGCTTTTGGCAATGCATTTCTCTCTGCATAGTTTGATTTTTTTAACCTGTATGTTCAGTAGAGTTCTGTCCAAAAGAACAGCTCCTCATGCATCTTCCTGTATGGATTTCTCTCTCAGGGCTCTGTTTTTGGTCAACCTTCCATATTAGTCTTTCCCAGAAATTGCCAAAGCAAAGATGGAAAGCAGAAAAAGGATGGAATTTCCCAGGATGCCCAAAGGAGTTATCCATCCTCCTTTCCTCTTATTACAATGTGTTGCCTCTGCCAAGGCTGGTGACCTGGTTCGAGAAAGACACGACGACCCACTTACATGTCGTTCAGGCAAATCACTCACAGACACCAATATGGTGGACGGTGAAATGTGTTTATTTGCTGCATGCGCTTTCTTATATAACCACAGTGTGCTTGCGTCACTGCCGCAATGTCACTTGCCACCATGCTATTAGCCAATGTCATTGGAGAGGATGGGTCCTATCTTTCTGTACATCATGAGATCTTCCAATCGGGCTTCCCTATCTAACCACATTCCCCCCTTCTCCATGAACAATTAAAACTTTATAACTTGTGTTAGGTTTATGTTAGTAATAATTTGCATGAACTGCGCTTGTAACACATTAGTATGATTATTGCAATTGTTTAAAGCAAAACTTGTTATAACCAGTTAAGCTAGTTGTCTTTGTTCTATGGGAGGTAAACTTAGGAGCAGAAGAAGGCAAAGGCACAGACATTGTCGCAGGGTTGTTGGTGTCTGTTCTGCAGGCAGGACGCGAGGCTGGTGAAAGGGGCTACAGCGGTAGACCTGTCAAAAGAAACTCAAGAGGTTTCATTAGTTTTGTTATGTAGCACAGGCTTTGTTGATTTTAAAGGACACCACTTAATGATATTATTTTTTTTCAACTGCTGCATACCCTCGACCGGTCACGACTAGCTTCCATCCTGCTTCCCATTCTCCTAGCTCTTTTTTTATACTGACAGGCGGACCTTCCTTTATAGCTTCTGTGACCCAATGCTTTTGGGAAAGAGCTTGTGTTTGATCTCCCCTAGGGAATTGGTTTAATGCTAGCAGGGCGGTAGCTAACAAGCGTGGCTGTTCTGGTGGGGGAATACCATTGGTGAACCCTTCTGCTTTGGCTAGAGTTTCTAGCTTGGATTTTAGGGTCTGATTTGCTCTTTCTACTATGGCCTGTCCTGTGCTGTTATACGGGATGCCGTGCTTTAGGGTGATGTTCCGCTTGGCAGCGAACTCCTGAACCGACTTGGAGATAAAACTTGTGCCATTGTCTGTCTTAATTTGCTTTGGGATGCCAAGCCATGCCATGGCGGTCAACCAATGTTGGATTGCTGCTTTGGAGTTTGTTTTAGCGTGCTGGGTCGCAACAATTATGCCACTGTATGTGTCAACAGTCACAGCGAGCCAGGCTCTGGGCTTTAACAGTTGGCAAAGGGTAAAATCTCTTTGCCAGATCTCTGAGGCTTTAAGACCTCTAGGGTTGACTCCGCTAGACCACAGAGGAGCTTTTTGGCAATGGGGACAGGTGGCTACTATGTGTTTGGCGTCTGATATTGGGATGTCACACTTCTTAGTGAGTGCCTTGGCTCCAACATGAAGTGACTCGTGTAGTTGTCGTGCTTCTTGCAAGGTCCAAAGTCCTTTTGCTGCGGCATCGGCTTTGTCATTGCCAGTCTGAAAAAATCCTTTGACGGGATTGTGGCTGTTGACGTGTATGACAGACACAGTGCCTTGACACAAGGAAAGTGCTTCTTCAATCATGATAGCAGCAGGAGATGTTGAAATGCCTGGGCCGGACATTGCCTGACAAAGTCTGACGATGAACATGGAGTCAGTGACAATGTTGAGATGCTCAGTTGGGAACAATCCGCATGCTAACACCAGAGCGGAGGCTTCTAGTAGCTGAACTGAAAGTGATTTGTCCGTCATTTTGACACACTGCCACTGATCTGGTGTTTGCCACATGATGGCTGCGGTAGAGGTAGCTGAGGACGCGTCGGTGAACACGGTTTGTCCTGTTAGTGGTCAGTCTTTAACTTTCTGTGGGAGGTCAATGTCTATTATTGCTAGCAGCTGGGTCCATGAGGGTTTCACTGCGTAACAAAGCTCTCCTGCAAAACTGAAAAGGGCTAAGGCAAGGTGTTCTGAGATTGCTACTGACGATGTTGGGATTTGTTTTCTGAACGGTAGGTATATTTTTGCAGGTTTGAGGCCTAAGTGACTCAGGGCGAGTTTCCTGCCCTTCGTAATCAGGTTTCCGAGGCATTCTACTCCTGGAGTAAAGGCACGTAAAGTTCTTCCAAGGACTACCCACTGTATTGGCTTGGCTGTGTTAGGAGGTCCTTGTGCTAGCGCTCCTACCCCCCTTCCTTGGTAAAGTGTACATACAAGTCCAGCGACAGGCTTGGGTTCCGTCTGGAGAGAACTGCTGTGGACAGCTGTTGTTCGATGAAATCGAGTGAGCGAGCAGCTTCTTCTGAGAGGGTCTTTTGTTCCCACGGATGCTTGCCTTTGAGGAGGTTGTACAGCGGGGACGTGATTTCCGGTAGAATAAGGACGACGTTACGCAGCCACTGCAAAGAGCCCACTATTTGCTGTGCGTCGTGGAGCATTTTAATGTCACGGTGAATCTTGACTATTGGAGGAGTCACGTAGGAGTCATCGATTTTTACACCTAGGAACGTGACAGAAGGACTCTTTTTTATTTTAGCTGTGGCTATTTCAAAGCTGTTGGTTTTTAGGACTTCAGAGATTGTTGACACAAGGTTGTCCACATGGCTTGGCGTTGGAGCGGCAACAAGGATGTCGTCCATGTATTAGATGATGGTAGCTTCAGGGTTCACAGATCGAACGGGAGCTAGGGCTCGGCTCACAACAATTTGACAGATGGTAGGAGAATTTATCATTCCTTGGGGAAGAACTTTCCAGTGGAACCGTAAATTGGGCTGCTGACCATTGGGGAACACAACCAAGAAGGCAAACTGCTCTTTATCTTGTTCATGCAGGGGTATGGAGAAGAAACAGTCCTTGATATCAAGCACTGCACATGGCTGGTTTGTTGGAATGAAGGAGTTACTGGGTAGTCGTGTCTGCACTGGACCCATGGGTTGGATCTTTTTGTTAACGGCGCGCAAGTCATGGAGCAGACAAAAGCCTTCACCACTGCGTTTTGGTATAACAAATACAGGTGTATTCCATGGGGAGGTAGATGGCTCAATGTGCCCTTTTTCCAATTCTTGCTGGAGCAACTGAAGAAGGATTGACATTCGAGGCTCAGGGATGGGCCACTGCTCGACATACACTGGGTCAGATGACTTCCAAATTAGTTTGATTGGAGGTGGTGGGTACACTGCAGTGGCCCTTAGCATAAATTTGTCACTCTGACTTCCAGCAGGGTTAGAGCGTCTCTCCCGAACAAGGGTGGACACCCTGACAAAATGTATGGGTGAAGGGTGCTAGTTCTCCCTGGGCCTTTCTTAGTGCAAAGTGTAAACGCTACATGCTGTGTGCTTTTTTGGGCTCGGGATTGTCCTCCAACTCCGCTTACCACAGGGGCTTCTAGTTTCCACTGTGAAGGCCAGTGTAGGTCTGGGTTGACGGTGACTTCGGATCCTGTATCGACCCAAAAGGGAAGACAAATGACGGGGATATCAGGGCTGTTGTGAAGGCGGCAAGTTGCCCACACTATGGCTTTGGCCACCCAGGGGTCTCGCTCTTGCGCTTTCATGGCCATTGCCACCCAGGGGCCTCACCCCCAAGGGGTCGTTGTTGGTAATCCTGGGGGGCTGATGGGTCTGGGTGAGCAATTGGTTGGGTCGTAAGGTTGGTTACTCCTTGAGAGAACAGTGGGAGTGAGGGCTGTTGCGTCATAGGCGTAATTGATCCTTGCGGGAGCATAGGCTGGGCCATAAAGCTGGTTGCTTCTCGGAAAGGCGATGGGTTCGGGAGCTGGTTGCCCCATGCAGGGTTCTCATAGTTGGGCTGCTAGGTATGCCAACTGGGAGGAGGCTGCACGCGGCCTGTCTGCCCCCTCCCCCACCCGTTTTCCTGTTTTTTGCTTCTGCACTCCCTGGCAATGTGTCCCTTTTTCCCGCAAACCCAGTATGGTCCTCTTGGCATGCCTTGGGATGGGGTCCAGGTGGTGTCGGTTGGTTGTGGTTGTGATAGCTTTGTACAGCCATTACTTCAGCTACAGCAGCGCTTACTGCAGCTGGAATTGGGGCTAGGGCGGTGCCTACTGCGGCTTGAACTGGGGCCAGGTTTTCCTCTCTTGCTACGTGTTTGATCATTGCCACGATACTGGCGCCAGGTGGCACTGAGCGCAGGATCTCTTTAGTGGCCTGATTGCATTGTTGTCGCAGGTAGCCCGTGATGACGGGACCTTTGGCTTCTGCTGGTAGATCAGAAGCATCTATAGCAGCTTGAAGGTGGTCTACGAATTGAGTAAAGCTTTTTGCTTTCACTCTGTTTAATAGCAGACCATAGGGCCAGCTTGGCTACTATTCTGCAAGTGGTATGGATAGCTTCCTTGGCAGCGTGGGTTGTAGCCACGACTTCTGGGGCTCGTAGCCCTTGGGCTTGTGCCTGAGGACTAACCATATTTGGATCTTTCCCATCAGCCGTTGTAAGCTGGAGTTGTGCAGCGGGTGGTTATCGCCAGCGACTCGGGCAAGCATATTTAAACAGTTGTCTTCCCATTCTTGTTTAAACACTATCATTCCTGCACCATCAAAAATCATCCTGCATGTCTGTTTAATATCGAAAGGGAGCATGTCGTCATTGCCCAAAATTCAGTCCATCATGGTAGAAACCATCACGGAATTTATTCCTTTTTCGGCAATAGCTTTAATGAATGCTTGCATGTCTTTGGGGTTTACTGGGGAATAAGCTGGTGGATCGTTGTTTATTCTCCTGCCTGGGAATACTAGCGCCGCAGACGGAGCTAAGTCAGCACATGCCCTCTGAATTTCTTTCCAGTCCGTAAGCGGCATAGTTTTTTGTAAGCTTTTCTTGACCGTGCTTGATGCAGGCAGACCGGTAGGTTTGGTAAAAGCCGCTGGTATTCTTTCCCTATCTGAATCGGAATCTGAGCTAGATGAGTGCCGCGTTGTATTCCGCGCGTGCCACTGCCACCGGTCATTGGAGCTATCATCCGACTCAGAGGCGGAAGTCAAATGATAAGGGACTTCCAGGTTGGGGTGCCTTTTAGCTGGGTTCCGCCCTCTCTCTCTCCCGTGGGCAGGTTTCTTCCCTCCCCTTCTCCTCCTCCCTTCTGGGGAGCTTCTTTCTTTATATGGAAAAGTTTTGGGGCGGTTCCTTGATTGGGCTTTGGGGGTCTCTGCCCTTCCGCCAATTGCACTCTCCTCCCCCTTTTCCTCAGGGTCCCATTTGCATGCGTCTCTGGCGGGAAGTGACTCTTCACGCCGCCCTTCTCCCTCCTTCCCGGCGGCATTTTGTGGCGCAAATGGTGGAGGTTTTTCCCAAACTTCCTTAGGGCCCTTGCTGTCAAAATCGTCCTTAAGCTCACAAATGGTATTACTTTCTAGCTGTTGGCCCTGTTTTACGGTTAAATTGGGAGTAGGACTGAGGGACTGAGGCCGCGACTGAGAGCAGTCTTTAGTTTCAGGCAGCAGGTCAGAATCCACAGGGCAAACGCTGAACGCAGTTTACGTAGTAGCTCCTACGCCCACTTTCGGCGTGACTCTTAAGCAACTCTGAGCTGCTTTCCAAGTTTTTTGCTCTACTAATGCTTTTTGTAGCGCTTGCGTAACCCTCCCCAGCTTTTAAGACACTTGCTGGATCCAGAGGACATAACTTCGTCTGCAAGCACTTTAGTACACTTATCCCAACACTCTGAATGCAGAATGTCTGCATGACGATCAATAGCACCTAGTTTCAACAATTGCGTAACCACACATTTAAAGTCTTTTACTTTACAATCGATCCCCCACTGCCTATGCAGTTCCAGAACTACCTTGACGAGAGCGTTCATCTTGGCGGTACGGGAGCATCCTCCCCACCAAAGTCAGTCCCGCTGCTCTGGCTGTCTTTCACTCGTCCAGGTGACTCCCGATCTCCCGGCCGCACCTGCCCGTTTGTCGGGGGTGGTTCCTGGGTTTCGGCACCACTTGTTGCCTCTGCCGAGGCTGGCGACCTGGTTCGAGAAAGACACGACGACCCACTTACATTTTGTTCAGGCAAATCACTCACAGACACCAATATGGTGGACGGTGAAATGCGTTTATTTGCTGCATGCGCTTTCTTATATAACCACAGTGTGCTTGCATCACTGCCGCAATGTCACTTGCCACCATGCTATTAGCCAATGTCATTGGAGAGGATGGGTCCTATCTTTCTGTACATCATGAGATCTTCCAATCGGGCCTCCCTATCTAACCACAACAATGCCACTCCTTCTTTTGCTTTTTTGGCATTTGGTTTCAGTGTTTTTTGTGGCTGGAATAGCACACAGTATCACGTTCCAGCCTATTCTGGAAAAATCAGCAAAAAGATAAGTATGTCTGCTCCCAAGATTGGGAAAACTGTCGTCTACAAGGATGGTTCAAAAACTGTAAAAATAATTCTCAGCTGGTCATTAAGAAAATACTCCAAACAGTCAGGAAAGGCTGGTTCCTTTCAAGTTCACCAGAAAAGTTTGGCTAGTGTGGTTATTGGCATGAGACTGTGAACAAAGTTTTTACATAAAGTATGAATTTTAATTGGTTTATCCTTGCTAGGCTTCATTCACCTTAATACTAGGAAAGAAGAGATCATCAAAGGAGGAGTGAAGTTTCTGTTTTATGGTACATGTGAGACTGTATATCTAAAGATGTGATCAGGAGCATGTGTTGGATATGACAGGGAAGAACCAGCAGCAGCGCTGATGTTCCTGGTCTGAGTAAGCTGGTGTCTCTATTTATGCCCCAAGAAAATTTAATTTACATTTCCCTTTTAACTAACAGAAACTAATTAGCCAGGCCCACTATTGTCAAGTGCTTGAACAGAATGTTGTGTAGATGTTAACTCTAATTACAATTCTGTTGCTAGCTTTGTATCCAGAAAGGATGTCCTCTCAACAAATCATCATTTCCTCAACAACAAAAAAAAAAAAAAGCAAAAATAAAGCTGGTTTTATCAACTGCCTGTGTGTACAAGAGCTAATTAACAGTAAACCCTATGTAATGCAGGCAAATCCTTTCATAGCTGTTTTGTACCCTGTCACAGTATGACTTCAAGAGAATTTCCCAGCAGCTCTCAGTAGTTGCTGGGGAGGGGAACCACCTCTAATAAACTGCTTATGTTCATAGCTTTCACAACGCTCTGCTCCATTGCTTGGAGGAAAGCACTCCATATGCTCTCTGTTTTTATAGAATAATTATTGTTGTTCTGGAGGGGCAGAGATTCTCTGTATAAAATAAGGGAAAATAAGATCTGTGAGTACCAGCTAAGCTGCATTACTTGGTTGGTACAAGATGTTACCTGAGGGAGACTCTTAATATGGAGCTTTCTAAAGCTGTGTCAGAAGAGAGCAGTTGAAGAAACAGGTTTATTTCTTAAGAATCCAGAGTAGAGAAATAGTTTAAGATCCTTCCTCCGTGGGTTGCATAGATCTTACACATCATCAAACAGGACAAATTCACAGAATCACAGAATGAGTTTGGTTGGAAAAGACCTTTGGGATCATCAAGTCCAACCTATCACCACCTTATCAACCAAACATGGCACTGAGTGTCTTTTGTGTCCAGTCTTTTTTTAAACAGGGACACTGACTCCACCACCTCCCTGGGCAGCCCATTGGCCCTTTCTGTGAAAAGCTTCCAAATGCCAACCTAACCCCCACTCATAGCAGGACATAGTTTGTCCTGCTGCTGGTTTCCTGGGAGAAGAGACCAACTCCCACCTGGCTAGAACCTTCTTTCAGCTTCATGACAAAGATTGATAGAGAAATCCCTGTTCTGTGGGAGGGCTTGCCTCTACTGAACTGGTTCTGAAGCCAGACCTTTGCTGAGGGTAATTTATTTCTTGCCATGGCATTTCCCTGCCTGGAGCTTTAGGAGGAGTAGATTTGGAGTGTACCATGAACAAAAGTCACTGCAGTGGTCTTGTGACCTCATCCATTTTTTTAACACGTCCACATTTTAAGACCGGTCTTCTTGTGAAAGGGTGTAGGTGGGTATTCCTTCTTTCCTGTTGTACAGATAGAATCCTACAATGGTTTGGGTTGGAAAGGACCTTAAAGCTCATCCAGTTCCAACCTCCTCCGCCATATACCGGGACACCTCCCACTAGCTGAGATTGCTCCAAGCCCCATCCAACCTGGCCTTGAACTCTTATAAGGATGGAGCAGCCACAGCTTCTCTGGAGACCTGTGCCAGGACCTCCCCACCCTCACAGGGAAGAATTTCTTCCTCCTATCTGGCCTAAATTTCCCCTCTTTCAGTTTGAGGTCTGACCTCAGTTAATAAATTGCTCATTGTGTTAAAGCTCCTGTTCTGTACCGCGTTCAGAAAGATTTGTGGTCAGTGAGGGTTTGTGCTTCATCTGCTTTACTCAGCAGGGTTGGCTGGCATAGACTCATGGTAGGGAAGGACTTAGTAGGGTATGCTACTATAGAGAGAATAAACTGTTACAGTCAGGAGAATGAAAGAACTGGAAGCAATTCTCACATAATGCTGTTTAAAATCTATTCTGAGACTCCAGTACTTTGAGGATCCTGTTGAGAGAGCGTAGGTCAGAAATCTAATGTTTCTAGAAGTTTGTTACAAAAGGAGTAGAATGTGAGCAATAAACTCTTGCAGGATCTTGGTACTGTTGATGCTCACTGACCAAGTTTCTCAGCAGCTGTGCTCATTTTTGATAGGAAAGTTCTTTGTTTGGAAAACTGACTAAATTATCTTTACTGAAACTATGAGCAAAAAAAATGATGAGTGATAAAGGCCAGATGTGATAGGTGACTGCTAGAAGAAAAGAAGCAATAGGAAATGCAAATTAAAAAATGTTTTGTTAGAATGGAAAACAACACACAGTGCCATTGCAGAGGTCATTTCTTTTGTTTCTTATCACCCTTGTGTTGTGTTTCTGTATTGATTTGGCTACACAAATAATATACGATGCAGAAATGAAATTGTGCCGTGGAGAAGTGACCTTATTATAAAGCAACAGTATATATCTCACCACTCTTGAATGGGTTTCTCTCATGGCTGGAAATAAGGATTTAATTTAGATTTAATGTTGTTATTAATTAATTATCTATTATTAAATATACATTTGTAGAGCATTAGAAATGTAGAAGATTGGGTAGGAAGTAAAATGGAAGTAGGAATAGGGAATTAGAGATATGGAAGTAGGGTTGTTTAAACCTCAGTGAATGGTTACTTAATAATTCATTAATATTTAATATATAATAAATCAGAGCTAAATCTTGTGGTCTTACTTCCAATCTACCTGTGCAATGTAGGATTTGTCACTCTTTCTAGTTAGAAAAATTTACATGACAAATGTATTTGAATTGAGAGCCCAGCCCAGACTTAACTCTCTGCAATCTGGCTTACTGCTTGTGACCTTACTCAGTTGTGAAGGAGCTGCAATTCCTGCATGAAATGGGAAGCTCTTGGCTGGGGTTCTTTAGAGCAGCACATCCCTCCCGTTTGCTTTTCATTGCCTGTTTAACACCAGTTTTCTGGATCAATGGAGCGTAGAACATGTAATGCAGATGATAATTTGCACATTGACATTACCTTTTTTGTTTTACACGTCAAAATGTATGTTTACTTCTCAGTTCAATTGCAACAGCTTTTCCAGCGTTGGATCAAAACTAGCAGATGACTTGTTAATGATGATAGTATAGTTGTCTGTCAGTCCTCATTTGTTTTTGCAAGAATGAAAATACCAGTGTTCAATTTGATACTTTACTAGTGTGTAGTAAACACACTGACAAACGAGTTAAAGTAATTAAACCATCTGTAGGTTTCAAGGAATTAACAAAGTTTTGACTTTGGCGTTGTGTGTGGGAAGTTGTACCTCAGCATTTACCAAAGGTGGAAGCATTACCACAAATACCAGCAATCATGCAGGAAGAGAGCATTAGGAAATCAAGTCATCAGACCAAATTACTTAATCTTACTATATTTTTTTTCCATGCTGTAAAGTAACAGGGCGGGAAAATGTCTTTTAAATTATCTGTACCTTTGGGTAGTAGTTTCAAAAAACTAAATTCAATTTCTAGTGGGAAAGGAGGGCTAATACTAAACTCGTTTCCCATGCCATGCCCTCTCTTTGTTAGTTAAGCATCTCCTTTCTGTAAAGTAGAGGTATATTGCCTCTTTTCTCCCTGGTGACACTGGTAGTGGGTAGAGCTGAACAAGAATGTAGAGCCTGTACCTTCATTGAGACTGCCTGTTTTCCCAGGAGTGTGTGTTAGAGAGGCTTTAGAGAAGAGCTGTTTGAAATAGTACCTTGTGTCTTGGAATGAAGTTTAGGAACAGCTAAAGCTTACTTTGGCTGGAAGTGAAGGTGTAGAGCCAGATTCTCCTCTAGAAGTGCACAGGTAAAGGAGACATTTGGTTAAGGATGGCACTAAGTCTAGCAGACTGAAAGGCAGAGTTGGGTGTCTGTGAGGTACAAAATGGGTGAAATCTGAGAGCCATTCAAAGCAAAAAAATGACAGTGCATTTCTAATGAAGGTTATTAATCCATGGAATGATTTTCTGTGGCAATGTTCTCTTCTCCAGCACTAGACTTGTGAAATCAAGACTGGAAATTTTTTCTTGCACGCAAGATGAGTTTGTGGCAAGCTTGGAGGCAGAGGGTAGTGTGGCTCCTCCTGCCATGTGACAGGACACTTCAATGTCTGTGGCAATAGTTTCCAGGTGTGATCAGCTCTTGGTTCATAGTCTAAGCTAGAATGTCCTTTGAATTTTGATTCAGAGTACTGTGTTGGACACAGACAAGCAAATCCAGCTGCTGAACCCTGGCTTTGGCTCCTGTCAGCTGTGGGTGAGGCACAGAGTGAGAAATCTTTACACAAGATTTCTGTTCTGTTTACATATGCTTGCTCATTAGCAGTTAGGTCAGGTAAAATTCTGAGTTTTCAGACTGTCCTTTGCTAGAAGAGATGAGAAACTCATTCGGATCTTTTCTGTGCTTTTGTCAAAGAGATTTGTGCTTTTTTCTTCAATCTGATGTAAATTTTTAATGATGCCATCTTCACTTGCTGGTGAACAAGATCTTTTGCAGACATATTGGCTGTTTCATTAATAGAAGATAATGTCGAAAATCATTTCTGTAGTTATCTGAGATTGTGCAAATGATAAAACAGTCAAGGAAAGATTATGGGATAATGTGAAGAGTAGGTGCTGGCTAGTTCTGATTGAGCTTTTCTTTAGCAGAGGATTGTGAGGAGGTAACTCTGTATTTGCCTGTTGTGGTACATTTCTCAGCAGAGCTGGTAGTTTCTCATACTAGAGTTGTGGCAATTATGCTGAAATCTGAGAAAAATACAACCTCATCATCAGGAGAAGGGCCAAGCTTTGGTCAAATATGGTGCAGTCATGATATAATCCCTGATTTGTCAATGATACAAAATTTTTCTAGTAATGCCTAAAGGAAAACTCTCTGAAATGCCATCAACCTTTTTAATGAAAAGTGTGAACTTTTTCCTCAAAAAATTTGTCTTGGACTCCCAATACTCTGCCTGTGACATAGTGTGTCCTTTGGAAACACAGGATTTCGAAACAATACACCAGTACTCTTAAAATGTGCACCGCCTCTTAAAATGCTCACTTGGATTTTTGTTACATATTCTTATTGTATTCACTATTCCATTTTAACTCATAGTTCTCTACTTGTTGCAAATCCAATAATGTTTAGATATGTCACTGAAATTAGGTAGTACAGATATGTCTTAGAAAGCACAGAAGCTGTAAAGCACCATAATGAGTGAAAAGAAGTGGTGACAGTGGAAAAGTATAAAGAAGCAAAAGGATGGATGATGTAGTTTTATTTTTTTCCATTTCTTTTGCTCAAATTAATCCCACAAGAGGATCTGTAGGCCTGATATAAGTGTAGGTCCTGCTGAAGAGGAGACAAGACACTGCAGTCCCTGCTTTTGATGAAAAGCAAAATTGATCAGAAAATAATGCTGGGAACATGGACCAGGGTATGCAGGTCCTGTAGGCTGGTTGGTCAGAAGCAAAGAAACTGCAGTGACATGGCAGACTGGAAGGAAGATGTGTAATTCCAGAAGGGCAGATCAGCAGCATGGCAGTGGCCAAACCCATCTAAGCTCCCAGCAGGCTTCAATCAGCCATGGGGATATTTTCAGCTCATGCCAGTGGAGTCTGTACCCGTGGGCATTGCTCTGCTTGAGTGAATAGCCTTCCTTAAAAAATATGTGCAAATTTCAGAAGTAAATCACATCTTTCCCTGCCCCTAATGGACCGATGAAAGAAAAAAAAGAAAAGGTAAAAAGTATTCCTGCATCAAAATGGACCACAAGTTGTTAATATGCGTAGTCTCAAACACAGCAGGGATAATAGACAAAGAACAGATTGAAGAGATAATATCCTGGCTTTAAAACTGACCTCAAATGAGCTTCAGACTCTGTGAGACCTAAATGGCAAAAAAAGTCAGCAGGATCCACTACCTGCCAGCGTACTGGTACTTAGGCTTGGGGATTTGATGGCATGGGAAAAGGAAGAGGGTAGTGACTGAAAGAGGAAAAAGAGATTTTTAAGCTGGATCACTGTTTCCTCCGATGCTTTGCATGTTCTGTTCTGGAACTTCAGCATCTGTCAGAAGACAAGTTTCTTTAACATTTAGAAGCTGCATAGATAAAGCAGTAAATTCTGGAATGTTCTATCATACAGAAATTTGGGAGAAGGAAGAGCTATTTTACCAAATGATCATTTTCCTCAATGTGGGTTATACTGTACTACAAAACAATCCTAATAAAAGAGCAGTTGGAGAGTCTAAGGGTTGCTCTTAGCAGTACCCTCACCATGGCCACGAGCTGCTTTTGTAATCCAATCTGTGGAATTACAAAATCTCTGTGCTGTGGAGATAGTGGGAGGTTGCTGTGTGCACAAACACAACCCCATGGCCAGCAGAGCTGAGAGCAGGATGATGCTCACAAAGGCTGGTTTCCCTTGGCTCCTTTACAGCCTCCAGAGTGGATGAGATTCCTTTGGCTGTGGATACGGAAGAGAGCAGTGACAGTGGGTGAGATTGGAGCTTCTGTGCTGAACTTTTCTGCTTAGAATGGCCTTTGGGGAGATGGTAGCAGTGGGAGGATGACTAGAATTGAGAGTAGTTGCAAGCTGCTCTGGAGTTTCTCTCTGCTTCATTTGGTAAAATAATGATGGGGAGATGACTGATGAGTTATTAACATCGAAGAACTTTTGGGCATAGCATTGGATAAGAGGTGACCCTGTATAAACCTGTGTCAGGAACAACATATCAGTTTGATATGAGCTTTCTTCCCCAGTTAGCAAATGGGGTTTTCTAATGGTTGATATAATTTGTGTAAGATGTTTAGACAGTATGCTATTCCAGTGAAATAATAGTGATGAATCCAAAAGCAGAATCAGGCATACTCAGAGAATTCCTTATACCCTGCTCTTTATCTGCCTTCAATTTTCCTCTATACTTATGAACGCTGGCTGCTTTTCTTCCCTGCTATACTCCACAAAGATAAATCTGCATATTTAGAACTCAAGTGATGAGTAGCTTAAGTCTATGTGGAAGTTAACAGCATCATGGCCATTACTAGTCTTCCAATAAATGTCTCAAATGCTATATTTATATAAACATGCCAGTGCAGAGTGAAGTGTGACTGTTTTGATTTAGGCTTTGAAGGAAACATTTTTTAACTGTAGGTGTGCATGAATGTACATAATGCATGAAAGATATGAATGCATATTTCCAAACACATCCTCATACATATCCTCCATGCATTCTCATCTCAAACAGGTCCAAAAGATGCTTTAATGCCACCGCTTATTAAAAAAACTCAGCTGAAACATGTATAAGCTCTTATTACAGAACTTATTATTGGATATGACAAGAAACTTGAAGATTGGGAACACAGTGTGAAAGTTCTACTCTCGTCTGTTTTTTTCATGTCCCCTTTTGTTATCATAGAATCAGAGAATGGTTTGGGTTGGAAGGGACCCGAAAGATCACCTTGTTCCACCCCCAGCCATGGGGAGAGACACTTTCCACTATCCCAGATTGCTCCCTTTCCAACCTGGCCTTGGGCACTGCCAGGGATGGAGCAGCCACAGCTTCTCTGGGCAACCTGTGCCAAGGCCTCTGCACCCTCACAGGGGAAAATATAATGTAAATTTCCCCTCTTTCAGTTTTGATGTTTGTTTTTTCTCTTCTGACAGTGTCCAGTGCTCAGCCTTAGTCTGACTGTTCCCTTGTGTGCAGGGCCTTGTTCCCCTTGGAGAAGTGCTTGGGCAGAGGTTGGAGGTACATCTTCAATGTACAGAACTGTTTTTCATAAAGGGGAAACGTAAAGTCATAAAGACTTCAGAGAAAGGAATCTGGTTCTGAGTGTCAGATTTGGCTCCCAAGTACAGTTTTTGAAGGCTGTTGTACTGTTCTCAAACACTTGTACTGTTCTCAAACACTTAAACAAAATATCTGCTCTGTGCTTCTTAAATCTTCTGAATGCTTACTTTCAGAAAAGACTGGTATTCCAAAAAAGCAGGCAGGTATAGAAAGAGAGATTAGTACATTTTCTGAAGAAAGATGTTGATTTGGGAATAAAGTAAAAATGAAGGACATGAGGTAGAGAAACCTTCTTGCTTCTCCTTAGAGGTAGACAATCCACCTGTGCAGTCTGCAGGCACAGTCATGTGTGGGTTTGGATATTTCTTCTGTTGATTAGTTCAACTTCAGCAAACACTTAACTGCAAGCGCTTTCCACCAGTGGAATTAAAAAAGTGTTTAAAGAAAATAACAAAAGGAAGAGCACAATATTCAAACAGTTTTTCTCCTAATAATTATTTAAAATATTCCCGAATGTTCCTTCACGTTCTCTATTCTTTGTATTTATAGAAACCTATTGCAGGGCAGAATGCTCCAGTTTTGAGCTACAGTGTGCATTATCTGTGTGACCCAGCTCCCACTGGATGTTTTGGTACCTACAGATTTGCTCTGGGTTCTACCATGTGTTTCTCAAGTGATGTAACAGGCCCTGCCATGGGGAGTGCTCCTGGATCTGACAGTGAATGAACAGCAGACAGTGCCACCAAAGCAGGCCATGTTTCTGTTGGAGAAAAGGGTGTTTTCTTGATTAATAATTTCATGTGCACAGGCATGATGAGCCAGCTGACTGCCACTGGTTGCAAAGAAGCAGGCTGAGTTGATTGCTTCTAACAGGAATTCTTTATGCAGAGAGAAACTCCTTGAGCTAATGCTGAGGGTTTTGGGTTCAGAGCAGTCCATCAGCATCCATGGTCATGACAGCTCTAGTTTCCTTTATTTAAAGCAAAATTTATTTTTTTCAAGCAAAATGGGGAATATGGCAACTTTATAAAGCAGATTGCTCTTTTACTTGCTGAACTGGCTTCACCTGTGAGTCCAGTGTAGCAGGTTTAACTGGCTTTGTGTCACAGATAAATCAATCTACATTATATGGGGCCTGGCTTGGCATGTTTCAAAAAGAATGCTGATCTGAATAGCATTCCTTTTTTAAGTTCTTCACAAAAGAAAAAGCTCAGCCTAAAAATGGCAGGGGTGCAAGAGATTTTCTTAGGACTTTTCAGTTTTAGAGGAGGAGAAGCCCATTAAAAGCCTTGATATTGATGCTGTAGTCCTAGAAATTTCAGTAGTTATTCCTAGTCAGATGTGTTAACAGGGAGTTAAAATTTAGAGTCCTTAGTAATTTACAGTGAAAACATACCAGAGTGGTAGTTCTAAATTATGCCATTCAGCTTTAAAACCAGTTTTAAAGAAATTCATTGATCACTGTGTGTTAATAAAAATGCCATCGATTTTTGTTCAGTACGTATCAATGTGTAGAATGCTAGGCTGTAATAATTTTCAAAGCTATACTTAGTATTTTTTTTCTTTATCCTCATTTACTTTGCTGAGTGAAATGGGGACTCCTACGTTCTTAAAAAAGAGGTGTGAGTCGAACATACCTTTACAGGCATTGATATAAGAACCAGTGTGGGTAAGAAAAAAGCAGTTCTGTCAACAGGTACCTGTTTGTCCGCATGAGCCTTGGCTGAGCTGTGTCTGCTCTTTAGTGATGTGTAACTGCTGAATGGACCCAGACACAAACTGCAACCCTCAAGTCATTTTACATATTGAAAAGTTGTGGCTAGTTGACAATTTGCCCATCTCTGGATTAAATGTGGAATTGTTAGTAATTGTGTAACTGTGAGATCAGCTGTGAGTTAAAATTTGTGTTTACTCATGAGAAAAACTCCTAATCTGCACATAAATAGGACCATTTATCAGTATTCAAATACCCTTCGATTAGGAGGAGGGAGGGGGAAGGGTGCCTTGTTCTTGAACAAGAGAATATAGCTAAGCAGTCTTGATGTAAATAACATCAGATGAATCCTTGCTACCCCTGGGGTGAGCACCAGGCACTCTGGACGTTTTGGCTGTCAAACTTTGCACAGCAAAGAGAGGCTGTTGAAACATTCACAAATTTGCTTCCCAGCCTGGTTGTTTATCTTGTATGTTTTAAATACTAAGATTGTCACTACAGGATTAGTAGAATCCATCAGATCTCTGAAAGGGCAGCTTCAAAGTTGGCTGAACCCCCACTGATGGAAGGGGTGAGGAATGCAGAATGTGGGAAGCACCCATCAGGAAAAAATAATGCCTTGGTAACAAGAATTTAGGAGAAGGAACTGCTTAGCAAACATTCGAGGTTGTAATGAATCCTGTTTGGATATACAGATAAAAACTCCAAGGATGAGAATGTTGGTACAGGAACTTGCAGTCTTCTGACAGCTTAGCTTCAAAGCTCAGTTTCTTTACATCTCATACCAGGTGGGTCAATGCCAAGAGTGGAGAAACAGGTGGTGTTTGTCAGCTTTACTCCATGGGCCAAAACTCGATTTCCTCTCCCTTTTCTGCTGCACTCCCCAGTCAAAAGTGTGAGACCAACTGTGTACTCATCTAAATCAGTAATTAGGCTTTAATACCTGCTCTCAGGGCACTGTGGGAATTGCAGATGTCGTTTTGGAGTGGATGGAATGGTATGAGCCCTGTTGCTGAGCATCCTTGTCCATCTTGGAATACTAACTTTGAACTCAGTGTCAGTTTGGTGTGTGGGGAGTGGGTGTTACTTGTTTCTAAATGTGAAAACAGTACACATTTAAGAGGAAATACATATATATTATTCATTTCTCCCAAGGGAATACTGGAATCTTACTTTCAACTCTTAGCCACAGTTTCTAGTTTAAGAGGCAGGATTTTCATGTCGTGGGGTTTTTTTCCTCCCACAACCTCCCCACCTGATGCCTTTTCCACTTATTAATTGGGTATTCTGCCCTCAGTTGAGGGAGAAATGTGGGATAGCAAATTAATTATATGGGGTTGAGCTGTGATTCAGAGCCATGTTTCTTGGACTGCTAAGCCTGTTTTGATGAGCATGAAAATCCAGAAACACCTAGCAGAGATTGTTTCCATCCCCTGGAGTAGATTTCCTGGGCATAAAGGAAAGCAGTGGCTATATCAGGAGTTTCCTATTGGTGGGTTAGTAGTGGAGCTAAGAAATGTAAGAAATGTGAGCTAGGACTAACTTTTGGCTGTCTATTAATTATGCTAGACAGGCAGGACTGATATGGAACTACCTGTGCTTGCTTGACTTTAGCTTTTCTGAGCTTTTTCAGTCCTCCGTGCTTTTAAAAATTATTTTAACATGATGGGGGCTTTTGATAGTGTATTTTTTGTCTTTATAAGCATTGCTCATGGAATTAGTTTTAAGTGGGCAGTAGTGTGAGGGGAGAAAATGTCAGGAATTGCAGTCATGGAGGTGGCTGTGGGACAGAATGTAACAAAAGTAAGTGGATTAAGTCCTTAATGCACTAGAGAAAAGGAGATTTGTGTGTCCAGCTGCCTGTGAAGCTAAACAGTTTGTTGAGTGCATATGCAAAAAAAGGATTGGATTAAAAAAAACAAAATGGGAGGAGATTTTGTGATTTCAACTGCAGCTCTGGTCAGTGCCACCTTGCAGGGATCCGTGTTGAACAACCCCAGCAATGACCCAGCAGAAAGGTAAACAGCTTAATGGAATTCAGAGTATTAAAGGTAAGGTTCTGCAAGCATGAAAATATGCAGAGAACTGAGGCAGGAGAACTGATGATATTAGCAGAACAGAGAGAGAAAAAGCAAAGTCAGCCCAACAAACACAAGTGAAAATAACCCCAGTGATGGGGTGGCACCCTGAAAACTGAGCTTAGGAAATAATCCATGAAAGCAGTGGTGAAGTGATAACAAGGAGCTGCAGAGACTTGGCATCTGGTCCTGAAGCAAATAAACCACAGGGTTGTTGACTCTGGGGCTTAGCTCAGCAGCAGAGAGAGGAGAAGCTTCTGGGTGTGTGACCACATCCAAGGCTGGTATGTTTGTGACTGACAGGATTTTATGCAAGGGTAGTGGATTTGGGAGTAAAGGCAACTGATCACTGTTTGAGTGGAAAATACAGATTTTCCTGTATTTTACTGATTTTTTTAGCATTTAAGTATGTTCTTTTATTGCACATTGTACTATCCCTTTTATGCTTCCTTTTTAAGCTCACTTGGTAATATCTTTAGGTGGTACCTCCTGAAAATTCAGGTATAATATAGCATATTTCACATTAGCAACTAAAATGCTTGTTTAGTGAAGTCATTGAAAATGATTTCTTTTTTTCCAATTACCTACTAAAATGAGGACATTCTTTCAAAGTCAGTGGAGTTCACGTGATGAATCATAAGGATCCATTTTGAACCCTCCTTGTACTCTATAACAATAGAAGGGCTACAAACCTCATTTTATTTTCTTCATTACTTATTATGTCCCCTTAAGAACTATTTTTTTATTACAGTCTATCATGTGAATATTATTTGGACTACTTTTAGAGTACACAGTACTATGAAACTCCAATTACTTACTTTGACAACTGTTATGCTAGTTATTAATATATACTTTAAAGCTGAGAGTTCTCCTGCCTCTTTAGTCAGTCTGTGGTTTGGTGTTGTTTGTTAAAAATTATATGACTTTTCATACAGCATAAAAATGGATTTTAAATATTCCTCTGCTCAAGAGCATTAGGCAGTATAAGCTCCATAGGAGGCTTTTGGTGGTCAGTGTTTTTCATAACTGCCTATTAAAGAGTTTCTTGCATCAGCAATATAGAAAGACATGTGAACAAAGAGGAGCACTGTTTGGGGTGGATATGACAGATTCTTTAAACTCTGCACTCAAAATCACAGAGTAACCATTGGGGTTAGAAAGGGCAATGCGTTTTAAGGCCAGACTCCCTGGAGGATGTGGTACTCGTCTCATGTTCCCCAAACACCATAACCTGTTTCCCAGTCAGGCAACATTCCCCTTCCTTTATTTGCAAGCTTAGAGTTTCCATCATAAACTCTGTGAATTGCAGTGGGCCTTTGTGTGAATGTGTTTACCCTGGGAAAATGTGGTAGTGGTGCTTTAAATACTGCGTGTGGGAGTATGGGGCTTTCTCAGAGGTAATGTAGTCACACCTTCATGCACCATACCAGGTGAGATGGCACTGCTTCAGGAAAGGTTGTAAAAGGAAGAATAAAGGGTTGGATGAAACAATACAGTATTTCTGAAGGGGACTCTTTAAAATTTTCCGTAGCTGTGCGGTTCATTGTTATTAATAGGCTGTAATGTACCTTTCATCATCATTTAGGTGTAACTGAGGGAGGCTTTTAGAGCACAGCAGTGACATTTCCACAATCTTGACAACAGTTCATCTATTTCCTGGGCTTACCAGGCAATGGTTTCAGCACCATCTTACTCTGCAGTTGCCATGCTGTCTTTTCACCCATCTTTTCACCCATCTTTTCAGCAACTGACCAGCCATTGTTGGAAGGATGTTAAATGCTCTGAGCGCGTTCATGTTGGTAAGTTGTTGGTATGCTGTGAAAATGCCTAATTTAAGGTACTGCTTTGAGGTTTTCTCTGGAGGGAGCCTGATTTCTCCATTGCTTCTGTAGATGATCTCCAGATCTTGCCTGTGAAGTTCCCTCTCACTTCCTCCATACTCAGGAAGGCACATTGTGTTGGTAGTCTGGGAATTTTTTTCCTTTGCTTGTTTTCCCCTGAATGCAGGAGCCCATGAGTTGATGTGGGTGGTGCCAAAGTCAGCGTAGGCAGATCTCTTGCAGGAAACTGCAGTTACATGTGTCCTCACTTTGCCATTGCAGATTTGCATTTGCCATCAAAGTGCATGTTGTGTTTCCTTGTCCACACGACTCCTCACATATGCATGGGGGTTTGTAAACAAAATTAGAATTGGTATAATGATTAAAACCAAGCGAATTCCTGCCATGGGTCAGTGTGTTTGCCCTGACTTCTCATCTGGGCTGGAATTCCTGTCATAAGGCAGTTAATGAGCTTTCCACGTGAGTGTGTTTTATGTACCCAAGCATTCTTTGGTCTCTCAGCCTTGCTGTGTGAGTAAAGTCTCTGATTCTGATTGCTAGAACCCCCCTGATTGCTGCGGGAGTTATTGGTGGCCTCTTCATCATTGTCATCATGGGCCTGACGTTTGCTGTGTATGTTCGGCGCAAAAGCATCAAGAAGAAGAGAGCTCTGCGAAGGTTCCTGGAGACTGAGGTGAGCCTGGGCTGCTTCTCACAGGCTGTTGGAGGAGATAGGCAAGGCTGCTTTCATATTAGAGCTGTTCAGGTCTTCAGCTACCTGAGAGGCCTGTAGAAATCCTATTGCTTACTTGTGCAGACTAAACTGGTGAAAAGAACAAAGTTATTTCAAGATGCTGATTTTCTGCACAAGGACAGATTCATGGCTTCTGAAGACCAGGAAAAGTTGCCCATGAATACTAGAAGGCATATCTCACCAGATTTCTCAACTCCCATCACGTTCTCCACTGAACTTCCATCCCAGTTCATCAGTACATTTAGCAGCTTGCATGCTTAAATATTACAGGGTTTCATTCTGGCTGTATTGAGGTTGACTTTTAAGTAAGTTCCTTCAGCAAGCTCTGCTACAAACTTCATACTTAAAGGCAGATGTTGTACCTTACTGTTGTTTCCCAGTGCCTACAATGCCTTTATAGTCCAGATTTTGTCAAAGCCTGTAGTAATGATCAGTAATAATAATGTATTTTATTAAGCCAAGATACTTCACAGAGCTTAACCAATTGAAGTTCACAGTTTTACTGTCAAAAACATGTAGCAGAGCTATAGCAGAGTGCTGTGACAGCTCCATCCTGCTCTTTGAAGTGTCATTAGTGAAGGGGGCAATCTAGGAAGCATATTTAAATATAACATTAAATGTATATCAGCTACTGCAGTGGTTATTACTGCCATCTCCTCAGTCCTATACTTGAGACACTTTGCAAATGATGGTATTTTTAAATTAGGGTGCCCCTTTGTAAGATAATAAAGCTTGGAAATGCTGTTAGCTATGACTCTTTGATAAGGCATTATTAACAGTGCTGTTTTGTCTTCTGTTCCAAGAGTTCTGCTCCCACTCATCTCCACAGTAGAGCCTGGGAGTAAATGATTTATGCATCCCCAGTCTGTTTGCACAAGTATCTTCATGTTTGGCTAGAATTTGTGTTGTTTGTTAAACACTGTATATAAAGCTTCACAATACTCAGTGCCTTTAGGTGAATAAATCTTGCCATTTTATCAACATAAATTATTTTAAGCAGGTGGTTCTCCTTGCACTGGCTTTGAAGTCCAGATTTCATTTTTCCTTTGGTCAGATAAAAGCTGTGGCTGTCAACAGTCCTGAGGGACCAGGGCCTCCTGCTGAACATGTGGAGAGGCTGCTGTCTTGGCTGAGAAACTGAAGATTAAATCAGGAGCATCCTGAAATAAACCCACAAGCAATTAGCTGTAGTTGAAGTCTCTCTTTCTAGCTGGAGGCTGTAACAGGACTTCCTCTTTCTGTAGATCATTCTCCATAAAATTCTACAAGTCTGCCTTTAGACCCCCACAACACATCCCCACCTCTCCCTGCCATTCCTGTGTTGGTGGACTGCAGCACAGAACCTCTTGTCATCCTGCACAAACTGAAAATACAGAAGTGTGCTGCCAGCGTGCCTAATTTTCTTTTACAGTAACCTTTTCTTTCATGGTATAAATACTGAACATCTAAAATGGGAAGGAGGAAAGAGAAATCACTCGACTTATTGCTGTTTGATTTTGTTATGTTTTCTTATCCATTAATTGCCAGATACCGGTATTTTTACCTGAACTTTTTTTTCTTTTTAATTTACTAATTAGTCTAGTCAACCAATTAAGTAGCTCATGGAGCCCAAAGAGCCATAGAAGTAGTTCTCAAACTGCAGAGCATGGTGCATTTTACCTTGTAAACAGGCAGCTTTGAAATGCTGCGATAGTTTCAAACAAATTTGAGTAGTAGGAGCCCTGTATTATTTTCCTCATCCTGTAAATGAATAGAATGTTTTTCATGTGTTGTATTGAGTATTGTCCTCTACATGTATTGTTAATTTCTTTTTAAAGAAACATTGTTTTTCTGGCAGAGATGGTATGAGATATCTAAGAACATTTTTAACTGAATGTGCCATCGTGGCTTATTTACAAAGTTTCTTGGGACATCTTGAGCAAATTGCTTAATTGCAGTAAATTAGTGGCTGTTATAAATTAGCTGTCTGCTCTGAGGTGTTTTCTGCCTAAAGCTGTCCTCCTGTGTGGTAAAACAGAAGTTCAGAAAAATCATCCCTTCCTCAAAACAGAATAAGAATGTGATGAGCCGTTTAGTCCAGGCCATTAAAAAGAAATATGGCCAACTTAAAAGACACTTAAATGGGCAAAAGTAGGATGTGGTACACTGATAATAAATGCTATATTTCTGTCATGTAGAAAATATTTATACTGCCTCCATTATCAAAAGTCCTTGGATGTGTTACTCTGACACCAGTTCCATTTCCAGTTCATAATTCCATCACACAGTTTCTGGTGGAAATTATTGCATTTGAGTGAGGACTTGCTTTATCAGGTCTCTTGGTTTTGTGGTCTTGCTCGTTTGCTTTTGAAGATGAAAAATCCCTCCAAGAGTTGGCAGGGCAGTGGTCAATAGATCTCCACCACTGTCTTGTTCCACAATTTCCTTGTGTTGGTTGCTCTTGATGCCTTCTGGAGGCTGAGCTGGAGCAGAGACCAGAAAGAGCAGAAGGATAAAGTAGGGATTTATTAAAAGGCCTCGTTGGGCACACCTGGGTAGCACAAGTGCCCGGCTGGGCTACACCCAAGGTGACCCCAAAATGGTCACAAAATGGATGACCAGCCACGAGGTGTTACACTTTTTATAAGTTCTGCTCCATTAGCATATTAGAATCAATTGTCCAACTATAGCTTCAGGTTATGAAGCTCCATCCTCCTTGGTTTTTTTTCTCACTCACCTTTGGTTTTGTTCTTGGGCCTGAAAGTTGTCATTGGTCCCAAACTAGAGAAGGAATTGTTTTGTCTACCTAGTCTGTGAAGAGAGCTTAGTAGCACTTAATATGAAACCTGAAAGTACCCACCAAAACAGCACAGAATCTGAGAAATATAAAAGCTAAAACTGAAGGCATCACTCTCAGTATAAACTTCTGATAGGCCTCCTTGTTTAGCAGTATTTGAAACTGTTGGATTTTCCTTCCCAGCTGGTGGAACCCTTGACCCCGAGTGGCACGGCGCCCAACCAAGCACAGCTCCGCATCCTGAAGGAGACAGAGCTGAAGAGAGTCAAGGTGCTGGGCTCTGGAGCCTTTGGAACAGTGTACAAGGTGAGAGTCTTCCCTAGACACGGCTCTGAGTCCCCTCTTTTAACTCTGCAGCAGTCAAGTTCTGCATTGCAGCAAAGCAGCCTGTCTCTGAGCCCTGGGAGAGAAAGGTTACTGGAATTGTGTGCAAGGAACACCTCCTCAGGATCAAATGGTGACATGCAAATACTATTTTTTGGTGAGCAAACACATGTCAGTCCCAGTCATTTTTGTGTTCAACAGACTGGACTGTCCTGCTGGCTTAGTGCAGCACCAAGGTTTGCCCTTCTGTTCTTACATAAGAGCAGGACACTTTTGGAAAGATGGATAAACACTGTCTTCATTTCACAAGTGTCACATGAGTCTTGCAACAGCAATAATACCTAGTAAAACAATTCCATTACCTAAACTGTAACACTTCTTGTTTCTTCCTTTTAAATAGAAGAGTTACATCATGGCACCCTTTAACAACTGGGATGTGAGAGTAGAACCCACAATAGAGAAAGTACTTCCATTAAAGAAGTATTTATTTTTTAAGATCTGTTGATCATGTCCAGATCTCAGAGGCAAGAAGTAGGGCTTAGTGAGCAAGTCAAACCAAGTCCCCAACCCTTTGGGAGCAGTCCAAACCTGCCAAATCAAGGTGGTAGGTCAGAGCATCTGCATCTGTCCTCAAAGAGGGGAGGAAAGGAAGGAAGAGCAGACCAGTTTGCTATAGCTCCAACGTCATGGGAATAGACTTATGAATAACAAGTTTGAATATACTTAAATGATAATAAAGTGATCAAGATGGATGCCATGAGGTTGACAAGAACACAACAATATCAAGAATGATGGAAAAGTAGCCCAAGGCACATCCAGTTTGTGAATTTTAATTTTAAATTTCCTCTTTAGCCACCAAAGTTTTTTATTCTCAGATATTAAGTAATTAGACAAAGAGCCCCACCATGTTTCACTCTAAGTATATTATTCTCAGGGTGTTCTGTTCCTGCATGATATTATGATCTGGTAATAATCAGCTTTGAGAGTTTACTGATAGCTTCAAATTTGAGCATCAGAATCCAGAGGGAAAATCCAGATTTTTGTTTAAGTATATCCAAATCAGTATCAGAATTTTATCTGAGTCACTAGAAAATGTGCATCATGGCCATGCTGTCATTGCTCTTTAGAAACCCTGTTGTGTACAAGAAATTCAAGGATGGTCACTGGTACAAAATGTTTCATTTTACATCAGAGATTAGTTTTTATGTAAGAAACAGTTTTATGGATTTTATTTTATTTTTTAACTTTGTATGTTCTCAGTTCTGAGTCTCACAGCTATCTGCATAACATGACAGGACGTGTCTTAAAGAACAGCAACTCTGAATCAAGTTTTTCTGATTGTTGTCTTATTAGTCTTCTGTAACCTCTTTTTCTTTTCTAGGGGATCTGGGTCCCGGAAGGAGAGACAGTAAAGATTCCTGTGGCCATTAAGATCCTTAATGAGACCACTGGTCCAAAAGCCAATGTGGAGTTTATGGATGTAAGTAAGACATGAGCAGTGCCTTTGGGTTTTGGCAGGGATGGTGTCTTTCTGTAGCCCACTCAAGGTTGTAAAGACAAATTCCTGCCAGTTTTTTTTCCTTATATTTAAATATAGCAGAATTTAAATACAAGCAGAAGGAGGCTTGTACACAGCATATGGCAGGGCTGGGTTTTCCACTGCATGTGTCCAAGATACTTGGAGTTATCTAATAAATTGTTTTTCTGTCAGTATAAGGCTAAAACTCCTGTGTCTCATGGGCCAGATATTGTATCTTTCTGTGGCTGAAAAACCATGGAAGAGTGAGGAGGGGGTTCAGGGGAGCATCTTACTGTGCATGCAGGTCTGTATTGGTGTTGGAGTCACAGGAACTGAAATTTAGTTCAGTTCTTCCCCACTTTGGTGTTCCAAGAGTCTGGCAGCTGGCAGCAGAAGCAAAACATAACAGGGAGAGGGGGGAAATTAAAATATGCTGGATCTAAAAGCCCTTTTGCATTACTAATCTGAAATACCATGGATAAGAAGTCAAGATGGTAATTTCCATGAATGTTCTATGATCACAGAGGCTTTGCACTCAGTTTTCAGTTCTGTGTTAAGATCAAGGCTTGCTGACACCATGAATCTCTGTATCTTATTAGATAAATTTTTTGACAAGTCATAGAAATTTCCACTCTTTCTGTAAGTCCCTCTTGTGAACTTGAAAATTGCATGTGACATTTAAGTCTTGCCTATCTGTTCAGTGTATAGGTCTAATCTGTTAGCATTAATGGGACTGTAAGCCACAAGGAGAAGGTACTCCCATTATATAGTCTGTTCTTCCACCTAAACATGCAATTATGGATTTGTGTGTTCCAGACAGCTGTTTCATGTGTGAGTTCTTAGGCAGTTGAAGGAAGGCTGTGTAGAAGAAGGGATTTCTTGTGGTTTTTACAGAGCACTGCACATTTTTGTTGGTTAGATCATTTCCAACCTTGATGATTCTCTCATTCTGTGGTTCTATTGCGTCAGCAATCATTTTGCACAGAAAATAAATAAAAAAGGCAGTTTGGGCATTGTTTAAAAGGAATTAATTGCACTAAAGGGATAACAAATATTAGATATTTTTTCTTAGTGGACAAAAAGTCTTGCTAATAATAGAGCTGCCCAGAGAGGAGAGGTGGGATCCAGTGAACTGGATGTCAGTGCTCAGTCTGTGATACAGATTCCAGCCTGAAGGTGAGGGAATTGTTATCACTGTCTGAAAGTCAGTAGAACTGAGCAATTTGTACCAGATCAGGATCAGACCTCTGATCTGATTGAGGAACAGTAATATCTCCTCCTCTGAGATAAGGAGGAGATATTAAAACTGAAATATATAAAATATATTTCAGAAATTGAAACTGATTAACCTTGAAGCAAAGAAAACATAAGGTCCTTGGTAAAAGGCAAAGTTGCTTGTCTGAGGTTTCACAGCTCAGCTCAGGTCACTTTAGTTCACTGGACCATACTTCCCCCCAGTGTTTGCATCAGAATATCTGATAAATGGCTCAGAAATGAAGAGGCTTTTGGGAACTTTGGAGATGAGAGTTTACTCATTTTTGCCTGTACAGTTACAGTAGGAAAGGTTTCAGTTTAAATTAATAGTTTCTCCTGAGTCTCTGACCCAGTGACAGAAGGATGAGAGAAAAGTTAAAGTTGTTTTTAATTGTGGAGGTTAAAAATAACCCTTAGGTGGTTTTTAATCATAATAAAAAAAAATTAAACTTCATCATTAGTTGATACAAGTGGCAATAAGGAGAAATAATACGTTTTCTATCAGTGCTGCTTTTGATATATGTGCAGTGATTTGTAATCCTTTTCCATACTGCATTGATGAAGATGATTAAATTTCATTCTTGGGAAATAATTGCTCATCCAATTTTACAGAGGTTCTTGCCATCCTTACCTCCTAAACCAGTTGTTTAGTTAACACATTTTCAAAGAGAATGACCTAAGCATTAATTATGGTTTTAATGTGACTCCTCCCTGTCCCCCCCAAAAAAGTATATTTTTAAACATTTTAAAAATTTAAGCAAAAATATAAGTTATGAGGAGATAACCTAAATATCTTTCATTGAAATGTAAGTTAGAGTAAAAAAATGTGGTTTACTCATTCTCACTTCAAGACTTCAGTCAGTATAGCTATCCTGATAAAACTGGATACTGTTTACTGATCTTATTTCAGGAGGAAAAATTCAAATGTACATCTGAAAGCAAAATGCATCAGTTGTACTTCAGTAAAAACTGTGTTATGAATAATGCTTGTTGGTTAAAAGCATTTGTGTCAGGTTTTTAAAGGTACATAGGTGGCTAAATGCCACTGTGCACATGTCTGGGTTAATTCTTTCTTAAATAAGGGTCTGACAGTGTTGGTAGTGAATGGGAAGAGGAAGTGGGAAGGTGTCATTATATGAGTCACACCCTAGGCTTTCATTTTTTGTCCTTGTCGAGTACAGATGTGCTTTTGTCAGCAATTACTCCTTCCTGGATTGGGAAAGTCCTTGCACTTGCAAGTAAAAGTTAGTTTCCTTTTAGAAAGGCTCTGGAGAATGGAAAGCCTTTGGTAAACAGCAGTTTGTGTGCAGAGGGAGCACTTGGGACTCTTCAGTGTCCACAGAAATGGCTGATGTAGATATTAGTGGCACTGCCCATAGATCTGGTGAAAACTTCTAATGTTGGCAGAATGTGAGTCTAAAAATGCTCTGCAAGCTCCTGAAATTCTTAACGTTATGCTGAAGGAGTAAAGAAAAACCATTTTGCTCCTGGGCTTTTATTTCAGCAGCCTGAAGCCCTGCTAATGGAGCAGTAATGACTATCATGATATAATGCCTGGTGTCAGCCCTGCCTGCTCTGGCCAAGCACCTCCCATCAGGTGGATGATGAATTGGCCATCATCCAAAAGCACAGCACTTATTTGGGATTTTTCTTGAGGGAGAGTTTTCCAGGCTCTCTCCATCCATTCCCACCTACCCCTCTCCCTTTGCTCCCTGTGTTCATCCCTAGATTTTATCAGTGCAGTAGGTCTGTGTCTGCTACAGCAATACAAGCCGGAATCTGCAAAGTAACCTGCACCAGGGCAGAACCACAGGAGACCTTCTGTGGATTTATTTACACCACACGCAGCTTGCTGTTACTGTTTTGTAAAATGTAGGTTTACCCTATTTCCCCACATACTTCTGGGTGTATATTGTGTCTGGGATAATTACAGGTTATCCCAGACACAATAAGGAAATAAGAAATAAAGGATTTCTCCCTCAGCGTGGTTATGTGCTTAAGTGGCAGGGCATAGTTTCTGCTCTGGCAGGTCACACTCTCTTGTCCCCAAAAGGGGGCTGGAGTTTGAATTCAGAGTGCAAGTGCTCTTGCTACTGCTCTGCCTGCAAGGATGTCTGGGAGGGAGTCACCAGCAAGACACAGGGGCATCAGGAGGGAGCCCTATCCTGCTCCTCACCCTAAGGCTGGTGATGGAATATATGATGGTCCTGAGTTTTATGAAGGAAAGAGAATCTTGTAGTGAGGAAAAAAGACAAATGTGCAGCTAAGAGAATACTTGAGAGTAGAACAGGGACTTAAAATTTCACTTGGGAAAACAATTTCACCTCCTCAGCCTCAATTTGTTTGACTGTTATGATTGTCTGATAAGTCAAGTAGCCATTGGCCTGGTTTAACGTCAACCCAGATACTCAGCTGACAATATAATAAATTCTAAAGGCATGCTGCAGTTGGAGAGCATAGCAAACAGCCTTTGAGGCTGAAAATATGTACTTTAAAAACTTGTCATGAGGAAACAGACAGTTAAGAGGGCCTTTCCTCTAAGCTTGATGTTTCCAGGAAGTAATCCTATAAGCTGTGGTTGTGTCCAGGATTTTGATCCATTTACAAGTTTAATCTATCCTCTCTGAGTTTAAATGCTCCATTATCTGTTGGAATATAATTAGAGGCTGCAAGCACAAGTCAGCATACACAGAGTTCCTTGGGAGTCCCTGAGCTCATTGAGATGAAGACAGTTTGACTGATGGTGGTCAGCTGATATTGGGCCCGAAGCTAATAATAGAAGGCAGCACTGCTTAGCTAGGTGAGAAAGTTAAGTTGGGAAAAATTAAACTGAAGGCTTTGGGATTTATGGCTGGAAATAAATTTCCCATTCTCATTTGTTTCCTAGTAAGAGAGCTTCAGAGGCAGTTGGTTTCTTTTATGGTTTTATAATTAAGATCTAGGGGCTTCCTGGCTTGGTCTGTGCTCACTGCAGTTGCTGCTGTCTGCAGTGGCAGCACTTGGAGTGTGGGAGGACATTTGTCAAGCCAAGTGCAAAGGTGGTAAGTGACAGTGACCTCCACCAGACATGTAGCAAGCAAATTAAAGCTGCATGTAGGGGACTGACACCCACATCTTTTATTTATGTCTGGCCTAATGAACTAAATGAATAAATCACTCAGATGTGCTGCAGAAGCAGTTTTTTCTAAATTGTACGCCTGTCTTAAAGTAAAGATAAGCCCTCACATGGAGGATATCAATATCAAACTTATCTTCAGAGAATTGAAGACAAAAAAAAATCATGTAGCTGACTAGAGAATTCTTTCTCCTGTTCAGCTGAAACCCCACAGAAATATGGAAAGGTCTAGATGCTTTCTTTGTCTCCTCAAGTATGTCTAGATGGGAAGTACCCTGGAGATACAGATAGCTAGTCAGGTGAAGAAGATGAGAGAAGACTGACCTTTTCCTGGTTTCCACTCTTGGCTTTAGACATGGGAAGGTTCTAGGCTGAAGCTTTTTGGTTCTTTGCTTGGCCCATGGTGGCATTCCCAGAGCCCCTGAGGCTAGGGACACTCAGTCTCCTGGTAAGATCCTGCCTTACGTGACTATGTGGGTGACTGGTTAAGTATTTTTTAATATTTTAAATTTTTAAATTTTTTTTAATACTTTTAATTCCTTGTGCACATCATTCTCCTGCCCAGCCCAGTGTTTAACCCAGGTCTTCAACAGACCATATAGATGCTTCTGAAAGTCTGAAAATACATTTCTACTAACAGTGGTTGGATCCAGACACTCCACAGTCATTCCACTGACTGCCTGGCTGCTTGGGAAATACAACAGAATTAATCTTGAACCTCAGTTGAAAGGGCAGGTTTAGGATCAAATGAAATCCTTTATGGCAGCAGTGAGACATTTTTCCTTATCCTCTTTTGCTGTCGTTTCTGTCCACATCCTCCTTTCCAGCTGGCATAAGGGGTCTGTAAGCACTGCCTGGCTCTGTGCTCCAGCTGCAGCTCAAACAGGTTTTCAGTCCATCGTGTCAAGTTGCAGGAGGTGGGGGACAAGGAGTGACATAACTCCTGTGATTGCAGACTTCCTTTTGTGCAGCTTCCCCCTCCTTCCCACTCGAGCGCACTGTAAGTGGGAGCAGAGACACTTAGCAGGGGGAACTGCCTGCCTATCAGTCCCAGGCACAGAAGCTCACTGTGATTGCAATTACAATTTCCAACTTGTCCAGAGATGCCAGAAATCCGGCTGTCCTTGAGAATGCTGCATGCCATACAGGCCCCGAGAGTGCTCAGCCTCTGCAGAAGCTGGAAAGCTGATCTCTGATGAAGGTTAACAGCTTTTAGTCATCTGAAGATTAACTGTTTCAAGGCTATGTTTCTGTTATTTCCATCTTCAGCAATAATTTTTCTTCAAATATTTGCTTCAGTAATTTTCCCCTCCCTAGTGTGTGAAGGTAAGTTGTCCATGTGCAGGGGAGGTTAATTTTATTACATGCAGGAGCATGTAGCTGTGTGGTGAAAGTAAATACACAGAAAGGATGAGGTACAAACACAGACAGACAAGCCAGGCTGCTTGGAAACAATTCTGCTGGCATAACACTCTGACTGGAAAATGCAGGGAGGGAAAGTGAGTTTGCCTACTGCTGGTGATGGGAGAAGTCTGAGCCCTATTGAAATCCATGGGAGCTGTGAAATGGCAAGTGAATTCAGCAGGGCTAGGACCTCACCTCTAGAGTAATCCTTCCAAGAAGTCTGCCACAGGTTTAAGGAAGAATCCCATGCTTTAGTGAGGGTCTGGCATTATGAGCCATTCCTAAATGAGTCAGGAAGTACATCCTGAAACTTTTTGTTATAGCAATTGCAGAACTCCTTCTTTCAGGTTTGCAATGCTTTATGGTGTGGCAATCCTGCATAAGGTTGGGTAAATCTGTGCATGGGGAGATGATCAGGTGGGAATGTTCATTTTTGCACAGGGAAATACAGCTGTGGATTAACTGAAAGTATTAAAAAGTCTAATCAAATTCAAGAATTACTTTTGGCTGTAAAGTCGGTATGTGTAAAGGAAACATTTTGAACTGAGATATTGTATTACACTCTTTATATTTAACATATGACCCAATAATAGGGTTGATACTTGTCTCCTTGGCTTGTACTTTTGGGCTTGGTTACTGAAACATAATGTGAGTTATTTGTTTGGCTGTGTATGTAATTGTTCTGAAGGTCAGGACCCCAGATTTGCCTCTGATTTATCAGGACACAGTAGGAGAGAGTTTTTTAGAAAAAGTGTTTAGAAATTGAACAGGCAAAGGATGGGAATATTAAAAAAAAAAAAAAAAAGGCAAAGAGGTGGTGCTTTGAGTATCATAGGTGGTACACAAATAGTTTAATTAGGGGATTTAATCAGGAGCTCATGGGATTTGTGTTCCCATGATGAGTTTTCTGTTGCACTCAATACCATGGGGGCTCATTCTTGGCATTGTGCTGTGTTTCCACTCTTTACCATGGGTTAGATTTGGCCTTGGTCTGAATGTTCTTCCCCAGCTTCTTATCTTCCCTAGATTTATTGTGCTGGTATCTGGATGTGGGCTTTTAGGAGAGTAATCTTACAGACTTCAGTAAAAATTTCTCTTGGATGCTGTAAAGCCATGAATCTTAGGGACTCATCCCAGGAGGCTAGCACCTGAAGGTGTGGGTCTTTTCATCTGCACAGCCAGTAATTGGTGGTATTTAAGGCAGAGGAGAAATGTACCTCTGCAGGCACAGATCCTGCTGGAGTGGAAAGCTGTAGCTCAGGCTTGTCATTACAAACAGGAGAAACAGTCTTCCTTAAACAGCAGCAAAGTGGCTGGGGATACTGGGATTCTTCTCACCATCTTTCTGAGATTGAAATGCAGAAATAAAGGTGACAAAACATGGCAAAATTACTGAATTTTAAAAATAAGGTTCTTTAATAATGTTTGATATGTTATGAGAAGAAGCTGATACAGATATCCAGTTTTAAAGCAGAGTTTGGCACTGACAGGGTGACAAATAGGGTGACAAGTGTTATCATTAAAACTGAAAACCTGTAGTTAAGAAATAGCTTTGAACTCTTTTTCTGTGCCTCCAGCTCTTATTAGCAATATTATATATTATAAATAGGCACATGTTAATGTTTAAGTTTCTAAAGGGCACTGTGTATGCCAGAATGTTGCCAAACTGATAAAAAATGCAGGGTTTTATGGGACCCCTGTTAATAAAAGAGAGGTTCTGTTTCCATAAGCTTAACTGTAATGCATCCCAAACAAGCCATCACTGGTTTGAGGTTAACAGCAAATCTAATAAGGTGCCAAGTCAACTTAAGGGAGAACAAGGCTTTTTATGTTGTAGTGAGAAAAAATAAAATCCATATATACATACAAATGATCATGCTGTGGCCATTTTTAATGTAAGGCTGCAGAAGCACAGGCTTATAGGAGCTGGATTTCCAGTATGTCTGTCAAAATACATTTTACCTCCAAATACTGTAGTTTGCAGTACTTCTCCCTCAGTGCTTTGTTGCAAATAATTCCTCAAAACTTGTTTTCTGTGCCTCAGCACTGATCCAGACACCTCTGATACATCAGCAACTGTCACAGATTTATAAAAATAATTAATGTCTGTTTGCATTAATATTCTGCCTATTATTTACAAGGGACAAGCAGATATTCCTATTGCTGCCTGAGATGGAAGAAATAAGACAGGGAAAGATGGTTCCTGACTGACTTGTTGACAATCTTCGTCATGTTCTGCCAATACTTTTTAGATGTCAGACCAATAACTGGGACAAGCAGATACATTTGAGGTCACACTGGGACTGACAGTGCACAGAGCAGCAGATGCTGGTTTGGAATGCCTGGTTCTTCTATACTGAAGCTGTAACTACAAAAAAAAAGAAATTTTGCAGAGCAATATTTTCCATACTAACTATGGTGTAGCTTCTTTTTGAGATAACACTGCATCTCTTGGACCTGTTGAAAGTGTGGTGAGATTGTCTCTGCCCTGAAAGGTATTCAGTCAAGACAGACACAAACAGATGAAGGGGAGAGGAATGATACTATAGCAGTTTATAGAAGGAACTCTGAATTGCAACACAGATCCCATAACCTCTGAGCAAATTACTTAATTTTTAATTGATTTTTAATTATCTTCAGATTTAAATTACCTTAGGATGTTTATGTAGACATGAAAATAGTATATGAGGGGATTTTTCAGACAAAGCTGTTTTATCTACTTATCCATTAAGAATGCGTCTAAAATGTTTTCATTAGCTTTTGCCCAGGTTAGGTATTGTAAAGATGCTGAATGGCACTTGATATATAGAGCAAATTGTGTACTAGCAACAGGAGAGAGAGAATAGGTATTCTTCCCTCTTAGCTACTTGCAAGGTGATTACAAATGTACCCTGAAGGTTTCTGCTTCATATAGAATATCAGGCTTTTAATTACAGAGGATAATATGCATTGTTCAAAATAGAATTGCACAGATTTGTCATAGGCCAGGGCCTGTTTTAGTCTTCATGCTTTACATGACAAAGGACACATAAATGTTTAAGGAAGTATGGTTATGTAGATTTTTGAGCTATGCTGACAAATTGCAACTTCGAAGGCCCTCCTTGATGAACTCAGGTCAATTCTGAGACAGGGAGCAGTGCAAAGGTGAACAGTTTGTCTGATGGAAATGTAAGATCTCAATGAAGTAGGGGAATGTGGGACAGGGACTGGCTACAGGCAGCTCCTAGGGCTTTGAATGACTGAGCCATGTCAGTGGATAGGCAGCCCCTGGGCTGAATCCACTTGGAAACATTCTCCAGTGTCAAGGATGCTTTTGTTGGCTGGGCAGTGCCCTTTGAAAGAGTTCAGTGAGATTATTAGTATGCATAGAAGCAGAATTTAGCTTCTTGTTTTCTGAAGCCAAGCAAATTGGGTTTTTTGTTGTTTTTTTTTTTTTTTTTAAATGAAGTCTTGTTGGTTTAGATCAATAGCTAGAGTCACCAGCTAAAAACACAAGTTTCTCTGAAAAGCTATTTTAACAACCAAAGCATTTGGAAAAAATAGTATTTGGACTGAGGAGAGAAAATGACTTTCCTTGTTGGAATTGTTTTCTTGGCAAAATACTGAACAAATATTTCTTGATAAAACATTTATTAACTTGCTGAAACTAAAAGGAAGAGTTTCTGCTGAAGCTTTTCAATGGGAGATATATTCCAGTGATTTCCTCAGACAGAAGATATGTTTTGAAATACAACAGTGATTGAAGCACCTGGTTTTATCATTTTCTGAATGAACTCTTGAAAGATGAATTCCTCCTTTGAAGTTGTTGTTTCAAAATTCAGACTATGTTCATTAGACAAGAATGTTGTCAAATCCAAACTGGAATGTTTAACACTTTGTGCATGTGATTTAAATTGTGGACTAGAGCAAGGCCATTTCTGAGGATCTGGATGCTGTATCCTGCCTGGCTTTAAGCAGGGGTGGGAGATGTGTCTGGTTGATCTGTGAAAAATCTCTTCATCAGGTGAGGGGCACAGATGGGAGCAAAGCTCCAGACCAAAAAAAAAAGTTATTGATGTCAGTGTTAATGTGACTGCAAAATCAGATTTTTGCAGATCAGATCACTGCAAAAAAGTGAGGGGTATTCTTCTCAGTGATGTGCTGCAGCTTTCTGGGGCTTTGGCATTTCACTGGCACTGAAGTGCACTATAAATGACCAAGGAACTGACAAGTGGTAGTGTTTTGAGCTGCCCCTCAGAGGTGCAGCATCATCTTTAATCCCTGTAAGGTGATCACACCATGGTGGTGTTAGGTCTTTTAAAGAAACAAAAACGTGAAAGCATCCGACAAGGAATAGATAGATTAATTATATGTAACCATACTTGTGCTTTATAAAAGCCACGTCAAATAGTAATTGTGTTGGTTAGAAAGGCTGATGGTGGGACAGCTATGGATACTTTTTCCTGTTTTTTATTAAATGTCAGCCTCTTGACAGCTGAACTTGGCAGGAAGATGCAAAGTTAGGTGCTGGCAGGCAGAAGTCTCTGCAGTGTGGATGGGGTTACAGCTTTAGAATCAGGCTGCAAATGGACCCTGCTTCACATCTCCAAGTCAGCTTTGCATGGCACATGCACACAGCTGCTCTGGATGTGTCTCTAGCACTAACTTTGACAGAGTGGTAGTGCCTTAAGCTTCCAGGTTTCCTAATAGCTCACAGAATCACAGATTGAGCTGGGTTGGAAAAGACCCTTGAGATCATAAGACCTTTGAGATCATCAAGTCCAACCTATGAACTAACACCACTTTATCAACTAAACCATGGCACTGAGTTCCCCGTCCAGTCTTTTTTTAAACACCTCCAGGGACACTGACTCCATCACCTCCCTGGGCAGCCCATTCCAATGCCCAGTCACTCTTTATGTGAAGGACTTTTTCCTAATGTCTAACCTAAACTTCTCCTGGCACATCTTGAGACTGTGTCCTCTCATTTTGTCATTGCTGCCTGGTGAAAGAGACCAACCCACACCTCATTACAACCATCTTTCAAGAAGTGGTAGAGAGTGATAGGGTCACCCCTGAGTCTCCTTTTCTCCAGTCAAAGCAACCCCAGCTCCATCAGCCATTCCTCACAGGGCTTTGTGTTCCCAGCCACTCAGCAGCCTCGTTGCCTCCTCTGGACTGGCTCAATCATCTCAGGGTCCTTCCTAAACTGAGGGGCCCAGAGCTGGACACAGCACTTAAGGTGTGGCCTCAGCAGTGCTGGCCACAGGGGGAGAATGACCTCCCTGGCCATGCTGGCCACATGCTCCCTGACACAGGCCAGGATGTTGTTGGCCTTGTTGGCCACTGTGAGAATTAGGAATTCTGAAAAATATTTCTTTGCATGTTTTAAGGGATTTTAGACTCTCTGACAAACAACGTTTTTAACCTTTGCTCATGGAAAAGAGCTTTTTAGGCTCTGGAATGAAGGAGAACTTTCAAGAGTGTGTATTAGATAGTAGCATAGTGTGTAGTTTATCACAGCTTGGGAATTTTAGATGTATGGGGTTTTTAGGATGGCAGGCAGGTGAAGGCAAGATGGGGAAAACCACGTGGTTTCTGGACTTCTTCTGTCTTCATCTTCTCCATTTTCTGCTGTGAAGGGGGCACTTTCTGGTTGGCTTGGAGTGGAGACTAACTTTCTAGCAAAGATGATACGTATTGGAGATTTTGTATAAATATTGCTCACATGGATTTTGATATAAAAGTATACACCACCCTGTGTGGGGAGGAGTGTGCCTGAGGGATTGTGCCTTGGACTGACCTGCAGTGCAGAGCTCTGCTGGTCAGGGAAAAAGAATGTTAGAGATAAGAAAGAATAAACAATCACGAAAGACAGAAGAGATGGCTCACGACCAGTTCTTCAATCTCTGGCTGAAGAGGAAAAAGATTTGTACATTCTCAGGTTTCTCGGTGCAGCCGTGAAAAACAGAGAGAGAAAAAGATATTTTTATAAAGCCTGAGAAGCCACCAGGGCACACAGCTGGCTCATGTGCAGCCGGCTGTTGACCAGCACCACTGGTCCAGCCACTCTGTCCCCAACCTTGAGGGATTGTTGTGGCCAAAGTGCAGGACTTGGCACTTGGATTGTTAAACTTCATGCTGTTGTACTCGGCCCAGCTATCCAGCCTGTCCAGGTCCCTGTGCAGAGCCCTCCTACCCTCCAGCAGGTCTACTCGTGCTCCCAGCTTGGTGTCATCTGCAAATTTACTGATGGTGGACTCAATCCCCTCATTCAGATCATCAGTGAAGATACTAAAAGGGACTGGCCCCAGCACTGATCCCAGGGGACACCACTAGTTCTTCCTGTGCCTGGAGTTTCCCTGGCAGTATCACTTAGAAAGAGCCTTTTTCACATTTTTTTCCCAGACAGCTACAAGGCTGTTGAAAAGCAGATTCACCCCAGATAACCTTGTCAAAGTTTGCTGTAGGAAATGCTAGGAAAAAATTTGTTTGAGTATTGCTTTGTAGAGTCCTATTAGTTGGATAGTTCCTATGGAAATGCAGGAACTGTGATACCAGGCCATCTTATGAGCATAATTAATGATCTTGAGATTGTGGTAGTTCACAAAAGAGGATGAAGGCATGACATAAATTATTATTTCACCCTCTTTGTATCATCTTCAAATTAGATCTCTTATAAAATAGGCATTCCCTCCTGCAGTACTGCAAGTTTGAATGGTGTTTGTCTACAACTTTCTGCTTGGTTTCTGTCATTCAGTGAGACTTTTCCTTTTCGAGAGCATTCACAGGCAGAAATAAAAACTATTAAATACAGTTGTATTTATGGATTTGACTGAGGTGTTTGTACTGAGGCAGCCACTCATTGAAACATGTTTGGTTTGGGAGTTGTTTGGCTTGCCCTGACAGATGCCAGGACCTGAGCATGGCCATACATAAAAGATCTGATGTTGTATTTATTCTGGGAGTTATTGCAAATGCCAACGTTTTATCAACATGAAAAAAAGAGTCATTATTATTATTCTAATGTTACATATGTCTGGTTGTATTACCCTGACAGTAGGGTCCCAAATCTTGTGGAAATCTAGGGGGGGAACTTTAGCTGAATTTATTGCCAATTAACATAAATGCTTTAGAGCTGACCAGGTGTTAACAACCCCAACCACACCTGCAGGAGGTATCAGCAGCCCCAGCCCCTCCCCTGCTATCCCCACCCTGCCCTTTGCCCTTTGAGGGCCATGGGTTCTTCAAAGAGTCTTTTTAAAGAAGTTTTAATCTTATCTTCAGGAGAGGAGTTGGTCAGCAGGATGGTAAAAGAAAGTAGGGTAGAAAAGGTGGGAAGCAGAGCTGTAGAAACCTAGGAGGAAATCACAGGCAGAGCAATGTCCATTTGACACAGGGAGCATGAGGCAGATTTTGAGGACTTTGTGGCTCACTGATGCTGGCTTGGTCAGGAGAATAAAAATCTAACAGTGAACCAAACAGTCCAATGAAACTTTACATGTTCAAATACCATCCCTTTGCAGTGCCAGGATCCTGAGTGTGAGGTTCTTGTGAAGCTGAATACAGATGAGGGAAGGATGGAGATGAGTCTGATTTGAATTCTCCGTTGAGAAATTAAATACCAGGCAAAATGTATCTTTGATTAAAACAATTCTGAATGTTGATTATACACTTGATGAAATTAGGTTTCAATCTGGTGCTATCCCTTTAAATTGATCCTGAAGGAGGAAAGGGCTTTGAGTGTGTGATTATAAAGTCAAGCTTTGCAGTGATACCAGAAAGTATCAAAGCAATGCCTGAAGACTTTTCAGAGAGGAGTGAGAACTCGATAGATTTTTTTATTTTTTTTTTTAATTCTAGAGACCTTGCCATCACTCATCCTAAATCAAAAATCAAAGCAGTAGCTCCCTCCTTTGGAAAGATATGTGCAGCCAAGGATGACAATACAAATAAGCTGGTCAGTGGTAATGTCTGTTCACCCTCCTGTTTGAGCACCACCGAAATGATGGTTTTGCATGGTTACAACTTCAAGTATTTTTGCCAGTTGCATCAAAATAGTAAGAAACAAATCACTTTGGACAGACTGATATGAAATAATGACGTGTGTCACAGGCTGTAAGTAAAGCATTTGTCACAATGACACAATATTTTTACTGTTAAACCACCTACTCCTGTTCTCCAAGGGAAGAATCCCCAGAATGAAGCCCACTCTTACTTCTCCTGACAACTTTCAATGGGAACAATTCTTGTTTCTGAGGACCTTGGCTATTATGCATAAAAGTAAGCTGGAAATGAGCTAGATTTTGCTTTATCACCATGATCATTTTCTCAGGGCAAGATTCACAGAAATGCTGGCGGGAGCTGTCACTGATCAGACGTTTGATGGAAAATCTACACTTGGTTTGTTGTGTACTAGAGGCCTGTTGCTTTAGAACTGAAGTTCCTCCTTTGCTAATGCTGGCTCTGATGAATTGGGAGACTTAATTCCAGGCACAAAGCAGGAAGAAGGAGCAAGCATGTAGTGTAAGGTTTCTACAAAACTTATCTCCTATACTTCCTGGCATTTCAGCATGTCATAGTTTGAACAACAGGTGTCTGCTAAGGAAAGCAGGAGCCTCCCGTGGAATGGAGAATTTAAACCCCCTCCCTCCAAATTATTGTAACTTTGAATTTAAGGGGCTCTCAGGCAAAGATATGGTAATAGGAATAACAGTTCTTTATTAGGGGAAGTAAAATAAACAATGAAACCAAAACACATGCAGTGTTACAATGGAGAAAAAGAAAGAAAGAAAGAAACAAACAAACCAAACCCACTGACAGAGTCAGGATCCAACCTGACACCTTGTGGGTCAGGGTGTTGGTGGCAGTGCCATTCCATGGTGGCTGCAGTCCCAGTGGCAGATGGGGCTCTGTTGAAGTGATGTTCCTGTAGAAAGAGTGGAGTTTTTCTCTGAAGGTCCAGTGGTGATAGATGGGCTTGGTCTTCCTCTGGGAATCCAGTGGAAAGGCTGCCTTGGTGTTCCAACTCCCAGATTTTTATCGAGGTAGGAATACTTGGCTCCTCCCCCTGGTTGGAGCATTTCCCAGTGGGATAATGGAATTCAATCAGTGAGACTCACTGGCCCATGAGCAGAAGATCTCTCCCTGGAGGGAGGCTGGGTTGTGGAAGAGATAAGAAAACTGCCCCAGTGGGTTTATTGACAGTTGGCCATTGACAGACAATTACACCACCACCACCACCACCACCCCAGTTTCATCAGGTGGTGATAGAATACAGAGTTTTGGTTACATTTTTCACTACAACCCATGACACAGCATTAATTCTCAGCACCTGAGCCATGTTGGATTCAGCACGGTGGTCCATGCCCTCAGTGTTTGCAGGTCAGGGAGCACGCTACTGCTTTTTTCCCTAATTTATTTTATGTTCTCTAAAATACATAGTGAGCCAGAATTGCTTCTGTAAGTGCATGAAGGTGAATAGGTGGGCAGGAAGGTTTGACCCAGCAGTCTGCAAGTATGACCTTCAAGAGGGAGAGTTTTCACATCCCTGCTTTGTGCAAGTTCTGAGTGTTTGGAGGAAAGTGGGGCATCTCTCTGATGCATTTGAATCACATGGGGGAATAACTGGCTTTTGGATTCAGTGTCAACAACACAAGGCACTGCCTGTGAGGAGTCAGTCAGGCGGGTACCCTCTGTGCTGTGCAAATGCTGTGACAGGCAGGGCAGTCTCAGAGGGTTTGCCTGTTCTGAGAGATGCAGCACATTTAAAGACACATCACTCCTCCAGAAAAGGCTCTCAGTGAGAGAGCAGCCAGAGACCAGCTCTGATCATGAGCAGTGGAGAGCACAGTGCTCCAGTGTTTTGTGCCATGCCTGGCTCCTCACCAGGCTGCAGGACACTGACCTGGGCCATCTTCCTCTGGCTTGATAGGAGTCAAGTGAGTGGCACTTGTCTGATGCTGTTTCCATTGCAATTGTGCATGAACAAGCAGCAGGGTGTGGTCCTTTTTATTTTATTTTTATTTTTTATTCTTAGTTTTAATCCTAGAGTAGTGGCACACCTGACAGATGAATTTCCAGAACTTCCTGAACAACTAAGTTAGTGTCACCATTTAATGGTGCAGCATTTTTGTACTCCAGAGTAAGTATGCAGTAACTCCATTGACTCCCCAGTGAACCTCTGCCTAAAGTCCTCATTGAAAAATGGACTCAAGAAAGCTCAAATCTCTTACATCCAACAGATATGAAGTCCAAAATCACCTCTTCAAAATCTGTAACCTCCTTAACCCTTAGAGTTTACCCTGGCTTTGAGGAAATACATGCAAACAAGACTCATAGTGTGACCTCTGTTTGGCTCTATAGAGAGGTTCCTTGAAGAGGCTTCCTAAAGCAAAACAGATATGGAGGGAGTTTCAAGGAGGTGGTAGTTAGTGCAAAACTCTGGCTAACAGCTCTTTAAAGCCCCTTAACGACAGGGCTTTTGGACCTCTAGTTATTTCCTGCTGTGTCAGCCAAATTCAGCATTTCCCTATAGAAAAACCAATTGGGTGAGTGTGAATACAGGATCTGGACCTGGGTGTGCACTGGTGCACTTCCCTGCAACAACCTCTGATGAATCTGTACTTCTGTAAGCATTCACCTTACTTTATGCTTGGAGCATGGATGTGGATGTATAGAAAGATTATTATTTTATTTTAAAACCTCTGTTCCTTTGCTCCAGAGTTCTGCTTCTCCAGAGAGAACTTGAGAGAATGTTGTGCACAACCTGGGAGTGGCCACTGTGTCCCAGGAGGGTGCAGTCACAGAAACCTGTTTCCTCAGGAATACTGGCACAAGCCAGGCTTGGGTGTATAAATCACAGGAGTTGAGCTTAATGGAGCAATAATAAAACCACATTGAGAAGGGACATGATTTCTTTATACAAAATCACATGGCTGAGAAGGGTAGGACTGAGCTGAACATGGAAGGCTCAAGTGAAGACACCTGTGGTGAGACTGGGAGGGACACAACCATGGTCCTGCCAAGCTGCCTGCAGGTTTAGCTGTCTTCTGAAAAATTGCTTGAAGTACAGCAGTGCTGGAAAACCATGAAAGCAGCATCCTGCTTAGGCAGTAGAGAGGAAATACAGAGATGGGTGTCATGGTCACACCACCAGTGTGGGCATGTGTGTTGTTAAATGTATATTTGTGCTGTCTCCTAACTTAAAGAGTTCTGCAGACTGCATAGGCTGAGTCGCCTACCACCTAAACAATTTGTAAGATGTATCAGACAAACAAAAGGCTTTGAAATACATTAAATGCTGTGATTGGATCTGCCCTGCAGCAGGTCAGACATGCATTCCAGACAGGTATTTGCCCCAGCCACTAAAAGAATTGTAAAATTAATGTGAAAAGCAGTGAAGTATTTCTCCCATCAGCTCAGCTGTGCTTTCATAAAAATGCACAGTGCAGTATGAAGTCAGATTTTAAGTACATTTATTTACTTAACAATTATTAGGAAAAACAGCTGAGTTGTTCTTTTCTGGTATCTTTTGTTTTGCTTTGTTGGAGGGCATTTTATGGCAAGAATATCTAGAAGCAGAAGGTTAGGAAATCAGATTTTTCAGACTTTGTGCTTACTTAACTCTTAACTCTGGGCTTGCCAAACTGGGGAAGCAGATCTGTGATCCTTCCCTTGAACAGGGGAAAGGTGTGTGTGTAGCACTGGGAGGGAACAGTGGCTGCCTGTGGGTGGGTGTCCCCCAGTGCTCTGTGTATGTGCTAATGAATAAAGGCATGAGCTGAACAGAGTTGTGCCCTGGGCCACTCTGGGTGGAAATAAATTTTTAACATGGACCCAAGTATGGCATTACCTTTCTGCTGCTGGCATGTGAACCTTTCTGAATCCACTGGTTCACAAACTACATGGTCAGAGAAACAAAGCCAGTATCAAAGGCTGTTCTTCAGGCTCACTAATGCTGAGGTTCTGTTTGCAGCTGTAATTGTTTGCAATAACTTATCAAAGTAGAAAGGGGGAAGTTAAATACCATCTTATAAGATGTGCTGTAGGTGTACTCAGAGCACTCTATCTCCTCACAGTCTTAAGAACTGGGGTTTTTTACCCACCGGAAGGCCAAAATGAAAAACATGCTCTAGCTGGATTTTGAGTTACTTTTCAGAAACAGCAGCTAAATTAAAGATATTTCAAATATGGATGTAGAGTATGGATATATCAGGAAATAGTTCTAGGTGAGATTCCCAAATTGCAATTGCCCTTCCTCAGACCCCTTTTGACATAGTTCTGCTGACAGAAACCAGTAATAGGTCTGGTGATTGCTCACTGGGACCTGCAAACTCAACCTTTTTTGGGCTGCTGTCTTGTTACTTAGTGCACACAGCAGGCAGATAAGTGTGAACCATTAAAATAACATTTATGTCATTGTTTAATGTTACTGTTTAATTCAGGCTTGTGTGTAGAAGTCACAGGAGCTGAACTTAATGGAGCAATAATGTAAGCATACTGAGAAGGGGCAGAAGAGGGGAATGATGGACGTAAATTTTTTCAGGAGAGAAAAGTTAAATGATCTGGGGCACTGTTTCCCCTTGGGCTCCAGACTTCCCATGTGATTTTGGATAGAATTGTGCCAATTGAGTGTAGAGACAAGAGCTGCAGATGTACAGCTACCAAAGGGTCCAGAAAATTGCAGAGGCTGGTTTTGAAAGATGCCAGTGCCACCAGCCAAGTTTGTGAGATTAAGTGCCTCACCTGCTTAAAATGTTTTATACAATTATATTGGGAACCAGGCTACTGAGTGTCAAAGGGCCACAAAGATTACAGCTCCAGGGTCTTTTATGTCCAAACAGATTTGATATCGGAGACTTGTATGCCTTATTTGCTGAACAGATTCTTAAAATGCTGTTAAGTCATAATGCTTCTGTTGTTTGTCTGTTTTGTCTATTTAGGCTCTAGCAGAACAATTGCAATTTCTTTTACTTTGTGTTTGTGCTGTGCTGGATGCACATAGCCCTGATTTTAGTTCTTATGTAGATGGAAGTTCAATAAAAATAACAATAGTTTACTAATGAAGATAATTATGTGAAGCCAGGATTCATGCTAAATTAGTATCTATTAGTAGCTTAGATCTATAATGAAGATTTCCTTGCTCTCTGTGTGCATCTTAATTCATTACAGAGAAGTCCATAATACTTTATGAAAAACATTTTTCCTTTTTTTCCTGAAACTCTTGCCCAAAATTATTGGAAAAGCACGTGCTTTTCTGTAACATCAGAATGAGACAAATGGCACTGCTTGCTTTTATTATTGTACAGAAGTGGTTTTCCTTTGGACACAGATAGACTTGGCATTGGATAGTAGCTGGAGACTAATGGACACAAGCTTCAAAGCTTTCTGTGTGGGCCCTTGGAAGACAAAAAATAAAATCTCATCTCTGTTCTAATCAGTCTGGATTATAAAGAAAAGTACTCCAGCTCCAAGCTCATGGGGAACCTCTTACCTTTACTCAGAGGCAGAGTGGGCAGCAGCTGCTATCCCTTGTATGCATCTGCAAGAGAAAAATGAATGGGGTAAAAAGGAAAAAAAAAAAAAAAAATAAGAGGCAGAGTGATTTTGTGCTATGGAAACTGGATCATACCCCTATCTACAGGTATTTATTCTGGTGGCCTTTAGGGACATTTTCAAGTCACAGCAGAAGAAAGGCTAAAGTTGTTTCAAGGACTCCCCATACTTTAGAATTAAGTGAGTGGGAACTGTATTAATTTGAATGTGAGCAAAACTAGTTAAATTCAGATCCCTTTTATAGTTTGTTGCATCAGAATCTTTCTCCTCCATTATCTCATCAAATAGCCCCTATTTACTTATTTCTTCACATACATTGAGGAAGAAAAGGGAAGGAGTCACTCCCCCCAGTGAGGACCATCTGCTCTTTTCTTATTGGGAGGGAAAAAACCCTACAATTAGTGTCTTGTTCATCTTTTTGTTTTACCAAAAAAAAGAGGGGGAAAGAAAGTAAAAGAACTATTATGCAAATATCTGCAATTTGGTTTCAAATATTCTTTGTACTATGATGAGCAATTTCCTTTAATACAAACTGAGCCTACTTGCCAGAACCCTTTTTTTTCTTTTGGCTTAATATAGGGAAGAGACACCACCACCCCACCCCACCACCCCAAACTTTTATGTTACTCTGGAGGCAAATTTGTCTCATCTTTTTTTTTTTTTTTTTTTCCTTTCCTTCTTTGGCCCTATTACAGCTGTTATTCTGTAAGTTGTCAGATGCCATATCGGGTTTTTTTGAAGAAAAAGAAGAAGACAGCCAAAATAGCCTTACAAAGCCACAATTTCATCTCACTTTTCATTGTTCCATTGCCATGTTGAAGTGATCTTGAAATGGAGGACTCAGTGAATGAGAGGGAAGAGCTTTCTCCTTGCTACATTTGAAAGCCAGTTGCTTGTGATGGCAGCATTACCTCTAAGATCAGTTATGTAGGGTTTTTATAAGGAGCTACTGCTCAGGAGTGTGAACTTTAGGGTCAAATAGCATAGCCACAATTAAACCTTCTGGTCCTTGGTCCTGGTCCAGCTTGGTAGCTGAAACCTAGCATGGCAGCTGAAAACTTCTTGGAGTCTGCATAAAGTCTTTTCTATGCAAAAAAGCTGAAGTGTGGAAAAATCCAAAATGAACTCATCCAAGATCTGATGGCAGAGGTCATGGAAGAATCAGACACTGACCTATGAGGCTCAGATTTGGAAAGCAAACTTGGGGTAAATTACTTCATTACTTGCAGCTGTAATTGGGAGATGGAGATTAACCCCAATATGCAAATGGACCGAACTTATACAAGTGTGAAAACGTGTGACCCATTGTCCTTTTTTGGGGTGTAGCCCCTGTGTGGGCTTCACCAGCCCTAAATGTACCTGAAGGCCCTTCAATAAATATAACCACTTTTTATTCCCTGAATTTTGTCTGGCCTCTGTTTTTAGGTAGTCCCAAAAAGGCATCAAAACAAGACCAAGGAGACTTTACTTAAAGTGTGCCACACCTATATATTTGTTTCTGTGGTTGCAAGGGGAAAGGGAACGTGGGACAGCGCAGAATTTTAGATTTGTGCAGACTCTTGTTTTTTGGGGCTCAGAACATCAAGTGGGCATTACATCAGACTGGAAGTGTGGTCACTTGCTGTGAACAGGGAAAAGCAGTTCTCAGTTTTTCTCAGGATTAGCCTGGGAAAAGCTGAAGAAAGAATGTAAGCAAAGCTCAACACCTGGTGTTTGGCAAATGCCACACAGAAAAAACAAGTGCTGTTTTGCAGGACTGTTTTTCAAGGGGTGTTGGTCCCTTCTTCTCCAGTAAGGTTATTGTTTTCTCAGGTTAGCCAATCCATGTTTAACCCACAGAGCACACTATAAAAGTGTATTCCATTTTTAATAAAGTTGCTTTTACCATTGCATTCTGATTTGGAGTCTGTGACGTTCTGTGACTGTACACAGAAACACAGAGGTTCTCTAGGAATGCCTAGCATTGGATAGACAGGAGTTCATGGTGCTCAGGGGACACTGATCCCCTTTAGTCACACCTGTGCATCAAGTCTGAGCACACTGGGGTAACCTTTGGGTCACTTTTATTGTTACAGGAAGCTCTCATCATGGCCAGCATGGACCACCCACACCTGGTGAGACTCCTGGGCGTCTGCTTGAGCCCCACCATTCAGCTGGTCACTCAGCTGATGCCACATGGCTGCCTCCTGGATTATGTCCATGAACATAAGGATAATATTGGCTCCCAGCTCCTGCTGAACTGGTGTGTCCAAATAGCTAAGGTATGTAGTTTATGTTGGGGGTTCTTAATAATTTCTTATCGTTTTCATAACTAACTTTGAAACATGGCTTTTCTTTTTGTTTGTGTTGGGGTTTTTTCAGGCCTATTTTTGTTTGCAAGAATACATACTATTTTGTCTGCTTACAGTGTTATGGATGACTTGTCAATGTGCGAACCAAAGTGTTTTTCTTGACTGTCTTTCCAACTCAGTGCTAATGAGGGGTAGGGGTTGTTTTTCGGGGTGAGGGTGAGTGAGGGAAGAAGCCCCTGTGTGAAATCCGGGGCTGGACACAGGGTGGTTTTCCAGCCTCTTCTGTTGTTCACTGTTAATATATATACTGGTTTTCAGCCCTTCTGGATCTGCATTGCCAGATAGCTCATCAATTATCTGCCCTCACACTGCCAGGAAGATAAAAGTTTCCCTTCATAAACATGTCCTTCATGTCACTCCTCAGGTGGTGATCCTGATATGAGTGAGTCACAAACTATCCTTGGCACAATGTTTTACAGCTAGTTTTAGGTATGTTTAGGTATTCAGTATTGTACTAAGAACAAGTACTCAGTACTAAGGAAATTGTTTGCAAAGAATAACAAGATCTTGCAGCATAGAAGGCCATAACTTTTCCACTTTAAAAGCACTTTTGAACAACTAGGGTTGTTCACAATGATATTACTACAAATGACAATTTGGAGCCTGCCTTTTGCATTGAATTATTTGGAAGTTTTTCTAAAATTCTAGATTATTTTGGAGAAAATGCCTGTTATAAACACGTGCCTGCTATCTTACATTAAATCTGCAGCCTTAAGTGAATTTCCTACAACATCTATTACAAAATCTTAATTCAAGTTGTAACGCTAATCTTTTAGCACTGAAGAGAAAGTTGGAGATTTAGCAATTGCTTTGCTGGACCCAATATCAAGTAAACATTTGCCTCTTTTTAAAAATTAAGTACAAAAAAAAATGTTCAAACAAAATTAAGAAAATGTAGAAATTCAGCCAGCCCTGTGTTGTTCATCAAGAGGAGCAGAAGTTTGAGGAGCAGCATGAATAGGGACTGTTTCCTCTCCAGATCTGTTGTTAAACCTTCCTGTTAAACCTAAAAAAAGGTGATAAAGCCTCCACGGTGCTGGGTAGAGGGGCTGGTCCATAGAAGAGGTGGGGGGAACCCAAACCCCACAGTCTGATTTTGCAGCATTATTTGGCATAGGTGTGTTGATATCTTGTGCTGTGGTGATAAAGCAGCTGGAGCTGCCGGGGAGTGCTGGAACACACCTGTGGGTATTGCCTGTATGGAGATGTGCAAAGGCTTATTTAGGGCTGAGACCACACCAGGGAAGGTGGGAGAGAAAATCCATATTTCTGTTTGAGTCCTTTCTCTCAACACAGCCTCCTCCCCATCTGTTCTCTGCTCTTCTGATTGATAGTGGCTGTTATTATTTAGTGCAAAACATTTACACAGTGGCATCCGAGCAGAGGTAATCCTCCACAATTTTCATTTGGTGTGTGCATATGGCCCTTGACTCCTTGGACCAGTGGCTGTGCTGGCTTTGCTGGGAAGCTTGTAGTGGAGCAGACAGCCTGATCCACAGCTTCCAGAGCTGACAGATCTCTGGGGATGGGGACTGGGGATTCTTACCAAGTGAAGCAGCTGTGAAGCAGCTTCTAAACTGATGGCCACTATAAATAGCTTCAGCTTTATGTAGGGTTTGGATTTAGGGACATTTCCTGTAAGATTGCTGCTTTTCTTGATCACCCCTATGATGTGGGAGGAGGGGATGAGGTATCACAGACGTGATACCTCATCATGTCTGATGAGGTGGTGACCAAGCAGTGCAAAGAAGTGAGATCATACATGTAATATCAACAGTGTCAGGAAGAAAAAGGGAGTTCCTTTACAATAAGAAGTGGCCTAATTTTGAGAGAGTTCAGCGAAGTGTAGCTAGTTTATTGGAATTTAATTAAATCTATGTTCTTCCACATCACAATAATCATGTCAAGTGGGATTAGAGGGTGTACACAAAAAATGGTAAGAGGAAAAATCTTCTGACATTCCCAGACAAGGAGTCCCCTTATCCCAAAAAGTGGAATAAAAATAATGCTCATTTTCCATTACTCTGTCACATGTAACAGTGAGCAGGAATGAGTCTGCTCCCTGCAAACAGGAAGGGTACCATTTGCCTTGAAATAGACTGTTCCCCAGAGGAATGAGTGCAGAAGGCATCAACAGGCACAAATTCCCATTCACTGCAGGGAAGGTGTATGTGTGTATCCCACACTCCTGTATCCACTGTGCCCATGCTTCAGGCGCTGCCATACAGCTTGAGAGTGTCTCTCCACGTGTTGCTTTTCTAGGCTGAGGGGAATGATTGGTCGTGTCATTCTGAAAGGTACCAAAAGTGTGATTAGCAGAGTAGTAAGAGGCAAAAAATCATCAGTGACTTTCACAGTCCTGTTCTCTGCTCCCTGTAGCAGCTCCTGGTATCTTACGCTAGATGCGTTGTTCTACCTTCACCTTCCCTGTTTTTATGGAGATGATTTTCCCCAATAAGCAGAGGACTGAAGCCACTGGAAATACCTCAGACCTGAAGTTCAGGCTGATTTTTACAAATTATTTAAAATCAAGTTGCTGCTGCAACACAGTCCCTCCCTAACTGCGCTTTTCTCCATCTGCCAGTGCACAGGCACTTATTTATGGAAGTCATTGCTTCAGAGTTCACTTGTTCTGCCAGGCTGTTCATTTCCATATGTCTCCACTTCTGTACAACTAGATGCAAAACTAGCTAGTCACTGTGCCTGGTTGCCAACCCACATATGGCTCTGGAGGTAGCCTCTGAAGGTTGATGACAGGACGGTTATAAAGTATTATCTACTGCCAATTGGAAAAAGCTTGTGTGCTTTCTCATTTTGCTTATACAGATTGTGTGGAATTTATTCTGATGTTACATCATTGTAGGGTAATTGTGCTCTCCTTCCAGAAGCTTTAGCTTCTTATTTTATGGATGAAAGCTGTAAAAATAGAGTAGCCCCCAAGCATTCTGCATAAAACATGGTTGTTAGACAGCAGCTGTGTCTAAGGGGGCTCTTCCCTTCTGCTTTGCAGATACACAAGGCTTCTCCTGGTGTCTCACTTCGATGGGACTGGCTTGCTTGGAAATGAATGTTTAACCTTTTAGCTCTGAGATCAGCACAGCAATGTTATGTGGAGCTTGCTGTCCAGTAAAACAGTGAACTGTGCTCATATATCACAACACTGTGGTGGGAGCAAGAGTGTCTGCCTCAGGGTATGGAAGGAGGGAATACTGCTTCCTGAACACCCATAATGCTGGCTCCTTGTGAAGTGGATTGAAACTCAAATTCTGTATGGATAGCACAGCCTGGAAGTCTCAGCCAGGGTGTGGGAGGTACACCTAAGTCAGGAAGATTTCACAAACAGAAAAGAAGTGCTCTATGCATTGATATTTCAATGTGTTTCATGCAGTTTCTCTCAGCTAGGGCTGCCCCAACACACCCACACACGCACACAGCTTGGAGGTGTGAGGGTGAGGACATTCTTGTGGAAATGCCTCTAAGAAGGGAAGACACATCTGGAGGGTTTTGGTCAGGAAAGGTTGGTTACTCTCTGCCACTGGGTGAGTTTATCTAAGGGACTTGTATTTGTGGCTGTATCCTCACTCTGTTATTCTAGTGGAAAATAAGCTGGAGTTCTGTTGGAATTATGATAGTGGGCCTTTGTGCTGTACTAAACTCTCTGTCTCTCTCAGGGGCTTACAGAAATTTTACAGAAATTACAGTTTTGCTTCTGTAACATTGCATACAACACATGCTAACTTCAACATAGACCTGGGCAGTCCCATCTCCTCTTTTACTTTTTTTTTTTTTTTTTTTTTTTTTTTTTTTTGGTTGTTGTTGTTGTTGTTGTTTTTCTGTTCCAATTACAGTTTCTTTCTGCTGCTGCCAATTTGCATTACATCTGCAGTCATTTTGCTGAGCACTGTTCAGGAGCAGAGGAACCTTTCCTGCCCCAAAGAAGTCAAGGCAGAGGAAGAGTCAGGAAGCAAACTTCCTGACATGAGGCAGCTTGCCTATGATCACCTAGCCTGTGGAGGAGAGCTCAGCTCTCCTGTGTCTTAGCCAGGGCCCCATACTGTTCTGCCCTGTATCCCCCAGGGGCTGCCAGACCTGGTTTTTTGTGTTCTGAACTATAATAATTCTTTTCTAACCCCTCAGAATACTAACAAGGTAAAGCAGAAGTAGGTGGTTACAATGGAATGTCGTGGAAGGAAAATCAAGTACTTCAGGGGATTACTTTTTATGCCTTTTCAATATAAAGGAATTCTCAAATTACCTTAACTAAAGCCCTGCACAGTATCAGTTATCCAGGTATGCAGGAAAACAATGTTTGAAAACACTCTAGGAAGGAAAAAAGAGAGAGGAACTTGGGGATCAAATTTTAATGAAGCAGAACGCAGGTCTTCAAATCTGCTGAGTGCTATTGCAGCACGCTTGGAGTCATTGCTGTCTCTAAGGATTCCCTTCCAGAGGCACAGAGCTGCAGTTGGAAGCCTCTAGGAGCTACCAAGCTAAAGGCTCTTGCTGCTTCTTTTGCTGTCCCATTACCTGTCCTGTTTAGCTGCTGTGGGTGCCAGGCTCTGTGCCCTCCTGCAGTGCTCTTGGCCAAGGAGGGCTTTGTCCTGAGGGGGCTTCTCTCCCTCTGCCAGGCTTTTTGGGGAGGCGTATTTATTACTTCACTTCTCAGCTGGGTGTAAACTCACAGGTTATATGAAGTTCAAAGGATCAGTGTTGATTTTTGCAGCTGAGAAGCTGATCCAGAAGCATCCTAAATCCAGTGGGTTTGGGCCTGTGCTGCTCGTGTCTGGAGAGAGGGAGGCTCTGAGCAGGGAGGGCCAGGGGCAGGTGAGGTTGCACTGTGAGTTGAGGAGTCTTTCTTCTCCATCAAGACTTGATGGATTAGGAACAACTTGTTAGAGACAGCTTTTATTACTGTACTACAGATGGGATGAGAGAGAAGCTATGAGAAACAAGAGGAATCAGGGGTAACTGGACAGGTTGGGAAGAGGTGGAGGACAGTGGCTGTGGTTCAAGGTCTTTCTATTTCATTAAATAAGCCTACCCTACAGCTCAGCGGCTATTCCATCCTGGAGTGAGCAAAGGAGCTTAATGACAGTCATGTATCAGCTGTCTGCATTTTAAGCTTCAAGATGTCTCTGTTCCCAGAGCTCCTTGCCATGACAAGGCTAATTGTACAATCATAATGCCCTTCCAGCCCCTCCTGACCTGCCAACACTGGCCAGGACCAAAGGCTGTGATAATTATCACTGCAAGCAGGTCCATTAACATAAATGTGCTTTACTAATGGGGCTGCTCCATGAGGAAGTGCAGTGTACAGAAGAAGGATCTAAACCAAGGACTATGAAATTAAAACCATATTGAAACAAGGCTTTAATTTTGTAGAGGAGAAAAATCAAAATACATGGGGGAGAGTGTCATTTTCCTCTCTTGAATCCCTCTACAATTTCCTTTTTCTATTCCTATTCATCATGACTATTTTTCACACTCAGCTGGAAAGATTGGATATTCACAGATGGAAAGGAAGGATCCTTTTCTTGTGTCGTTGGAGAGCTCTCACTCTCAGAAAACATTATGCCATCAAGTCTCAGAGGGACATTACCCAACTGTGCCCATACCCAGGGACTTTTTGGTACCCTGCTGGGTGGCTCCCAAGGTTCATACAAACTTGAGAAGCCCTCACAGCAAACTTCAAGTGGATCTTGCAAAATTCTTCATCACAGCTTTTAATTTCTACGTGATGGAAGGGTTCAGATTTCTTTCTTGCTGTGATGAACTGGGCCACCTTGGGCTTATGTAAGACAATGAGGAAGTTTCTTTTGAACTTTTGATCTTTTTTTTTCCTTGCAAGGCATGTTTTCCTGCATAATTATGTACCTGTTTGTAGAGAACTTGGTGCAGTTTTCTTCCCCTTTGTTCAGCAGTCATTTCTTTTGGAGTACTGAACTGGTTTAGTAATTTTCTACCAAGCCCAGTAGGTTTGGTATGGAAAGTATTAAATTGAAGACAAGCACGAGAAAATTCATCAGCTTAAATGCTGACCAAGTTCTCCTCGTTTCCCTTTCTCCTTTTATCTCAGATGGACTGTCTACTCACTAAATTCCCAGTCTTTCTTTTGCTGTAATTTTCTTTTACTTTCTATACTTTTGTCTTTTCCCTAATTTCCCAGTGCTTTGCATCAGCACCTGTTTCTTGTTTTTTCTCCAGTGTCACCATTTGTCCTTCACTCTTATTCCCTGGCTGCTTGGCTGCCTTTCAGTGCTGCCTGCTCCATGCTCTGAAAGAGCACAGGCGCATCATGTCTGCCACCCATCAGAGTTCTTAGGCTGTCCTGTCTCACTTCAGGGTTTGGAAAGGACTCAGTCCCTTCATTTCTCTCATAATCATAACTAATAAAGCACTGGGTTTTGAAGGTTTTACAGTGGTGGAAAGGACAGGTTTATAATAGGTTATAATCCTAATATCTCCAGTCTTAATCTAACTCATGGATAATCTAGGTTCCCCCTTCCCTTCTCTCTAAAAATTCAGTGTTTCCAAAAGCATGCTTCATGATTGTTAGGGAAAAAAAAAACCAAGCAGAATTTCCAGTCATTTACAAATCGCATCAGCCCTTGTGGAGGCACAGAAATGAGCAATTTATTGCACAGAGACAGACAATTTATTGTTCTGTTAAATGAAAGGTGTGCTTAGCCCTGACATTTATGGGGTTTCTGATATTAGAGACCTGACAGCCCCAGGCTACAGAAGCTCTGGAGGCTTTGCCTTGATGCCCCAGAGTTCTCATCAAGCACACTGAGCTGCGTTTGGGGACAAGGGACACACTCAACATTACATTTTCCCTAGCAGTCCCCAACAGACTGGCTTGGGAAAGCATTATTGAAAACCACTCTTAAATCAAATTCAAGATATTACAGCAGCCCCTATGAGGGTCTGTCAGGATTTCCATTATAAGCACATATTTTTCAGGTTTATAACTCAACCATAAAATTCTCCAGGACTGTGACTTGGCATAAAATGTCTCAGCCCAAAGCTTTTATTATTATACCAGAAATATATGTATTTGGCTATTGTTTAAGTTGCAGAACATCAGAAACAAATGCTGGATTATTCTCTCTCCATACCCATAAATTAAAATGCATTTTCCCTTTCAGCATTGTATTTTATAACAAAACTTATGCTGCTTGGATATCTACAAAAAAACAAGTCCCAAGGAACACACACACACACACACACACACACACATATATATGTAAAAATATACAGTGTGTGTATTATTAATAGTATCAATATTATTAGATATATAATTATTATACATAATATGCAATATTATATTGTCTTGGTTTGGAAAGACAGGGGTGTCTGCTAGGGAGCCAACAAACAGAATGGAAACTTCCCTTGGACTTGTTATTATCCTAAAATTGAAGGGGTGTCTCGGGCAACAGTGTGAGGGTAGGAATTACAGTTCTTTACTAGTTAGTCTAACAAGGTAAATAAACAATAATAACTGTCACAATAGTCAATAGACAACAAACAGAACTAGAGAAGAAAAGGAAAAAAAAAAACCAACAACCCAGTTGCAGTTTTCCTCTGGCACTCCCCACCCCCCTCAGTACCGTCACAAGCTACTAGAGCCTGCAGCAGTCCTGGAAGGATGAGACGTATCCGAGCCTTGGCAGTGGCTGGAGCTGTTGGAAAATGTCCCGGCTGGGCAGGGGCTGCAGAAAATACAGCGTGGGGAGACCTCGAACAAAACTGAAGAAGCCGTGGGTGCAGGGCAGGGAGAAGAAGCTCCTGGCAGGGCAGGGAAGGAACAGGTTCCCCCAAAATCCTGGGGGACACACAAAGAGACAGTGGTCTGACCGAGCTATAGGTGGGATGGTGAGAGCTCTCTGCCGCGCCGAGATGAGCAGCCCCGGACCTTCTCCCAAGAGCAGAAAACTGCCCAGGGTGAAGTGAAGACTGTGCCTCTCTGTCTCTGCCTTAGCTGCTTCCTTTGTTTGCTCCCAAGCACCCATGAGTACTGAAAAGCACCCAGCACTTAGCTTCTTAGCAACTTCTGGGAAAAACTTCTATAGGGAAGCACCCCAACCCCCAACATATATGCAATAGGTATTATTGTGTAATTATGTAATATGTATGATTTTATATATGTAGTCCGTGGGCCACAATAAAATCCTCGCTGCTTCAGTTTTTATTTACTGTCTGTGTTAGCATATTCCACACTCCTGCAACACATTAATAGATTCTGATTAGAGGGGAAATAAAACTGGGTTATGTGTCCCATAGAAAATACCAGGCATTAAAAGAATGTGTTACCCTGAACTGAAACAGTTCTAAGCAGTTCTAAGTTTTCCAAATGAAGATTTTTTTTCAAGACCTTTGAAAAGTCTTTGGATTTGTATGACCTTTTTTTTTTTTTTAAATTAAAGCTTAAATTGCTTTGAAAGAAAAAAATACAGCTGTCTTTCAGAAGCGTCTTTGAGCTGTTTTTTTCCAAAATGGTATTTTGTGAGGTTGTTTCATGTGAATAAACCAGGTCAGTTTGAGAGAAAGCAACCTTATTTTCCACAGTTTAGGGTTCATTTCCTAGCCTTTGAACAACTTTTTCTTTCCACAAGGCATAAATGTTATTTATATACACAAGACAAATAGAGAATTTGGTGTTTCTGAACTGGAGGGTGACTCTTTCTGCAATGACTTTGTTTTGGTTTTTTGGTTTTTTGGCTTTTTGGTTGTTTTGGGGTTTTTTTCCCAGATTTTTGGATTTAAATAGAAACTTTGTAGTCTCATATAGAGGTAAGTATAAGTCTAAAATACACCGGACAGGTCACTTTTGATGTAGACAAAGTGTTTGTCATCACTATATAAAGCTCTGACTTTATGTCCTCTAGATAACAGTGAAAAGCATCCACTTTTACCCAAAGAAAGAAGTCAAATTGTAAAAGGTGCAGTGGTTTGGGGGTATGTGAGCTTCATCACAAGAGTTTAAATATTTGGCTGCATTTAGTCGAGCAAAATACAGTTTTGTGTGCTGAGTGTTAGTATAAATTTAGCATGGTTAAATACCCAAGAGGAAAACAAGTGTGTAAGACAAAAAAACAGCAGTGGCATGAGAATGAATGGGTCTTAACTGGCTATGAATAAGTTTAGAGTGGAGATTAGAAGAAGGTTATTAGCCACTATAAGTGGTAAGGTGTTCAAACCCAGTAAAAATAATGCAAGATGACTTTTAGATGGAGCTTGGTAAAGTTTATGAGGCAAGTGCGGACTGAATGGCACAGCTGCTTTCAAGGGGCACAATGTGATGACACAGTTGCTTTTGGTTCCCTGTTTTAAAGCTGAGTGACAGGACAGGAATAAACAATGAAAGAATTTACTCAGAGACAGCCCAGGTCTGGAATTTGGAGCTTCAGGAGATAGAGATCAAGCTGTGGTTTACACTTTGGATTGTTTCTTGTTTTTCTGTTTCTTACTTTCTCACCTTACTCCTTCATAATTCAAATTAAATCAGATTCTCATTCCGTTAGCTGAACTGAATAATGCATCACTCAGTTTTCATTGAAATCAGCCAGGCTATTCATGCCATGATGATGCTCTTCTTGTGAGTAAACACATCAGAATCAATCTTTGTGTGTTCAGCAGGCTTCACCCTAAGAAAGAAAATGAAGCTTTCACTTCATCTCTCTTTTCCCCTTGCCTTTGCCTAGGGCTTGCTATCAGTAATTCGTAAGTATGTGTACAGTAGGTGAAAAAAAAACGCATAATGGAATTATTTAATGAAGACTTTATTACATTAAACATAAGGGTTCTAGTTTGTGTTGGATACTAATGACTCAAAACACCTTGAAAAACTGGCTGTTCAGAGAAAAGATAATATAACAGTGTCTCTGATTTTGGCTACATTTAAAAACACTTCAGTATAGTTCAGAGCTCGCCCACCTGAACAATATTTTAGTGAAGAGGGAATTTGTTCTGTTTTCCCAGTCCTTCTCTATCTATCTTGCCTTCCAACTCTCATTGTTTCTGGTGAGATGCTCAGACCTACACAGCTTTTTGGATTACCAGTATTCAAAGGATAATGTCTCATTTTGTCTGTCAACATTGCTGCATCACTCCCATTAGTTATGAATTCTTTTCTACTCTGTCTTGTACAAGTACAGCTTGTTACCTCCTTCTCTGTAATCTTTCCAATTTTGCTCTTACTTGACTTTCTTTCCCATACACTGTTCTGTCTTTCTGAGAGTAAAATTCTTAATAATGGTGTTATACTCTATAGAGTTCTGTGTATCTTGAAATATAAGACTAAGACTAATAATAAATCTTTTTACATCTCATTTTAAAACCATGAATGTCAGAAAGAAAGGAAGTTTAATCATAGAAATGATAGGAAAACTTTGGTTTGACAGCTCTATATTGGGACTGTGTGCTGGGGTTTTTTTGCTTTGCCTCCCAGCTGGGATAAGCATAGATTTAATTTATGGCATTTTATTTTGTTTACAGAATTTTGCAAAGATGTTTGGGTTTGGTTTAGAACTGGGCTTCCTCAAGGCCCATGGCAGAGCTAAGTGGTGGTCAGCCAGGAATTGAATGAAACACATTTATTTTAGGGTTAATTTGCAGAAAATGATAATAAATAAATGATCCGTGAAGTGAGCAGGCTTTTGGCCCTTCCTCCATGCAATCTAACATGATGTGCATTTTCTGTGTTCTCTGTCTCCTCCACACGAGTTAGGAAGGCTTCCTCTGTGGGGCAGAATCATGTCTAAGATTTTGGGTGTTTTGAAATAAATTGTGGTTTATGCCCAGTTCTCCTGGTGATTTGTGCTTTTGTAAAAATCTCAAGGGTTGTTTGCGTATTGTTTGACCTTCCTTGGAGCAGGTTTCAGTTTGACTGCTGGTCTTTACCTTGGCTGTTGCATGAATGGGATTAAAATAAACTGATGAAAAACATATGACACAGCTCCTTTTTCCTGACAGAGCTGGCCACTGATCAGAACTTTAACATTTGAATAGAGAACAAGATTATACTTTCCAAAAGAAGCTGCAAAAACGTACTTGGCATATTTCATCTAGATGTAAACTCTAGCAGGTTAGTTTTAAATACATACATAATTTTTACTTTATTCCTTGGAATAAAGTACTATGGAATGTCATGTGGATCATATGATAACATACATGTTTCTGACAGAATATATAGTAAAATAAAATTTTAAAGCTGTTCTCTGGTTTATTAAAAATTATTTTTTTGTGTGTTTCTGCTGATCGGCTGTTTACCGCTGACCTGAGAATGTAAACAGAGTTCTTTTCTCCCAGTCAGAGAGTTTGAGGAAAAGGGCACGAGGATTTTCTCTTCTGTTTTCTTCATAGTTTATTATTTTTTATCAATACATTCTGTTCCTGACCTGCAGAACTCTTCATTGCAGGTCAGTTCAAGGCATGAAACCCTGAACACCAAATGCCCCAACTACTAACTGCTCCCACCCTCAGGGTGGCATGGATACTTATACTACAATCCATGTAATCAGTATTTATAATACTTCTCCAAAAACTATTATCTTTTTTAGAAGATTAGACTCTATTCTAAACCAACTACAACATGCCACCTCATTGCAGAACATGGAGCAGATGAGGAAGAAGGAGAAAGCCCAGAAGCCACATGGACTTCTCCATCTTGTCATCACCTGTTTACCATCCTAAAAAAACCCCATATATCTAAAATTCTCACCCTGTGATAAAACTACACACTATTCTACTATCTAATACACATTCTTGAAAACTCTGCTTCATTCCAGAGCCTAAAAGCCCTTTTTCCATGAACAAAGGTTAAAAACACTGTTTGTCAGAGACCTTGAAATCTCTTAAACACGCAAAGAAACATTTCTCATAATGCCAGACTCCGACAGCTTTTGAAGATGCTCCTTCTTAGTTCCTGTTTCATTGCAACAGAGACTGGGAGATGCTTTCAAAAAAGAAATAAGATGTGTCAGTTTTCTTTAAGTAGTAGATGCTCTTAATACTTGTTAATATTGTAAAATCTTACACAAAAGAAACTGGTTCTACCACTATGTATTTTATTATGACTTGATGTCACATTATGATTACAGAACAATTACAGGATGTCACGTGTCATAACAATAGAAAATAATGTACAGTTCCTTGAGGAAAGGGAGAGAAATTTTAAAAGAAAAGTTAAAGGCCCTTTTTTTAGTGCATGCACATACATATTTTTGTATTGGTGGCAAAGTATAAAGGCTCTTGGTGTTTTGCCCATCAAACAAAAGACAGAAACTATACATGGCATTCTTGAATTTATTTTCTTGGTAAGGTCCAATGTTGTGTTGCTTCCTGTAATGAATGTATCTAAACTGGGAACCCACAAAAAGAGAAGCAGAAAAGCAGGTGCATTGCAGGGAATATTGCAGGAGTGCCCAGGGTCTGTCTCCTGCTCATGCAGTGCAGGAATTCTGCTAACGCAGGTGGGTAGTAGCTTGTGGCTAAAGAGTGAAACTTGTGAAGTCACCTGGCACTTTCACTAGAGGTAACCTCAGAGAGTTTTTCATTTCACAGTCAGTTTGTGTGCAAGGCCTGTCAGGAGCTGCCTCCTGCTCCCACATCATATCCACGACTTGATGGCCTTTCTCTCCATCTGGGCTGCACACAGGGAGGAAAGACACAATTTTTAATCTTGAGTTTTTTCCCCAGAACAAATTAAGGTGAAGAAAAGATCACTTACATTTTAAAGCAGTAGACAGCAAAATGCCACTGATTCCTAGGCTCAAACCTACCTTAGCCTAATGTGCCCACTTCAGTGACACCTGCACCCAGTGTTAGTTCAGAAGACAATGATTCAAATGGGACTCTATGGTACAAGATACAAGGTTAGAAAGGGCTGGATTTTATTCCTGGCTGTTTCTCTGATTTTTTTTTTTTTTTTTTAATGAGGTTTAGACACGAGTTGAACTCTTTTCAGCAAATGAGCTTGAATCCTTAATGAAATAAAGCATTTGGAGGGTCTAGTGAAAGGCACTATACACATACCAAGTATTACTGCTCAGCTGCTTTTAATTGAATTTCATAAGATTATGTATTCCAGACCTGTCACGGGTTTGTTTATTTACGTCAGCCTGAAGTGCAGGAGTCAGATTCCAATTTCCAGACACAGCATTCACCTTGGTTACCTGAGAGTCTGCAAACTGGCATCTCTTGATAAATTCAGCTGTATGTTACAGCTTTCTTGGTTTGTACAAACAGGGTGGTCCTGTGAGCTCCCTTTTAGGTGTACTTTTTTAGATGGAGGTGGTTTATGTTAACCAGTTCTGCTGTCCACTCACAGGAGTTGTGGCAAGCACGAGCAGGGTTTTATCAAGTCGGAGCTGGCAGGTGGCAAGTCTGAAATGTGACAGTGCCTGTCTCAATACATGTGGAATATGCATAAAAGTCAGAATGAAATAATTGTGTTGAATACGTCACATAGCTGGTTTTCTCAAATTACATGAGCATACTTTTATTTCCACCTCAACCATTTAAAAAATTTTCATTATCTCTCTATTCATGTAACTTGGCAAAGTCGAAAGTATTTGAGCGAGTTAAAATAGTCACAAATACCATGAGTAAGAATGATTAGGAACACAGATATATGTCTGTGGACTTGCACTGTGTAATTTAAATCTTTGGTTTTCCAGATTGAGTTGACACAAGACATCACATCACTTATGGCCCATGGCTAGTTTATGAAGCCAAAACTTATTAGAAATGGATAGCAGAGACTTAAAAGTAGTCTTCTTTTTATAATCGATAACATAAGCTTTCACTGCCCTGAAGAGAGACAGCTAATGGGTATTTTGAGCCCAGCAGCAACTGGAGATTGTTAAAAACAGCAGGTATTTTAACCTCAGCAGATCTGTAACATACTACTTTTTGTAACATTTCTAATAGTCATCACAGGTTAAATAACAGAAAAAAACCCACTCTGTAGGTGTTTTCTGTACAGTTTCTGAAACAGAATCCCTGGTTTATTGCCAAGTACTTCCTGTGATTCTTTAGGAAGAAAAAGAAAAACAAAAACCAAACAAGTGAAAACCCTAAAGGAAAGCCATTCCTTCGTGTGGAACATCAGCAGTCTCCAGAAGAGTCACACTTTCAGCTAAGCCATATAATGAGTCAGGTAATTCTGCCTCAAGGGTGCTAATGTACTTGGGTACCATATGGAGCTGGATGGCACTTCTCTTCATTCTAATTAGCAGTCAGAGGAAAACTTCCTCTGAATGTTTACATACCCAAAGCTTTTCCTATTCCAGCAAGCAGATTTTCCTGGCCAGCTACAATCTTTTGAAAGTGTCTGGGCTTAAGCATGGTGATCTAATAGAAGGACTGGAACATAAGGGCCCAGGTAAATGTTATGTAATTGAATCTGTCTCTATATTCTGATGTCTGCCTGCAGAGTACATTCCTTTTTTCATCCATCACCTTGTTGATGCTCATTTACCTTGGCATTTGGAAAGGCTTCTTCTCAGATAACATCACAATTATAGAATGAGTTCTGAAATTGAACTAGCCTTAGTGGAAACTGGTAAAAAGCATGTAAAACCATTTCATTTATTAGGACAGCATGCCATTTACAAGGAAAACTATAGATGGCTTTCCAAAGCTGCCATGTCTCATTTGGTTCAGCGTGATTCAGACTGCAGTTTTTTGGCTTGTGTGGTCATAGAAGCTTGAGCTGAAATTGCAGCCGATAGTATTAGTCCCCACATGGACTAGTGTTATGTTTTTTGCAGTAACAAGCTGTGTTGATATTGCCCAAACATGTCATTTATTGGCCATTGTTGTGTGTAGGTGATGCTGATGTGTGAGTGACACTTCTGTAATATAGTTGTTGGAATATCAACGAAGTTTGAGTGCCTAAATAGCTCAGATTTTGTGAAAACCTCAGTCTGGAGTAAGAGAAAATGTGGTGTTCTCAAATGTTGCCCTATTGTCTTGGTGCAGCATTATTTCAGTGTTCAGTTTTGTTTTGAGCAGACTTCAGTAGGAAAACATGACTACAAGTGGGAGTGTTCCTTTTTTCGTGGTTTGTGCTCAGTGTAAGTGAAGTAACAACTGGGCACCTCACAGATCCAGTGAAAGGCCTTCTTACAGCTAGAGAAGGGTGTGGGATCTCTTTGTACCTCCAGGGATGGGGTTTTTATAGATCTTTTTACTCATTGCCCAAGAAGAAATGTATCCTTTAGAACACAGAATGTTTGCCAATTGCTACTTTGTTTCAAAAACAGACTAAATATTTAAATAGTAGACTCAGCCCTGGTGACAGTCTTGCTTTGAGAAGGAGGTTGGAGTAGTGACCCTGAGAGGTCCTTCTGACATTTCTGTGTCTGTTCACAGCTCTTCACAGAGAACATGTGGGCTGGTATAAATTTCCTTGTTGTCTAATTTCTGTACTCCAAGCCTAAGGAATGTCCAGTAGCAACCAAAGTAACATTCTCTACAGGATTTTTCTAAGTGTTAGGTCTTTTTTGATTGTGACTTGTGATAGGCATTACCCTCTTCTTGTATTACAAATACAGTCATTTGAGATAAGTAAAGAAAGGTAAGAAGGTAGAGTTCCAGGCTGAGTAAATTCAGACTGTTTAATTAAGGACAAGCAAATCCTTCTGTGGAGGAGCACCATTAGAAATAAAAATTAGAAATTTCCAATTCATGAAAATGATGAGGCACATTATCAGAACTACAAAATAAAGTCTAAAAAGTACTCCTGTACTTTCGTGCTTTAGGCTGGCCCTGCATACTGAACCACTAATACTGCTTTACCTTTGCCTGACAGCAGCAGTGTGCAGAGCAGAAATCTCAAAGTGAAAATTAGGAAAGGAGCAAGTGTGAGGTGAGGAACACTGAAAAAAATTACAGGGTTGAATATACTGAGCTTCAAAGGAAAATTGATTTGCTTGGTAGCAGTTTGAATTCCAAGGAACAGCTCATAATACCTCTACTCATACATGTGCAGTGTGTCCTAACCTGGCTGTTAGTGGGTTTGCCCCAATGGCAAATAGGGGTGCAATTTCCAGAATTCTGTAGCAATTTTGCCATTGTTCAACTTTTGCAGAGTACAGGGCCAGCTCCCAAGCAAGATGCCCTCCTGGTTTTGTCCTGCTTCAGGTGCCTCCTCCATTCACTGTACAACCTCTCAAGCAGAGACAGAACACAGGAGGAGTAACACCACCCTCCCACACCACCCCCATCTGTACTTGTGGGACTGTGGTTGCAGATCCCTCCTACACTGTGTACAAAGGCAGGATAGCATTGGAAAGGGTTGATAAAGAGTCCTTGAGTGATGCAAAGAGCCAGTTAAGTACAGGTCATAAGCCATTGCAGATGTGCTTGAACAGATAATGGCCATAAACAGATGTTTCTGAATCCTCCCAACTAATAACTAATGGGATCTCTGAGATAGGAAAGCCAGTTCATTGCAGAGGAGCATCAGGAAATTCTCTGCTGTCTCAATTGTCTTTTGCCCATAATTGATAAAAAACACGTGCACATTTATTTCAGCTTTGGAAAGAAAAAGGCACAGTTCCTTTTTTTCCATGCATTTGTCTACCTTCTCCCAGAGTTATTATAAGAGCACAGACCACAAGTACTTGAGGAGTCAGAGGAGCATTTAGCAGCTTCCAGAGGTTCTTTGCTGTTGGCCAGCGACCCCAGCTGGAAAGTGGCACTTTGAGAGGAACTAAAGCACTGGGTTGTTTGGGCACTGAAACGATTTTGAATTATAGCCAAGATTAGGAGCCTTCTGGGAAGAACTGAGCAGAGAATTCAATGTATAACCTGTTAGATTAATTAGGACCTTTTTTCCCCCAGCTTTGTGAATTAAAAAAAATAAGCAAATTCTGTCCAGCTGTCATGTTTTCATTGACACTGTGATGCTGCCCCTCCAGGTGCAGAGAAAGCCTGGAGCTCCTCTTTGCTCCAGGCAGCTATCTTGGGTGTATGGGTTTGAAATGCATATTCCTGGGGCTACGCTCTGGGAAGGCTTTTGTTGCTGGAAAATTTGCTGGAATATTTGTCCAGTGCTGGGCAGTGCATAAATGCCAGTTGGTAGATGTTTTTCACCCTGGGGCACTGAAGGCTATTACACTGCTAATATTTCAAAAGTGGTGGTTGCTTTTGGTTTTCCTTGACTGTTTAGGCAGCAGAGGAGTCTCTCTAAGGTAGCAAACCTTAAATCATCCGTCTTCCATCTGCTTTTTCAGACAGCTCAGTAATGGCTGCTGCAGACAGGTTCACAAAATAGCCATTTCCCATTGAATCTTATACACCCCACCCTTGTAAACATATCTGAACAGAGGGAAGAATCTGTCCTGGTTTTTGCATTTATTTTGTGAGTTTTAATTTACTTTCTGCTGGCATTCAGGTCACCGAAACAGTGTTATGTTTCTTGTTCTATTTTCCATCATATAAAAATAAATGTCAGGATAATCATTTGAATAATCTTTTTATTTTTGTCCCTGAAAGGCTAGGTACTTTCCTTTCTCTAGTCTCCTGTGTGTCTTATTTCTGTTTAATGTAACCTTTCATAGATTAAAAAGGCAATGATGTTAATAGAATTGTATAATTGTCAGGAGATAATGTTCTCACAGTGAAATATTGCTATTGAGGCTTAGCTAAGGCATTTAGAGCAAAGAAGCATGCAGAAACAAAACAAAGATGTTTATTTTCATAGTGACACATCTTTGCCATCACTGGTATCTAAATCCTCAGATTTCTCTTTCAGCCTCTGTGGGTCTGGGACTCCAGCATTCCCAGAGCAGCACTTCCTACTAGTAGGTCCGATGGCTCACATCCTTGGCCATGATAAGCATGATCCATGAGGAGCAGAAATTTCAGAATCCAGACCCAGATCTAGCCTTCCCAGAGATCCAAGCATGTTTGAGGGCTTGGTTATAGTGGCCACCTTGTATCTTAATTCCAGGACAGTTCATCCTGTGCCAAAGCAATTACAAGGCAGGGGGGAAAACAGATGAAATATGGGTAAATAAACTCACACCTCATCACTACAAAGAAAACTCCTTCATACAAGGTTAGGTTTCAAAGGTGTTTGGGGCAGAGACCAGTCACTGCCAACTTAAGTTCTGAATGTGAAGTACAGAGTGTTAGTGGATGATGGAATTGAATTGTACAGTATTTATGAAAATATTTTGCTAATGGATATTGGCAGCAAGAGCGGAAAGGTCTGTTTGGAACTGAGCAGAGGACTGATGCCCTGGAGCAGAGTGGTCTGTAAGGAAAGGGAACAGAAGAAGGTAAAGGCTGTACATTTGTGGAAAGCCAAGGCCTAACATACTCTTTTCAGCAATAAGAAAAATAAGCCAAGTATTGTCTCTGAAAATGCTTTTGAAAGCACGCCTAGATTTCTCCTTTCTGGATCAAAGTATGCTGAGTATGTAGTTGAGAAGCAATTCAAGTTACTGCCACTATCTAAGCAGCAATTTAACATATCAAAGTTTACATTTTATATAAAGATATCTGTAATATTTCAGAAATATTAATCTCAGAATCTGAAAAAGCCTGAGAAAAACTGCTTCAGTTTCCCGTTGGCAGTTTCATGAGTGAAACCATGAAATGAACCTTGAAGTGGTTAATGGGTGTCTTTTATTGTACCTGCTGTGGTTGTGTTTGAGACACCATGCCCAAATGACATTAAGAAATTTGAGCTGGAAATCCATCTCAAATGGAGGTTTCCAGGTGGATGTGTGTATAATAGAACAGGTGACGCCAAGTGCAAGGGTCCCCTCCACCTTATATTAGGGGGATTTTGAATTTCAGACAAAGCCAAACAATAATAATATAAGGTTGCATGAAGGTTAATGTTGTTTAGGCAGATGGTGAATTGCAGATTCAACCTGTTGTCACAATAATGGATGTGTTTGAAAAGATGTTCATTGTGGCAAATGGGAGAAAAATGAAACAGAATGTGCACATGCTTGCACACACAGACTTAGCATTGCTGCCTGCCGCTCATATCCAAACCTATACATATATGTACTTTTTATAGGGATTCTGTATTGACCCTTTGCCACAAATCAATATGAAAAATAGGACTACAGATTCAAAAGCATGCACTGTTAATACTGATGCCATAATTTTGCCTGACAGCAATGACAGAAGCATTTGATCTGAGTCAGGTGAAATTTTATATCCCTATTAAATGTAATTTCCTCCCCTTCTCCACCACGTCCATTTTTTACCCTTCTCTCTTTTCCTATTTTACAGCTTCATAGCAAAGTAGCCCACAAAATAAGTGTTTTACAGGGGCCTGGAGTGCTCAGCCAAGTGTTTATCCAGTGCTTTGAAACACTGGTTCTTTCTCCTCAGAAGCCATGTTAGAACATGGAGTGGCTTTTTGATAAAGCTGTGTCTCCCCATTCAGTCAAGTATTTAGCTAAAATAATACAGACACAAAGCTTTATGTTTTATTGTAAATCCCTTTGAAAATAGGTGAGCAAATCCCCTCTAGTTGCAAAAAAATCCATCGGAGCCAAAGCATCTGTGGGGATTTGTTCAAGCTAAATAAAAAATAATATGGGAGGTCAGCTGTAGCCATAATATTAAATCATTTTATGAAGGACACTGCTTTAGAAAAAGATTCCTGGTTGGCCATACTTGATAAGTAGTCATCCAAATTATCTGAGCTCATTGCTAACACCTGGTTCAGGATCTTTATACACAAGAATATTATAAATGGGCAGGAAGGGACATAGCCCACTGCTTCAATGTTGATTCTGTACCTGGAATCAAAAGGAGATTGCAGCTCTTGCAGGCTGTATCAGTTACACGTCCCTGTAATACTTCTATTTTTTTGCAGCTTTTACGCAGAATGAAAAACACTCAGGGACATCATTACTGAAAGTTTAGGACTCATATAGAAAATTCCCTTTGTATTTGTACAAACCCACCAATCCCTAGCTGAAAAAAATGCATTTGCTGTAGAAAGAGGCAAAGAAGAGATACAGAGGAAGGCAAAACTCTTAATATAGCCTTTGCAAGGATTGCAACTTTATCAGGCTACGTTATGTGTCTGCTGCAGAGGAAATTCTCCATTCGGATTTTTAACAGACTTTAATCTTTTTTTAGTATTTTTGCAATAATTCAGTGTAAAAATTAAAAATACTTTGCCCTTCTTCCAAAAGCCATTAAAAAGCCTTACTTTTTCCACCCTTCTTTCTGCCCGTGAGGAGTTGTCATTTTCCGTCAATTCCATTTTCTCCAAACTGTGTATTCAGCTCTTTTTAAATATTCATTTTTCCATTATATTTTTAACCTCACTGTGATCATCTTTTGCCTAATTACTTACCTGATTGGTTTCAGCTATATCCTGAGGGGGAATTCCAGACTAAAACCAGCAGTGTCACTAGATAATGTCTGGAAATAGGGAAGCTAGACATAGTTAACAGGGACCCATCAGGCTCCTTTGGAGAATGACAGTCACCAGAATCAGTGGAGGCTGGAAAATGGGGACATTTATTAGTATCAGTGTTAGGATGAGTTTGAATATTAGTATTAGTATTATTACTACCTCATCTATTACTTTTTCATGGCATCAACATTCCATATGTAATAGTACCGGCAGAAAAAATTGCTCAGAATTTCAGAACACATAAATGTGTTTCTGCTAAAAGGTGGTACTGAGTAGGTGTTGTGCTGGCAGCTGCAAACCCTCAGTAGGGAACCTGGGCCTTCAGCACTTTGTAACCCAAAAAAACACCTTTTAGATAAAAGTTTAATGTCTTATCCTCTCAATTATGGCAGAAAAACAGGTTGGAATAAATAGAAATAGCAATAGTTATGTTTAAACTCTCAACTGTCTACTCTCCAGCTGCAAATATTTACTTCCAGTACAATCCAAATGTTCAGTGAATTGGAGAATCAAAGGTGTATTAGCTGTGTAGACACAACTGCTTAATTTCAGAGAGCAGAGTAAACAACCTGGAATGAAATTCTGGGGAAGGAAGAAAGTATTTGAATTGATCAGCCTCATTAGCAGACTTCTGCAATAACACTTTTTTGTCTGAAATCTTAGCTGTGTAATTAATCACACCTTGTGTGAGAGGATTGCTGATATTTATACAGGTACAGCTGTGACAAGCAAGATATGTTTTGGCTCTCATGCATTTCTAGTGGCAGACATCAAGGAGGCAGGGACAGAAAGAATGGTAGAGAGGCTTCCAGCTTCCTCAAGGATTCCTGGCATTGTTCTCTGGCAGTATGTACTCTTTGCTCCCCAGCAGTATGGAGTTCCCTGAAAAACTTCAGTGTCTGTCTGTCTGTCTATTAGAAAACTGCAGGTCACCACCACAAAGATCAGTTTTAGATACATGTTTTTAGGCACGGCATCAATTAACAGGGACTTTTAGGCGGGTTGATTAAGAATGAGCGTGATACAAAGGTCACCCAGGGAAGGATGGCACAAGTCTGGAAAAACAGCCCTTGTTTACCTTGGCCTGGGTGTGTTGGTCTTTCTCCCGGGTGACACTACTGCACACCTCTGCAGGAATGCTCAGAAGTCACACCTGAAGCAGCAGTCCTTGCCTGCCCCTTGGGCGAGGGTTGTAGTGCTGCCTCTTTCACCAGATCCTTGGATGCTTGTTGGATCCAGAAGTTCCTGTAAAAGCTTGCTCTTTGCCGACCTGAGTTAATAAAATTTTACTTGCCTCGTGCCTGGCATTTGACTTTCAAACACTCTTTTTAGCAGGGATACCCAGTGCAGATGTGGCTTCCCTGGTGATACAGACTTTGAGAGGGACTGCACTCGCTTCTAAATGCAGCTTTGTCTGGGCTCAGCCAGCACAGCTTTGTTTGGGTTGGTGTGTGACAAAAGGAAGAACAAAAGCCTTGCGTTGTAACGCATTTTATTCCCCCCCAAAACAAAGAGGGGGAGAGAGAGAGAGAACAGGGCTGTTATGGAGATTATCATCATTCTTTTGAGACACGGTGGTATTTTCCCAAGGAGGCAATGACATTTCTTAATTACTCTCTTCATGGGTAGCCATGTGTAGAGATTACCGGGGGCTCAGCAGGGCATTGTTCTGCCGAGCCTCGGAGGATGATATTGCTGACAGTACAGCGCTGCACCATGCACCGCTCCTCTCCTTCCCTCACTCTTCATTACACCAGCTAATTACTGCAGTTCCTGGTGCCTAAGCAGGGAGCCTCAGCCCCTGTCCCCCAGCAGCCCTTGGCTGTCAGGGTAATTTGCAGGAGCAGGGCTGCTCCAGAGCTGGCGTCATTCTCCTGTCAGCCTTGCCTGCCAAACCTACAGCCTTGCAGTGGGAGGCAAGCTGTGCTCTGAGCTGGGAAAGAAGCAGCAGCTACTGCTAGGGACTCCTTAGAGCTGCTGTGTCCCAAAAGGAGATCTTCAAAGAGGTTTTTTTCTATCTCTATGCCTTCAAATGCACACAACATGAGCGGGTTCATTTCTGCTCTCAGATGTTCCTCTCCGTGTCAGGACTACAACAAGAACAGGCAATTTTTTTCAACTCACTACCTCAGTTTCATTTCCAAACAGATAAGGTTTTGTAAGGGAAATTAATCCACAAACACCAGAGGTTTATGTCCAAAAAGGAGACAGAGGAGTCTTTTTACTTTATTTCAATAAAGAGAGAGGCCATGGGGTATTTCCCTTGGGGTGTCTCAAATTTTTGGAGGACGCAGCCTCCTTTTTATCCTGATTTCTCAGCCACATTTCCCTCTCTCTTCCCCATTGGCTGAGGTACTTGAGAAGTCCAGACTTCCCAGAATACCTGATACCTAAGATTTTCCTCTAATGTATAACTCTCCCTTTTAATTTTTGATTCTTATGGAATTTATGGTTTCTCCCCATTGTTTCTTTCATCTCTCAAGATCCAATTTAATTTCTCAGCCTACAGTTTGTTTGTAAGGCAAATACCCTTTTCCCATTCATCAATCAGTGGAATCCTTTCCATTGTTTCCTTTATCTCTCTTTATCTCTGCTAGTTTTATTTACCAGCAGACCCACAGCTTGTTTGTAAAGACAAAACCATCATACCTCTCAGTTTGAGCATGCTAGCTATATTACAGATATCTTTTTGTTCAATTATGTGTGTATTTTTCTGCAAAACAGTAAAGTGCATAAGTATGTTTTCACCTCATATAACATATAATTATATATTATCTAATCAGCAAGATATTTGTCTTTGTGCCTTTGAAAAACCTCACTTCCCTCCCTGCCTCCTTGTCCCACAGATACATATTTCTGTGGCTGCGTGTGGTTAGAGAGCATGAAAATAAATCCTACTGCTGTCTAGCAGTGAGTTCACATTTTGATTCCACTGACAGCACACTGTGATGTTATCGTGTGGTATTAAACTATCGTGTGATATCAACAGCTTGGTAGTTGCAGACACAAAACCAAAGTCTTTGGAACTTGGCAGCTTTGACATCCACCATCAGAGTCCATCAGACATTTTATTAATAGGAAAACCAATTTTGAATATATGTGAAAAAGCGAGTCAGTCTTCTTGGTTTAAGTAAACTAAAGTTGGGGTGGTTTTGTAACAGATTGTAAACAAAATATCCATAGGATATAAATACTCAAGTATTTACATAACTATGTATATACACTTACAAACTGAACACAAAATGAGCAAAATGGTTTATTGAATGTATTCACTGCTTAGAACCATGTTTAAGTAGCCTTTTCAATTTTTATTATTTGAAGATAATCTTGTAAATCTGGGGTGCAGAATTTGCTTTACAATTCTGTGATCAGTCTCTGTCCTGCCATTTGGAGCCTGGTAGACCAGGACATGCTCCCCCTTTCCTCATGTATGGAGGTGTTGCATTCACAGCTCAATCACATCTATTGAACACAGGCAGGTGACATTTACTATATTCAGTGCATCCTGGGTACAGTTTTGCAGGCCTGCCAGGCTTCTCATTATTGGCCTAGAGACTGTGGCTCTAAATTGAAGATCGTCCTGGTTTTTGGCTGTTCTAGAGGATAACCTTCTCCCAGTAACTGTATCCCGTGTATTTATTTTTCACATTTCTTAACGAATGATCTGTCAGAGAGGTATATTTTTCTTAAAGCATTTTCTTAAGGCATTTTTCTTAAAGCTCTGTTCTGGAAGGGATGGCATATCTAACAGAAGAAAGAGCTGGGAATAAGTCATTACTGGGCCTGTGGTGATAGAGAGTTAACTCCCCTTACACTTGCCTGAGGATCTGATCACCAGACTTGGTGGTAATGAGTGATTTCACGGGGCCTATTGCTTAATTCCAGAACATGGAACTATATAAACAGGCCTGCAGTTCATTACAAAGTCAAATGTGTTTTGCCATTTAAATGGACAGAGGTGACTGTGAAATATAAGTGTTTCTATTTATTTCAACTAAATATGCTGTATGTAGCAAGATGAAGGAACATTGAATAATTGAAGCTCAGAATTCATCTTGTGCAGTGTTTATTTGGTGCCTGGGCTTTTTTAGCTCACTATTTTGTTCTGTTTGATTTGGCTTTGTTTTAATCTGATGCCATGAGGAGTGCAGTAGTCAGGCAATAAGAGTATAGCCATATTTCCTGATGTAAAAATTTGAAGCAGTTTGAAGAGGAGCTTGAATACACTGTCACTTAGTAAAATGTTAAAGGAACTGAAAAATAAAGAGACAAAGAAGTTTACAGTTTAATTCATAATTGAAGTCCCCTGAAAATAGGATATAAGCCTCCTATTAAATACTGTTGGGTCACCGAAGCATACTAAAAAGTTACTGAGAAGTTACTAAAAAGTAAAGTTACAAAGAGTTATTAACATTACTAAAAAGGAAACTACAGTGTAAATCAAAACCAAGGATCACATTATTTGTTATTTACAGGAAACTACAGTGTAAATCAAAACCAAAGATCACATTATTTGTTATTTACTTGCTGTGGAGGCCATTTTGCAGAATTTACAGTTGGTCTCAGAGGGCTTTTCCATGAAGCTGCTCTTTTCATCAGCCATAAGTGCAGGAGTGAAGCCCTAAGAATGCTTGGATGTGTGTCTGTGTGTGCATGCCAAAGTATGGTGTAGTATCTCCCGTCCCTTTAACCCCCCCC
>CM031863.1:33793934-33819941 GCA_018697195.1 Certhia americana | reverse complement strand
GGGGGAGGGGTTTTGGGGGAAAGACATTCCTAAAGGGAATACAACAACTACTCTTTTTAATTGTTGCACAGTGACTGATTTTAATTGAGGCACACTGGACACAAAGGAATGCCAATGAGTCACTTTCCTTTAAAAATCTGCATGTCAGCAGCATCTCCACTCAATGCTGACTGGCACAACTGCCTTTCCTGAGGATTTCAAGTGGTGTTTTTGTGTCACTACTTTGCAATGCCATGGGAGAGATCACATGCCAGAACAGATAAAACCCCAAATCACATCTGTGAATATTATGGAAACAATAAACTGTGTGTTCCTTCTCTGTCTCATGTTGATGTTCTCTAGGTCTGTACACATGTGTGTGTTTTAATATACAAAGTATATTAATGTTTATTAATACCATCGATGTGGAGGTGGAACAACCATCCTGCAAAACACCCTTTTCTGCATTGCTGCCAGAAGAGGGGGTGAAGATTCCAGGTTCATGGAATCCCAGGATGGCTCAAGTTGGAAGGGACCACAGTGGCTCATCTGGTCCCACCTCCCTGCTCCAGCAGGGCCATCCCAGAGCACACAGCACAGCATTGTGTCCAGATGGGTCTTCCAGTGAGGCAGTACCACACCCTCTCTGCTCTCTGTTTCAGTGCTCAGCCACTGCACAGGAAGTTCTTCCTCATGTCCAGGTGGAACTTTCTGAGCATCAGTGCCTGCTCATTCTTGTGTGCCATTGCTGGGCCCCACAGAGCAGAGCCCTGCTCACCAGGACACCCAGAGCTGAGGGCCCCTCTCAGTTGGGGCTCCTCTGGAGGCTGAACAGCCCCAGCTCCCTCAGCCTTTCCTCAGCACAGAGATGCTGCAGTCGAAGTTACCAACACAGCCACGTTTTCTGGGTTGCTTCACCTGCTGGGAGGTCATGAAAAGTCTCTGTCTTCCTTCAGAGCCTTTTTGGGACAGCATTGGCAGGAGCAAAATTGAGGATTGATTGTGTTTACTGTGTCCAGTTGTGTAAAGTGCCTGTTTTTGGTGTAGTTCCACAAGGAATGCAAGAGATCTGTTACACGGGTACCAATTAATGCAGAATTAGACAAACTGAATGTAGCAGTACAATAGCTCTATTTGTTCCTTTTTTCTTTTCTTTTTTTTTTTTTAATTTAATGAGGCCTAATATTCTTAGCTAGCCTGGTGCACAAGACCTTCAGCTAAAACTGTCAGCTAATGAGGATTTTCCAGTGTGCTTAACCTGAGGCATAAAAGAGGAGCACAGATATGTCAGTATTTCCTTGATTTGGCTGTCTATTCTCTGGATTTTTCCAGTAAGATCCTTTGAGTGCAGGTTGGGGCTTTTTAATGTAATATAATTGAATGCCTTTTTGGAGTGCATTTCTGGCAAGCAGAACCTGGAGGGTTTGGTTCCTCTGCTCCCCCCAGCACAGCCAGGCTGTGTGTGTGTGCCAGGGGAACACGAGGGACTCGGCAGCAGCCGGCCTGTGCCTCCCCTGCAGCCAAGGAGGGATTTTGCCTTCCAGCTCTGCTCTCTCTCTCATTACATGCAGGATCAGGTCTGTGCCGTTCCAGACCCCTGCACAGCTCCTCTGGAGAGCTGTCAGCTTTCTGCTCTCCGCCAGACTGGTTGACAATGCAGCACATGAAGTTTTGGAGCACAGAGCTCTTCCACCTTAAGGGTTGTGAGTTTTTCCTCTTTCCCTCTCTGGTTGTTTTTTTTCCCTCTATTTTTTGCCAAGAGAATTGTTTTCTAGAGAAGAACAGCCTGTTTCTTATTCAGATGTAGGTTGTAAATTACCTAAGGCTTACAAAATCAAGTTGGTTTTAGTAATAAATCCCCTGGTGCATTATCTGTTGTTTGCAATATTTCACGAATACAAGATATTCAGCTGATTCCTTTTTATAAATCTCAGTTTTAATCAGTCAGGCACTAGCATTGACCTTCCTAGTCAATTGGCGTATAATGATAACTTCTCACAGGATACTTTTTTTTCTCCATGAGTATCATAGATACCCTTTCTGTCCAACAAATAACCATAAAAGTAGATATGCTTGTGCTTCTTACACCTAGGAAATGCTATTGCTGGCAACCAGACACCTAAAGTTGTTGTTATTATTATGGTTATTTGAGGAGTACTTTCTGCTTTTCATACAAAACGCCTACCAACACAATACTTCTTGTCAAAATAACCTTATTATTTAAACATCTTCTCCCTGCTCCGTACCATGGCAGGAATCCCACTCACAACAGGGTGTTTTCTGATCCTGTTGTCATTTATTGTCTATTCTCACAGGCAATCGTTTGATCTCAACTTCTAAAGCTGAATGGTTTTCAGCAATAGTGCAGGATTGTTTTCTGTCATTCCTGGTTTTTACTTCTGGGTTTTGTCTTCTGGGACAAAAATGTTTGTGCTGTGTATGTTCTTGTGGATATTTGTTGTTTGCTGCATATTTCATGTGTGCAGCTAACTAGAATTATTAGCCTTTTGTCTCTCTTTGGGAAGTCTTGTCTGCTGTGCATCACCTGAGTTGCTAACAGACATCTATGTAGTTTAAGCAAACTCTTTACTAGGCAAGTTATTTTGTGGTTGTTTGCAAAAGGTCAGGTGCATGGGACTGGAGTACAAGAATTAGGAAGAGAGGGGAAGGCAAAATGTGGAAATATAGATGCAGTCTACACTGTAGCTTTGCAGAATGAATTTCTTAAATCACTCAGACTTCTAGAAGCAAAACTCAGAAACTGTTTAAGATTAGTCAGCTGTTTAGACTGCCTGTTGATCAGTTTTTTCCTAGAAAGAGGACAGGCTTTTTTAATATTATAGCCATTATAATGCTCTCCCACAGTTTTACTGAGTGTTTACATAGGGCAATACGAGCTAAAAAAGCACTCTTCTCCCCCTAAGTATAAATGTGATAAGGGCTTGATGATCTCAGCCTTTCCCTTTCCTAATTCTGCGAGCTGAGGGTTTTTAATGTAGAAACAGAAAAAAAATTGCTAAGACGGAGAAGGTGAACTCAAGACCTTGTCAAGTGTCTGTCACTGACAAGGAGATGATGGCTTCCACGTAGCCAGTGCAGGGGCAGGCAAGAGGCAGAGCTGGCTGCAGCCACAGCCACTGTTCTTTGCCTCAGCATCCTCGGCCCCAGCTGAGATGAGCTCCGGGAGTTGAGGTAGCTCCAGACACAGCATTTCCCTCCCCAAGATGTGAGTGAGTTTATTCAGAGCCCTCAGAGTTGCATTACAGCTGCACGTGAAGTGCAGCACATAAAACCACTTGTGTGTCATTGCAGGCAGCTATTTTCTTTTTCAGCTAAAATGTTCTATCTACTTAGCTCCTCACAGTGCTGGGAGGCACCTTTTTTACTCCTCACAGGAAGGGTGCTGACCCTTAGCTCATGCTAAGGGAAGGCTATTGTTAAACAACAATGCTGATTTATAATGGGAAAACAATTCTGTGTAAGATTTTATAAAATGTTTCCCAAGGGCTGCTAAACCTGCCTTGCTGTAATGCTGAGTTGGTCTTTTTTTTTGTGCATGGAAAGATTGGAAGTAACCCACACACACTTTGAAAATTTCCCATCCTCTTGCACATGACTTTTAGCTTTCAGTCTTTACACAAAAGTTATGAAAAGCACTTTTGCACAGGTCAGTACTTCTGCAGGGCAGGGTTCCCAGGAAAATGGTATCATCCTTTACTGTCTGAAGCTGGATTTGTAAACAGTAAAGTCTGAAATTGTCATGACAGGACCTTCATTTGATGTTGCTTTTTGGAGATCCCCATTGCTCTTTAGAGTATTCACATATCAAAGAAATGTTCTTCCTCAGAGGTAGAAAACTGAAGTGCACTGTAGAGTCCACATCTTCTTGGAGCAGGCCATCATCTGACCTCTCCAGGAACTCTTTAACAGGTCCAGCTTTCTAACAGCTTCTCTCTGGGAAGTATTGCATTACTGATTACTGATTTAAATGTAATCCTTATGTTTATTTTCAATAGTAGTATGTGACTTAAAAGTGGAAAGTAGGTGCTTGGTTGATAATAAGAATGATAAGCTCATGCTTTTAGAGGTTCATGTTGACTATCACTCCCTTGTGTCAGAGGCTGTTGTTTGTCTGCAGTTTCCTCACATGCAATGACTTGGGCATTGCAGTTTTTATCTTTTTGTAATTCAAGTGATATCAAAGTCAGCTTTTTGTTTCAGCCTAGGGACAATGTTCTGTTCTAATGGCAGCTGGTGAGTAAACACAGAATACTGGGGTGGGTTTAAGCATAAAGAAACCTGCATGATTCCTTGTCCATGACAGCTCTCAGCCTCCATGTTTGACAGCCAGAACAACCAGGGATGCTTCAAAGAAAATGTTTATGATGGCTTAAATTGCAAACAGAAAGGTTTGGGGAGGCAAAGGAATACTTTCTTCTAAAGCATCTGAAAAATTTGTTAGAAGTAGGACACCCTGCAGTAAGAAGAATCCCTCCCAGGGCTCTTCTGCCAGTTGGCAGCACCAGACCATGCCATGAATTGGCTGTGGGGCACAAATATGCACAGCTAGGGCCAGAAATGAGGGACAGGTTCTTTCCTCACTCCATGGTAGTCACACACCTGAGGACCATGCTCTGATGTTTCTCTGAGTTTTCTTCCCCCCTCTCATTTTGTGATGGACATTCTGTTGATGAGAAAATGGCATTGCCTAGATTAAACATTTCTCCCCCCCTTATTTCACCAATAAAGCAATCTGTAAGGGGAAGGTAGCACAGAATTGCAAACAGGATGCCTCCTTCTACACACTGGCAATTCCCCATCTTGCAACTTGTCCAGAGGTCTCTTGCCTCTGTAAGCTCCCTGTTGGCAGTGGAAGTCCATTGTTCCCACATGGACTGCCTCCTTTCCAGGGTGGACATATCCCCATTTCCTCACCCTCCCCTTGTATTTTGTCTGGTTCTTTCCCCTCCCAAATAATCTTATCCATCCTCTGCTGGGCTCTCTTTGGTCTGCTGACATCTCTCTTTTACCACTAAGGGATCTCATAGACAATTTCAAATAAACAGAGGGGAATAATCTCTTCTGATCAACTGCTGGTTCTGATCAACTGCTGTACAGCTCAGTATGGGACCAGTCTTCAGGATAAGAGTGCACTGCTGATTGCTGAAATGGACGCTGCATTCCTACCACCTGAACTGGGTATTTTACCAAAATCCAGCTATTTTACAACTTGACATATCTTTGCAGGGGGAATTTCCCTTCAGGTGAGAATGTAGGAAGGACTGTGAATTCATGTCTGAAGGCTGTATCTGCTCTCCTTCCATCTGGAGCAGAGAACATTAGTGATGACATAGCATAAATAATGTTGAGACACACCCCTGACAATGAAACTGTACTGTCAGCATATTCCTTTTCTGTATTCCTGTCTCCATCTGATGCTTAGCTAAGGAGCACAAAAGGGAAAAGTGAGATTAACTGTGCTTTGGCACATGTTCCTATGGCAAAGGGAGTGAGAATCCAAAGTGATTGGGATTGCTGTTGAGCTTTAATATTCACTCTCTGTCTAGTGGCACAGGATCTGTCCAGTCCAGATGCCTTCTCCAGCACTGGAGTCCCAGTCAGCACAGATCTTACAGGAGAATGCAGCACAGGGCAGCAAGAAAATTGCCAACTCTGTGGGCAACACTGTACACAGATTATTATTTCAGAAGAATTGCATCATGAAAAAACACGCAAGCCTCACTCCCATCATAAAAATTTACCACGGGTACTAAATGGAGTATATGGCAGGGATCACATGTTATTTATTTCAATGCTAAACTCTGACAACATGCCAAATGCCACAGAAAACAGGTCTGTCTGAAACATCTTGTAAACCTAAAAAAATCAATGTCCTGGGCTGTTTCTTTATTAGTCTTGATCTCTCCGTCTTCTGAAACAGTGTGGTAGATTTGCTATCTTTTGAGTGGGCCTGCAGCTGCATTCGAGTGATTGTTGAAGAGAGGGACTAAACTCCCAGTCACTTGGAGGACCAGTATCCCTGCTGTTGATTTGATGTTGTTAGCATCACACTGTGTCAAGAGCAGGGAAGTGTGGGATGTCTCCAGACAGTGATAACAGCACAAGATTGGGGGCAATGTTTGTGATAAACCTGTGGACTTTCTGTCCCACCTTTTGCAGTCCTCCTACTTCTGCATTTCATACAGGAAAGTTTCATACATAGCTGTGCAGTGCCAGTGGAAGTCCTAACCTAATTAGTATATAAGCATAATGAAAGTGCTTCATTATCTAGGTTTTTTCATATTCTCTGAATTCATTTGTGGAAGACAAGATAGGTATAGAGTGTTGCTGCCAGGATGAATTATCTGCTGTCCTTTCATTCAGATTGCCCCGAGCTGCTGAATCAGTGCACAGGTCAGACTTGAATGCACATTTCTGTGCCCTTCTGTCACTTTCTGCTGATCCACTTGGTATTGATACAGAGACTTTTCCCTGTGGCATCCAATGCCTGGCTGGCAAGGTGGCTTTAAAGAGTAGGAAAAGGACATTCCAGTCCCAGTCCTGCATGAAGGCAGGGATGTGGAGTGTGTTAGGAGGGTTCACATTGCTGGTGCTGGGGGGCACAGTGCTACTGTTGTCTCAGAGGTGCAGGTGGTCTGGGGGTGAGTGGCTGGTTAGCAGTGTGATATTTTAAAATAGATACCTTCCTCCTATTATTTTTGGTCAAGAATGAGAAAAAGAAATTGGGAGCAATTTTTCATTTCAAGCTTACCACTGTCAGTTGGGTTTGTGTTGATTCAAGTGCTCTTCCTCAGTGACCTTCCCCATGCCTGTGAGATGTGAAAGATGCTGTTGACACAAGCAAAGGCTCAAGCTCCCTTAGCTCATATCCCAGACAGCACTCTAACATGGCATGTTTGATGCTGCATACTTCTGTCTTGCTGACAAAGTGGCAGTGAAAGTTATTGCATTCATCTGGGAAAGGGAATGGAGCAGAAAGAAAGCCACAGCAAACAGTGCTACCTTTCCTTTCTTGCCTGTCCTTGGTCACTAAAACCTCTGAATGCAAAAGGCAAAACAGAGAAGTCTGGGAACTTAAAACAAGGTTTAGAAATACAATCCACAAAAAATAAAGGCCTGAAATTAAATTTTCAGGTGCATAACAGGAAAACAATCCCAGGTCTTTATTTGCAGGAGCAATGGCTCCTGCATTTGCACTAAGAAATCAGCGTATATACATTAAAATGTGAATGCAAGGTAGTACTAGAGGTAGTACTAATCCTCCCCACTCATATTTGTCTTACTGTACTTTTCTCAAGTGCATTACACTGCCAGAGAAATCTGGAGGAAGAAGAAACCAGCCTGTGTTGCTTCACACACATCAGGGCCACTGCAAATCTCTGTAACACATTTGTTGCCAAATCAGCACGAACTAAAACAATGAGGTTTGAAAAGGCAGTACTAGGAAAAGTACAGAATTAAGTGCTGATTTTTTTAATTGCAGATTTGTGTCTTTTTATTCTTTGGTTAAAAACAGGTCTGCCTCCCAAAGTGGTCACTGTTAGCCATGCCATGGTGGCTTGTGGTTTGGACACACAGCCCTCTGCCTTGTGCAGAAGCATCTAACAGGCAACTGCTGTGCAGCAGCTCATTGTAATTTCTCTGTCATTGTAAGTGAGAGCTCATCTTCATGTCTTCTACAGCCTTATCTTCCATCCCTTTCTATTTCTGAGGACCTTGGTTTGGGGGACACAGTCCCCTTTGGCTGTGTTTGTGTTCTTTGAAGAGCTCCCAGCCTGTGGGACTGTCACTGCTGCTTGTGCTGGTTTTAGGCTAAATGAACCAAGGCAGTTGGAACAGTTTAGGAAGGTGGTGGTTGCTCTTCCGGGGACCTGAGAGACATTCAGGAGCATTTGTGTGAGTTATACAGGTGTAACAGGTCACCCAACGCAGGCTGGAGACACACCTGGCAGCTGGAAGGGAAGCGTCTGGAAAGGCAGAGAGAATTGGGACTTTTCAGGTAGGACAGAGAGGAGGTTTAGATTAGATATTAAGAAAAGAATTCTTCCCTGTGAGTGTGGTGAGGCCCTGGCACAGGTTGCCCAGAGAAGCTGTGGCTGCCCCATCCCTGGAACTGTCCAAGGTCAGGTTGGATGGGGCTTGGAGCAGCCTGGGATAGTGGAAGGTGTCCCTGCCCATGGCAGGGGGCTGTAGATAGATGATCTTCAAGGTCTCTTCCAAACAAACCTATTCTATGGTTCTGTGAGGAGACACAGAGTTGGTATGGAGGGAAACATGCCCTGTTCCCTGCTGTACACAAGTAATGGGACATCTCTCTGCCAGAGTGGGAGAAAAATAAAGACAACATATGCTGTGCTCTCAGTTTTCAAAGCCAAGAATGGTTGCTTGGAGCTCATTCCCTCTCCACATCTCATTTCCTTTGGCCTGTAATCTGTGTAATCATTACCTGTTACTGCTCCTCGGTTATCACTCCACAGATGCTCAAAGTAAAGTACAAAGTTTCATGCCCTGATGAATATGCCATATTGTTTTCTTTTTATGCGATGAAATAAAGCTGTTAAAAGCCAGCAAAGAGCCAGTTTCTCAGTTCTCACTCACCCTGGAAGCCTTTTTAGCAGAACAAGCTGAGCATCACTTGCTCTGGAATGGTGGGGCATATGGAAAGACTTCTGGAAGGAAACCGAGGTTATTTCAACCAGGAACAGGACAGGGAAGGAGGAGAACGTCCCCGTTGTGGGTAATGAGTGGAAATGAGGTAACACCACAGAAGCTGTGAGCCTCTGGAATAGCTTGGTCAGATGGAATGTTTCAGAGCTCTGGGTGCTGCCATCTACTGTGGAATCCTGCCCCCGGCTGGAGCCACAGCATTCCTGCCTTCCCAGCCCGGGGACTGAAAGCTGAACGTGCATTTCTGTCTGTGTGCAGTCTGGAGAACAGCTCTGCCGGGGAAAGTACTGAAATCATTTCCCAGGCCAGCTGGTAGGAAATCATGGTTATAAGTCTATCAGGGAATTACAGTTTAATCGCAGTCTGTAGTAGAAAGACTGCACTAGAGTTTAGTATTTTACATGAAAGGCTGCTATTGAAAAAATGTTACCGTGCACTTCAATAGATCTTTGCTGCCAACCGCAAGGCGTTTGGGCTCTGTTGAGCTGGCAGAGTTCATTGATGACAGACTGAGAACTGCTGTTAAAATGTGTGCCAGTGCATAAAGGAACACACCAGAGGGGTTTTTTAAAACAGTCCAAGAGAGGCAGACAGGGATGGGAGAGAGGAGAGGGAGAGGGAGACGGAGAGGGAGTGGGAGAGGGAGAGGGAGAGGGAGAGGGAGAGGGAGCTGGGTCCAGCTCAGAGTCTGGGCTGGCAGGGGAGAGGTGAAGGATCCATGCTTTTTCACCTTTGGAAAAAATGCTTTATAGGGAGAGAGCAAACATTGATGGCGTTCTTCTGCCAGGCAGTCAGCAAACAGCTTAAGCAAAGGAAGGGGACAGAGCAGCTATGTGGGTCTTACAAGCCCTGTGAGAACTGGTAGCTGGATTTGTTTGCCTAACAGCTAAAGTGATCACTTCTGCCACTCACCCTAAGAAAGTTCCCAGGGCTCCTGAAGACCCCTTCCCACTAAATAATGGCAATTACCATGGTCCCAATCAGAACTGGGCAAGGGGAGAAGAGGAAGATGTTTGAGAGGAATTAGTAATTCCTGGTGCATTACCTTTGCTTGGCTTTTACATTCTTCATATCCATGTTCCTTAGCAGGTCAAAACCAAGGAAAGAGAAAGGGAAAGGGAAAGGAAAGGAACAGGAAAGGGAAAGGGAAAGGTGTAAGTATTCTTTATGTTGCTGAAAATTGGTCATTAGCCCTGAGATATTAAACACAAAATCAGAAATAAATACCTACTTTACAGGAGAAAAGTAAAAAGAAAGTCTACATTCTTCCTAACTTGTACTTTAGTAAATACAGCACAAATAAGGTCATGGAAGGCTCTTCTGAAAATTTTCTCAGTGGCTGCAAAACTTTGGGCTGTTTGTAACTGTCTTTGAAATAAGTCCTTTCCTTTTGATACCTCAAGCTTCAGGGTTTCTGAAGCAGTCTCTTTTAAGTTTTGTTTCCTGCTAGCTTTCCCAGTCACTGCTTATTCGTGAGCAACCTTACTGGATTATGTGGAACAGGGTGCCCATGGAAAGAGGTGAGCAGCTGCTCAAAATACAGGCGAGCAGGCAGAGACAGCTCATGGGCTGAACAAGGTTATTTCTTTAAAGGAATTATTTCTCACCTAGTGAGGTGGCCTCATTGTACAAACTCTTGCTCTTTATGGAGTAAGTCTCTATGCCAACTCTATCATCCATCTTCCATGAAAAGTACTCAGTCTGGGCTGCAGAATTTTGTTTCCTGTCCAGCAGGGGATGGATTTTGTTCCGTGATTTCAATTAGTGTTCTATCCATGCTAGAAATGCAGGCGCATGTCCTCTATTGGAGTCTTGGGAGTTGGGTCTAGTCAGCCTCTTGATCACAGTACCACTACACAGAATTGGGATGAGGATGGAGGGTAAAGCTGAACCTGGTAATTATGCTGTATTTGAAGGTCTGCAGGATGTGAAGGAACATTATGTTTCCTCTCAGCAGCTCTCTGTCTTTCTCACATAACTCACTTTAAGCCAAAGGCCACAGAAGTTAAAAAGGTTTCATTGCTGACAGTACTCAAGAAATTTTCTGTATCAGAGTAACCATTTCATATTTGTTTGGTTTGGGTTTTTTTTTATGTGTGTATATAATGAAAATAATTATTCGGTAAGTTGATTGGATTGGCCACTGATGTGACTTTTAGAATCTGTTAATCAGCAAAGGTACATGCAAGAAGTTTTCCCTTTCTGCATCCTGTAGAAGATTGTACTACTTCTAATAAAATACCTGCTAGATCTTTCAGTAGTTGAACTGAATGCAATGTAACCAGGACATGAACAAATAAAATGTCCTGGTACAAATAGTCACTAGTTGTAAAAATGAATAATAGAAGGAAAATGTATTTCTTTTAGCAGAAGAATCTATTTCTCTGGTTCTAGATTTGGTTTAACTTGTGAATTGATTTTGCTTTACTATTAGCATGATGCCAGGTGTTCTTGTTGTCCTCTTAGCTTCTGTTAATACTCTTTTAAAATAGTCCTGAAGTAAGCAGGAAACTTTGACCGTTAACAAGATCCCTAGAGTTTCTTATCTATTTGTCTAATCACATCTATTTCCCAGTATTGGAAGACTTACTGCTTGGAAAGAAATGAATTTGGGTCAGGCACAGCTCTCAGACAGAAAGTTTCAGGGCTGGATTTGGAATTGACAGAAAAATCCTCTCAGTTGTATCTGTATCTCTTGGACTTGGGTGCTGACTGTGGTCATTTGTGTTGCCTCACAAATGCAACCAAAATTTATTTATTTATCCAAAATATCTATCAAAATATCAGCCTGGAGGAATTCTTAGATTCACTGTAAGGTTGTGGTTTGCATTCCAATTTTTTTCCCTCGCTTGTCTCCTTTTGGCGAATTCTCACAAGCTGGAAATGTAAAATATCACAGTTTATATCACTGATTATTAAAATTTAAATAAAAAAAAAAGGCTCCAGCCTTTCAGCCATATACATATATATGGAGTGCATTTATGCACATCACCTTAAGCTTCCAAAATTTCCTAGTTTACATGCAAACTTGTTATCTGTGAGGTGTCACATATGCACAAGCTAGACTCCATTTTGGGAGCATGGACATGCAATTTCTATGTTGTAACACTTTTCTCATGCTTCAGTTTGAGATCCAAAAGCCATTGGGTCAAAATGTTCTTAATTAAGGCTGTTCATGCCTTTGAAAATCCCATCCATCATAGATCTGCATTACTATAGATGTGCTCTGGGTTTATTGATCAGGCTTCTGTTGTGAAAGTAGCTGAAGAAACCAGCACAAACTAGAAATGCGAGCAAGTTTGCATCTCCATCAAAACTTTCCCACCTTGAAGAGCTGTTTGGGATCAGAATCCCAGTTCATGCTCATTATAGAAATAGTTCTTTTCTACACACTCAGAGCTGACATTTCCCTGAACTTTTTCAAATTAGGATGTGGGGATGTGGTTTGAACTCATTGTTAGGACAGTTTTAAGGGCTTCATTCTTATGCAGACAGATGTGATGCAGTGAATTTCTGTGGGTTTAGAGCAGCATAAGACCAGCTTGACAGAGGGAAAAATTAATTTCCTACCAGATCTGATCTTTACCAGAACCTGACTTTAGCAGCTGCCTTGTCTGGTTTGTATCTTGTAGATTTGTGTTAATATTTGTATTTACAGTGTCATTATGCACAAACTCTTCCAGAGAGAATGTTTGTTTTTTTCTTTCTTGTAATTAAAACAGTAAGAATTAATGATGGACTGGGGAAACTTGCTGTTTCTGCAGTAATAAAGTGGACTGCCTTCTGTGGCTAAGAAAAAAAGTTAACACAGTGATTATTTTGGTCTGAGCTAAGTACTGTTGTAAAAATAGAAGTATTAAAATTGTATTAGACAGGTAAAAAATCACAACCCAGAACACTAAACACATTGCAACTAAGTAGTATAGCTTTGATTCTAATGCTCAGCTAATTACAAGAGAAAATATGTCAATTTCTTTCAGAATTTATCTTCCTCTCCCCATTTTTTTCCCCCACACCTAGGAATATTTAAAGAAGAAGTTACAGTCACTTCTTCTGGCTTTTCTGAACCACATCCCTCTGCTCAAACCAGCAAATTCTGCTCCTCCCTGCCTTTCACTTGCAGTTCTTCAGCTCTCACCATCCCCAGAGGGACTGGGGCACCTCTCAGGGGTCAGCTGGGGGCTGCAGGAGGAAGCCCAGCAGTTAGGGCAGAACCAGGGCTGGGTGTGCCCAGGGTTGGAGAGGAGAGAATCTGATGAAAGGGATACTGATTGCCCTGCTTGTGTCATCAGGGAATAGCAGCTCGCTGAGAGGCTGGGTTTGTCTTTGAGAAACCCCATAACTGTTGGTAGCTCAGGCTGTTTGTATTTAGTGTTTTTTTCCTTTGGAGTCTGAAAAGTATTCGTGCCTCACTCTCCCAAGAACAGTGTCTCTTATTGTATCATGTTGCCTTGGAAGCACAGGGACATGGAAAGGCAGGAAGTCAATAACTTCTGACTAACATGATCAGCCAAAAATTGAGATCTCTTATGCTGTTTTCATGAGCCTAGCAGAGGGATACTGTATTACAAAATTTTCCTTAATTATTTGTAGTTAATTTAAGAATATATGGAAAAGTCCTTCTCCCTTGGAGACAGATCCTGACTTCCTCTGCCTTGGATTCAATGCAGCATCCCTCATTCTCAGTTTTTCCTACAAGTCATGCTAAAAGTCCTATTCTAATTTTGTCCCACCTTCATGTAATTGTGGAGTCTCATACAGACATCCAGTTGGCTTCATGGCCTTCCCTTTTTCATGGCTGTGTTTTGACACCACAGGAGACATCTGGGCTTCCTGGCTGGCCTCCTGAAATCCCCCCCTTTCTCAGCCACCTAATCCATTCAGCAGACTGTATGTCTTCTCACTCTCCTGCTGAATGAAAGCTGGTTTTCACTCCCATCTGGTCCCTTGTTTTTTCACACAGCTTCTGGAATAATATTATTCATTCTCTTTTGCTGCTGTTAATTCTTTCATAAGAAATGTGCAACCCAAATTCCTACTTAAAATACGTGCACTGGGATGTTTCCAAAACATTTGGTGCTTGCTAGGCCAGCTGCATCTTGTGATGTACCTGTTTGTTCAACACATACCAAGACTCTGCTGTTTGGCTGCTGGAAATGTAAACACAAACATTAACATTGGTCTGGGATCCTGCTTGCCTTGGTAGATGAAGGCAGCCTGGCTGGCACTGGGGGGGCCACCAGATAGAAATTATCCATTGACACTGTCAATACTGCAGCAGATCTTAGAATAGATTTAAAAGATGAACTAAACTTGTAGATCTTTCAGGAGGAAGTTGGAGAGTCAGATGTTTGGGGAATGTCTTTCTCTAAGTTTTCTTGCACCTCCATCCTGTTGGCCATGGTTGTGTTGTAAACCCCCATTCCTCAGGGGAATTCTGAAGTGTCCACCTCCATGAGCTCTTCTGATTTCATTTAAAGCAAAACCAGAGCAGTTTTCCCTCACTAGCTCTGAGGTTGGAAGTCCAGGGTGCATGCATCTTAGGAAAGCCCAAGGCAGGATGCAGAAAAGATGTTTTAGCCTCCTGTGTAGCTATGGAGGCAGCCCAGGTGTCCCTAAGCCTGGAAATACCACAGCAGCAATTGGTCAGTCCTCTTTGGGCACTGCAGAGTCCCACAGGCAGGTCACAGGTTCCCTGAACATCTTCATGTCCCTTTCCATCTGCACAGGTCACTGCAGAACATTCCTTGTAGCAATGATGATATTCCCAGCCTCAAAGGGGTTTTCCAAAGCTTACCAGAGACCGACTTCTCTTCAAGGATCTCTACCAAAACCAACCAGAAGTTCCCTGTGGAGGGCTGGAAAACAGCTGGTTTTGAGGGATTTAGATCCCTTTCCAACACTGAGTTCCTTCTGAAGGTCCTGATGTCTCATGCTGATGCTGCAGGTGCACTGTTATCCTGCTCTAAATCCTGCTGCAGATACACCCAGGACAAAAGGCACAGTTTTTTCATTTTACATTGCTGCTCTCAGTGCTGGGGTGCTGGGCAATTTGTGTGGCAAAAGGAATGGAAACAGGAGCAGCCAGACTCTCTGAGAGCCTGAAGGCAGGTTTTCCCTGGCAGTCTCCCTCATGGACTCTCAGCTGTTTAATAATATCTTGAGCCTACAGTGCCTTTTTTTCCTTTAGTGGGAGTACTAATCACAGTCTCATCTAGATGCCTATTTTTATGAAACTCATACAAAGATAATATCTTTGAGACCTTTTCTCCCCTGTCCAATCTGAATAAATTCAACCAACATTTTGAAAAGCTATTGCAAGGGAAACTGAAGAGAGACACAGAGATTGCAATGAGGGTAATTTCCATAGAAAACCAGCCTAAGTTCAAAAGTTCCAAGAAAACTCAAGCCCTTACACATATCTTTCTTTTACAGGAAATAGCTTCCTTTCCATTTTTTAAAGGAGATTGAAGTAACCATCCAGCCCTTGTCCTGAGGGGGAAAAGCCCTGCACTACATAAATACACTTTGGGCCTTATGTTATGGATGGCAAACCTCACAAAGCTCTGATAGCTGCCACCTGCTTCTGCTGAGCTGTGAGCTACTTCTCAGGAGAGAGACTGTACTGGAGCACCTTCATACCATAAACTGGACCACTCTGGCACATCCAGAGCCTGGCATATCCAGCAAGCCTGGCATATCTTTCTGATCTTTTCTGGAATTGCAGCAATACTGTAAGCCCCCAGGAGGCAGACTACCACAGAAGTCAGTCCCTCAGAACTCCAGAAGGTTCACCTTTACACTTATACAGCTACAGCTACACTTCATGTCTTGGTATGATCTGGGTTTACAGACAACATAACAGACACAACACTGCCAGTGTTAAACGCTGAAAAATCAAGGCCAAAGTCTCTTTTTTTCAAAGAAAAAAAAAATAAGAGAGAGAAAAAAAAATGTTAGAAATACTTACTGAGTTCTATTCTTATTTGCCTTTTGGCCTTCCAGACAACAGGGTGTACTTGAACTCTGTGTGCATGCTTATCCCATTCTTTGATTTTGCTTTAAACAAAATCAGAAGAGCTCATGGAGGTGGACACTTCAGAATTCCCCTGAGGAATGGGGGTTTACAACACAACCATGGCCAACAGGATGGAGGTGCAAGAAAACTTAGAGAAAGACATTCCCCAAACATCTGACTCTCCAACTTCCTCCTGAAAGATCTACAAGTTTAGTTCATCTTTTAAATCTATTCTAAGATCTGCTGCAGTATTGGCAGTGTCAATGGATAATTTCTATCTGGTGGCCCCCCAGTGCCAGCCAGGCTGCCTTCATCTACCAAGGCAAGCAGGATCCCAGACCAATGTTAATGTTTGTGTTTACATTTCCAGCAGCCAAACAGCAGAGTCTTGGTATGTGTTGAACAAACAGGTACATCACAAGATGCAGCTGGCCTAGCAAGCACCAAATGTTTCCCCTTCCTGAGCTCCTTCTGTCCATAGGGGACCATAGCTGTCATGAGTATGAGGCCGGGTGATCTTCAGCCCATCTTGGGCAAAGCCAAGTGAGGCAATGTCACAGAAATTCCCACAGAATTTCCCACAGAAATTCCTACTCTTGGTAGTTTTCCTGAAGACAGGGTCTCTCTGACCCCTTTACCAGCTTAGTGTCATTCAGAATTCCAAGCAGAGATAATCCATCATCTCAAGGGTAGTGGTGTGCTGGTCTGCAGCTCCCCAGAGCAGATGCAGAAAGCCCTAATTTTTGTTCAGGATAAGTGGATGAAAATAGGGCTGCATTCTTTCTTCCAGTAGAACTTCATGCATTTGTGATCAATGAGGCCCCCTGGAGCTCTTTGGAAAAGCAGTTCTGTGAGCAGTAGAGCTGCTGAGAGCTGGTTGCCTGTGATTTATGTCTCATGATTGGGTTATCTGGAATTTAATATGTTCCTAGTGCTAGTTAAAGTATCCTCAGTAATGTCTCTCTCCTACATGGAGTCTCTTGTGCCCAAGAAAGACTGTGATCACAATAGCAGGAAAATATTACAGACTTACTCCTCTCCTTGCCTATCAGCTTTCAGGAAACTTATAAGAACACAAAACTTTTGAGGCAAGTGTAGTGCCAAATCAGGCTGAAAACACTCATAAACTCTCAGAAGCAGACAGAAAAATAAATATGCATGTCACAACTTCATCAGCCTGATTTCTTAGGGAGCCAAGCATGACAATGGAGTGGTAAAAGAAAGTAAATGCAAGTTCCAATGGAAACAGTAATGGTCATGTGTGAGCAGATGAGGTACAGTTTCTGAGAAGCTCTTACTACCATTCATTCTGCCTGTTCTTGGCTAGGAATTTATCAATGAATATTTCTGGAATCTGGGTTTGGAAGTGCAGTGTGTCCTTATGTGCCAGAAGTAATTTTACTATGGTGAGATTTGGAGAGATGGGGAGGCAGAGCCAGAATTACATATGGGTATGTTATAATCCAGTAATAATAAGTTCATAGGGGTTCTTGTGTGATCTCAGTCATGCTTACCCACCTCAGTGCCTCTAGAAAAGCTCTTCTCATCACAGTCCATAACACCTGGTGACTGGTGGGCAGCTTTTATTGACCTGATTGTTTTGTCCTGTCCTCAGAGACAACTTGATTCTCCCTGTCTTGCTTCCAAAGAGCCCTTAGTACAAATATCTTCTTAAAGGTATTTCTGTTGGGGAGTCATGATGTGCATCTGCCTGTGTTTTTTTTCAGTGTGGTTTGTCAAGGGAGAGAAGTATTTTGAACCTGGTGCATGTTAGTTTTAATTGGCAAGGAGAAACAAACGCAGCATGATTGGATCCTTGGGGAAATGGTGAATTTCTACAGCTGATCCTTTGAAAGACCTCAGCAGTTTTAAAGAGAGAGAGAAGAACTGTGAATGAAGAAGCCAAAAGATGGAGCAACAGCTGAAAAAATGCCAGCCAAGAGAGTGTGGGAACTGTGCTCAGATTTCTCATGTTTGGATCTGATCCAAATGAATCAAAAGCAGTGTGAGACTTTTGTACTTACTGCAATGATTTTGCTATTAGAAGACCTTTTCAGGAATCTTCTCATTTCCTGTGTCTATGTGGCAGTTTGTCAAAGCAGTTTTGGCACACTGGTGGTGCTGGAATAATAATCTGAAGCGTGGAAATGCTGCTGCAGAATTGCAGGAGGAACAGGGACACTTTCTTAGCCAGGGTATTGGTGGCTGATCCCCAGAAGGTCTTGGTCACAGGTTAGAGGAAGAGTTTGAATCCTCTTAAAAGCCTATTGGCTACTCCAGGCCATGTCCTATGTGAATCCCATAGCCAGGGCTAGCAGTCTGACATTGTAAATCATAGAGAAAAATCATGGCTATAGATCAGAGTGAGAGGCAAAAGGTGATGGGGTAATAGCTGGAGAGAAAGCTCAAGTAAGACGTGGGATTTTAGAGGAGCCCAGCTACTGGGTTTCCTCTGCTTCCCCAGTGAATTACTTTGCCAGTGGTTAAAATCCATTTTAACTTGATTTGTATGTTCCATCTGGGTGCTGTGCAGTGGTAGCAGCACTGACCCAAGGCTTGAACCTCTCTCAGTTGTAATTAATGAAAAAACTCCCTCTAAATTCTGAAAATCAGTAATTGAGTCTTAAGACACTTAAATTGTTACTGTCAGTGGAAATACACCTGCCCTGATTGCTCTGTGTTCCACTCAGGTCACATGTTTCAGCTAAGGAGCTCTCAGAATTTCCAATGTATTCACCACCCACATGCTCAGATCTTGAGATGTCAAAGCCATGAGTACTATTCTTTCCTTTCAAGTAAGTCATGGCATCCCTGGCTCTGGAGATAACCTAACAAAAAAGTAGCTGTAACTAAAGTATTTGCTGTAGCTGGGAACTGTACAGAGATCAGTTAAGACAGTCAGTTCATGCTCACTGAGAAGTTTCTCAGATTTGGAAACTAAAACCAGCAATGCTAGGATTCACCTCAAAATAAAATGAATTTCAAAAGCTTGAGCCAAACCTCAGATATTTCTGGGATCTAGAAAGAAAAAAAAACAAAACAGTTTTGTTCAGAGGCCATGATGAAAGTTTCTGTTTCTATATTTACTACTTTAGAAGTAGTTTCTCTGCTGTGTAGGACTGTGGTCCCTTGGTAGATCTGCAGAACCCCTTTACAGAAAGAGTGAACCAATATATGGCACAGAATATCACTGCAGTCAGTGCTTCATAATTATCCAAGTGCACAGACCTGAAGGGTAGAATTATACTTTATTTTCTATTAGTATCCTGTTTAGAGTAATGCAAGGGCTTGTTTAAATTGCCTTGGATGTGTTGCCCCCATATCTCCATGGAGCTGTTGTCTGGATAGGGCTGAGCTGAGGGACAGAGGAGCAGGGGAGGGGACAGACCATGCACCCCAGTGCTCAGCTGTCTTTGCTTTGCCACTGCAGTGTCCCTGGCTGTGGTTTGCATTCCCAGCACAGAGAGGTGGCCAGGGAAAGGTGGCAGGCTGTGTTTAATGATCCCCACACAGGCAGGGAAGGAGGTTTAGTCTGAAGGCAGGGAGCTCATGGGGCGTGGTGGCAGCTTGACTTACACTCTGTGGGCTCTCACTGTCAACACAGCAATGCTCTGAACCACTAATAAAAATGTGATGTTTGAGCTGGGGGGAAATAGGTGTCTCTTGAAACCAACCACATTTCTGCCTTCCACGCACCCCATTCCAGCACTCATCTCTATTTATTGAATAAGGTTAATGGATTATTTAGCATCTTTCTCCAGCCATTATCAGAGAGCACACTCTGTTTATGTGTCTGGCCTCTCCTGCTCTGTTACTGTCATAAGCTATTCAATTAGAAAAAAAAAGTATGTAATAGGTAACTATGGTTACCTGTGATGTGGGTTTTTAAGAAGTGCTCAGAAACCTAGTGGCAACAGAGTTTGTAAGTTCAAAGCTGTAATTTATTCAAGAACTCTCTTGAATCAGAGTATCAAAAGCATTTAGAATAGATTCAGAACATTTTCTTTTGTGGAACAGTATTGCAGTCCTAAGCAGAAGCTGGTGTACAGACCAACTGCTTGCTCTGCTCATGTGAGAAGAAAATAGGAGAGGGAGAGAGTAAATATGCCCTTGTTCTACTTTTCTTCTGCAGAGCCTGGGAGCCCTGGCACTGGAATAGCTTGTGAAAGTGGTAATTTCTGAAAGGACTGCTTCCATTGTCCTGTTGTTTCCCTGTTTACCCTGAAATGGTGATTTTAGAAGTGGTGAAAATAGAGTCCCAAAGCTGCGTGAGCTTCAGGGACATCTTTCAAATAGAGGTGCCTACCTCAGAAATTCAGCCCCAGTCATGCTGTTTGCTCAGAAAAGAAAAGAAAATCCTCCGTGCTTTATTTAATGAGGACACAGGATAGTGCTAACAGCTGCAAGTGCCCTATGAAACACATGTCTTGAGGTAAAAAATTTCACCTCTCAAGTGTTTCAGGGGGATCAGTGGAATTCTGTACATATTTACCTTTTGCAAAGCAGGGAGCTGTTGCGGGCACTTCCTGTGGGATTTTTGTCTGAACACACAAGACAGTGCCACCACAGTGCTCTCTGCTCTCTGGGCACTGCTCAAGAAAAGGGGGGAGTAATTTCAGCTGTCCAAAAACACTGTCTCAACCAAAGTAACCAAGTACCCAGGGTGCAGGAAAGACCTATTTTGTCACATATTTTATTATCGTAACATGCAGCTCCATCAGATGAATACTGGAAAACCTTGCATCCAGTGCATGACATGCCAGTTTATTAGTACTCTTCCAATAGAAAATTATCTGCTACAGGGTCAGGAGTCATTTCCCAAGAAATCTATCTAAAAAAAGGTTTGCAATTAAGAGAAGACATTGGACTCCACCCTCTGTTAGATGTTTGCTGGATACCACCTTCAGACAGGTGGTTTTGCTTTGCCCTAAGTTCCTTTCCTAGTAGGCCAGCAGAGAAACTCTGAAGGCTTTGAATGCTTCCCCCAATTCCTCCTGTTTAGCCGACTTGAAACACACAGCATGTAATTTGTTAAGGGTGCATAAAGTTGGGGATATTGCAGTTCAGTCAGGTGCAGGGCACAGCCATGAAAGGTCAGGGTATTGTATGGTTTGGAGTGCTGGAGAGTTTCCAGTGTTTGCAGTGGGGCTGTGCTTGTTCTGAACCAGAGGAAAGGCTGTGCTTGTATCTGTTAATCTGGAGGTTCCTTATTAATAGGCTGCACACTTCATTGATTTTTAATTAATTTCTGAAGAGACACAGAGGATAAGTGCTGCAGCCCACAGACATCTCTGTACTTATTGCAGTCCACATCGCTATTGATTGCCTGCCTAAGGAGCAGAAGTAATCCATTTTAAATACACTTTCTTGGAGAGACTGAATGCACTGCACAATATACTCTCCTGACTGTAATTGCATTGGCAAGAGGTCAGTGGCTGGGTGGGGGAGAAGTAGCCAATTGTTTGAGTTTGCTGCTATGGGCTTCCTTCCAGGAAAGCCAAGTGATCTCCCTGGTGGACAGTTTGGAACTACAGGATCAGGAAGGCACTGGGCACAGCTCCCCCATTATAGTAGCACTGGGAGCTCCTTTATAGGCTGCTTTTAGCCTTCCTGACTCTTCAGAGGAAAGATCTGGAGCTAGTCTAACTGAAGCAATTAATGTAAGGGAGAAGAATGGAATTCAAAGAGCCTGTTCAGATTGATGCCTCTCTTTGGTTTCCACTTTGAAAAGCATCAAACACTTTCCATGAGTATGTGATCCACTGGGAGCTGAAACCTGTAGTCTCTGAGCACTCCCCAGAGCAGTGGACAGGTGTGTTCCTTCTGCTGGCATGTGTAGCACAGATTACAATGATTTTCTTTTGAAACAGAAATTTGAAACAGCCTTTGTTATAAGGACTGTGATCCGGCCAGTCTGAACTGTAGTTACGTTGCAGTAAATGTTATTGCCCAGGAAGGAGAGTTTTGCAGTAATAAGCTTTTTATTTAAGCAGTTAGTTCTTGTTTAAAGATCTCTTTCACAGAAAAAAAAGGTGTTGTTGGTGCAGTTGCAGCCAGAACTGCACAAAGTGCACTGGTGATACACTTACTGTAAGCACAACTACAAGTTGCAGTTTCTCTCTCCTCTTTGGGCTGCAGTCCTCTGAGCTGTGGTTTTCTTCAGAGCTAATGGGAGAACATCCCTATCCTTTTCAGCTCTTTGGGGTAAAAGGAGAGCAATGGAGCCCATCCACACAGCCCAGGAGGCTGGGACATTTGGTCTAGGTGAAGGGGGAACAGCCAGTATGACCCAGTTTGCCCACTGAACGGAGAATGGAGCTGGCATAAGAGAGAATCTTGCACCCAGCTTCTTAAGAAGGCACCTGAATTAATTCCAAAATGGAGATTAAGCACAACTCCACAGCACCCTCCCTCAGGAATCTCATGCTTGGGTATGAACTTTGCAGCAGCTGCACAGATGTGCCTGTAGGTGAGACCAGAACTCAGAGCCATATCCAGTATGGCCAGTATTGAAATAAATATCTGGTCTGCATCTCATTGCTTATACCACTTAATATATTTATGTAACATCTTTTACCAGAAGAATGTGAAGTGCTTCACAGACTCTTTATATTCAGCACCACCTGATCCAGAAAGCTGCATAATTTGAGGGAGGCTGGGAGCCAGATCATCTTTCCACAGGAGTTCAGACAAAGTTCGTGTTTGATGATGCAGTGGAACAAACTCCCCTTCTGGTGTTGCCCGAGGAGCTTCAGCACCTACCCAAGATAGAGAGCTTTATTTCAAGGGCCCCACAAGCTCAGAATTGAGAACCAGTCAATTCAGCAGTGACCCACTTATCTGTGCTGTGAGGGGGTGAGATGACACTCCCGAGATGTTAATTTAGGATTGGAGTGGGTCTGGGCCCATCAAAATGTCTGCTCAGTCCAGTCAATTAAGCACTGAAATGTCATAAGCTTATGAAATTGCTTCTCCTCTCATTTCTTTCCACTCTTTCTCCCTTTATGAATCACCTGTCATTTTGGAATAGACTGCATTTTTCCTGTACTTCTCATCTAATCGGCCTTGTAGCCTCTTTCCTTTCACTTTGGCTTCTTGAGTTTGTTTTGACCTGTTGTTCTTTAGCAGCATATTTATTTTGTGTCCTGGGATGGAATTTAGCAGTGTAGTAAATCAGGCTTTTGGACTCCTATTTCTGGAACAAATAAACTACAGCTGCCACATGGTGCAAAGCAAATATCTGGTGCTGACTTCTCTTTATCCAGACTTGTTTCTTTTGATGTGCAACTGGCACTTTTATATTGCCACGGGTAGTGTGTGTTCTCCTGTGGTTGGTATGAAGGCAGCTCATCCCAATTTTGTGCTTCAGCTGAGCCAGCCCACATGTGAGCAGGCAGAATCTGTACTTCTGGTTGAGCCACGAGTGGAGAGATGTAAGACTGACCTGTGTTCAAAACTTCACTGCTCTTTTCCCAGCAGAACTAGCTAAAGTTACCTGTGCAGGAGTTGGATTTTCACTGGTTGCCTTTCCATAGGGACAATAATCCAGCTGCTGCACTGGGATCCCATCTCTGGAGTCAAGTACAGATAATCTTGGCAGGACTGTGAGGAAAACGCTGTTATCAGCAGTGTCCCCTCTGCTTGTGTCACACCTGCTCAGATGGCAGATCTGGCAAAGTTTCTGTCATCTGTCCTGCTCAGGGGGACTGGGCCGAAGCACCTGTGGGCCAGTCCAGATAGTTGTATCAACTTTGTATCCTAAGTGCATCTGAAGTTGGCCAGCTTGAGATAAAAGCACTTCTACCCAAGATACAGCTTGCTACTCATTAATAGCACATTGCTTCAAACTTAAACTGAAGAGAAATGAAACCTTGAGAGAGTTTGTCAAGTGAGCAGGAGATGGGAAGAAATACATGGCTATCACATAAGCTTTTTTTGTCTGCCCTTTACCAAAGAGAGAGAGATTAACTCACCCCCTATAATTGAATTGAACTCCTAAATATTTAGGTTTATAGTCCAGCACAGGATGCAGGACTGGTTCTCCCTTACCAGCTTCACCAGGGCTGGCAGAATTCCAGACATGTTCAGAAATCCTTGGCAGATGACCTGGTGGAGGTGTGCTTAGCACGAGATGGGAGTCTCCAGCTCAGGCTGGTAGCATCCCCCTTAGCTCCCCTGGGCTGTGAGGTGACCTCCAGTGCCAGCTCCTGGGCCATCCCACCCAGGACATCACACCTCTGCAGCTGAGTCAGTGCATTTCCAAACAGTGTCAGTGTTTCTCTCCCACAGCTCTCTCTGGAGGAACAGCTACCTGGATGAGTATGGTTGCTCCTGACAACAAAGGGCAAAGTGTTTTCCTTGAAAGTGTATTTAGCCCCAGGTAAAATTACACCTTTTCCATGGGGTATGCAGGAGAAAATATGATCATTTGAGGCTTTCTGCAGTAATTCACATTATTAAGCAAGCCTTGAGTTATTAGGATGGTAAGAGAGCAGTCTCCAAGGCTGCAGATTAATGTCCGTGAGAATTGAGTTGGACTTGAAATTTTCTTCCTTCATGTACTTGAAGAATGAATTTGATGAATCTGCCATGTGTGCTGGCTTTGGTGGATGGAAGTTATTATTAAAGAAAGACAGGGTGCTCTTAATTCCTGGGTGAGATAAGATCAACATGCCCTCAATTCAGGGAAACAATTATATTTAGTGTAGAAAACAACCAGAAGTCACACTGAAAAAAGTATTTATAGGGGGCTTGATGTGGACTGATATTGCTGAAGACCTTGGGGCAGGTGAAGGTCTTAATACTTACTTTTTAAATTTGATTTGTTCTCGCAAAATGATGTCTTGCATCGTGCAAGACAGAAGACATTAAACTTTAGTTAGTGATTCAACACACTTCAGATCATCTCTAGCAATTATCCCAAATAGACTTTGCATTTAATGACTTACATACCTGTTTGAATTCTTTCCTGAGTAATGAGTACCTTTTTTCTGGAGATGAAATGCAGGCACCTGAGGGAAAGAGCTTTCAAGCAAGACTCAGGAAGTTCAGGCTTTGGGCATTCCCTGCCACTTTTGAAACAAATCCAAAAGCATCCTCAGCAGGGAGGTGGGACTCCAAAAAGTCCAGAAACTGAAGGAAATTAAATTACAGCATCTGAAGTATTCTGTGCTTATATGTCTTACACTCTGAGCTGTACAAATGGAGGCTGTCTTCAAAAGGTTCCTTCAGAAACTGGGAGGCGAATTACAGCAGCAGCAGAAAGTAACTCTGGTTATAATAACGTAAAGGAACAGCAAATCATGGCCACAACTTCAAGGCAGGTCTCAGGGGACAAACCTGTGATTTGCCAGAAAAACATCATTTTCATTTTTTATAAAATCCTTTTATTCTCCTATTTCCTCCACCAGCTTAGCTTTGGTGATACTTCTACAACACTGGAAGTCCTAATACTTTATCAACCTAATTTGATGTTTTCTACACTGAAGTTCAGCACTTGGAAAGAACTGAAAGCTGTCCCAGATCATTGTCTTCTTCCAGATCATTGTCTTCTTCCATTTTTGACACAAAGTCTCCTTTCCACTATCCCACTTCAGTTTATTGCCAGCACATTTTCTCATCTTCAGGTCTGATATTTTTCTTGTGAAAAGAGCAAACCTGACTGTACCTGAAGTCACCATTGCAAGGCTGTCAAGGTGACAGAGAATTTATAAACACTCCTTAATAAAATTGCAAAGTATCTTCGTTTCATAGCTCTTAACTAATAACTTCTAGCGTATTCAAGTCATAAAATGTCCTCCTGGTATTCACTCATGGGTTTTTTGGGTGGGGATGCCACCAGCTGTGTACTTTTTATCACACTTCTATATCACATTAAAAGATTAAAGATTCATACAGAGCTTTTTTTCCTGCCAGGTTCAAAAATGTCTTCAGATAGTGGTTCTCTGCATAATATATATTTAGACAGTATTGCTGCAGTGAATACTGTAGGATTCCCTTTTTTATATTTTTTTTCTTTCCACTTGGATAGTCTCATTTAGTGAAAATATATACATATATACCTTTTCATTTATACTTCATTTAAAGCTTGTTGATAGGTCATCAGGGAAATCCAACATGTCTACCCTGGGCACTCCCCAGAGGATTTACATTTCTGCAGGCCACGGGCTCTGCAGAGGATTTTTTAGCTGCCAACCAACCCTACAGGGGCTGGTTTTAGCTTTCAGATAACACAGGTGGGAGACAGCCCCTAGAAGGTTGTTTGACAGAGGTGAAGCAAGTGCAGGGACACACAGGCAGTTTTTTCTGCCCTCTTTCTGGAA
>CM031863.1:33764729-33793924 GCA_018697195.1 Certhia americana | reverse complement strand
GAAAAGGAAAAGGAAAAGGAAAAGGAAAAGGAAAAGGAAAAGGAAAAGGAAAGGAAAAGAAAAAGAAAAAGAAACCCAGCTGTGGTTTTGCTGAGGAGCAGTGCAAGGTTTTGGTGATTTCGTGTCTTTCCAGTTCTTGACTGAGCATAAGGATAAATAAAATGGAATCTGACTAAAATTATGGTAAATAATGGCACAAAATTAAATAAAGAGAAGTGAATAAATAGAATTAACAGTCCTTAAGTGTTAGCCTATAGGTTTAAAAAAATGCTTGAAATTACAGACAATAAAATATGACCAAAGAGGCATGGTTAAGAATTTGGTTGTAACTCTTTCAATGAAGGATGTTTTTGCACATCTTGGCATCCATTCCTGCCATCATTAATTAGAAACAGGAGGCTGAAGCCTTGGTACAGGTCATCTGTTCTGATTTTGACATGACAAATTCTGTATTTTCATTTTGGCCAAAAGAAATCTGCAATATTTTTACTTTGTTTCAGTGCTGATAGGTACAAATTAATCTGTTAAAGATTATAACTTTATTTGGGCCTGATATATTCTGATGCCAGCAGAATTCCCTTATCAACTGGTATCGCAGTGTGATTCTTGTGTGGCTCACAATTGTTTAGCCCATGAGATTTATTTGTCTTTTTTTCTTGCGGTTTTAGTTTGATGTCAAAAAACATTGATGTCAAAAAAACATTATTCTTTTAAAGACTTATATTTCTGATGGTCAACAGTCAAAAGTATTTGCACTTGGCAGGAGGGTGTGTTTGCTTCAACTAGCAGTGCTTCTAAAGAATAACTTCAGTTGCTTTATGCCAAAGAGTCCCTGTGTCCTCTTTCAAAAGCTCTTCATGCTGACTGCATGAAATAGTGTTTATGCCGAACATTCTCCCACATATTCTCAAAGCTTTTACTGGTGTTTGCACTGAAATTTTTCACCTAAAACCATTTTAGGGCTCCATTTGGTGCTTTTTGTATAGACATCTACTTTCACAGAATCCTAGAGGTATCATCTAGGTATCAAGCCCATCCAGTTCCACCCCCTGCAGTGGGCAGGGACACCTTCCACTATCCCAGGCTGCTCCAAGCACGTTTTGATGTTTCTACTCCAAGCCCCATCCAGCCTGGCCTTGGACATTTCCAGGGAGAGGGCAGTCACAGCTTCCCTGGGCAACCTGTGCCAGGGCTGGGTACAGAGACCATGGGAGGCAGCTTGTATGGGGAGAGGTACCTGTGAGCTCCTCAGGCTGTGAAGGGATAATAAAATCTGGCCCCTGGCACTGAGTAATCTGGTTATTTTAATCACTACATGTGACTCTCTGAATTATCATCTGTATTTCAGGATAATATGATCTCTTTGGTATTCAACAATGACTTTTTTTAAATTATCATATATATTATACAGAGCTAATATATTAAGAGATACCTTAAGGGCAATTGTCAAGTGTGTGATTTCATCTCTAAGTTCTAATAATGGTGGTTAATGTCATAAATGCCTTTTAATGTAATATAGGCTTGTAACCCTGCCCAACTACCCTTTGTGTGTCATATAATTAACAAGACCAAGCTTTGGTTTTGATCTCAGTGTCACAAAGCATCGTGCAAATTTCCATTCTGATGGTAGATGGTTAGTCTTCCATCAGAATAAGAACAAGGTTAAGGCCAGGCAGTTTGAGTATATGTTACCTTATCTTTAAAGGCAGCTGGATGGGCTTGTTAACAGAATATACTTCTTACAGAATATATATGCTCATAAAAAAAGGGCCATTGATCTAATGCCTTATTATAATACTACAGGCAATATTTTAAGGGAGTGAAAAGGTGAGGGAGTTGCAGCACTTGGAATAAAAAGTTGTTTGCCTTCTAATCCACTGAGGATAGTGAGAATTTGTGACCAACTTAAAAACCATTTGAAGATGGACAAGAATCTTTATCTTGAATTAAAGATACTTGTCTGGAATGTAACAGAGCTGAGATTTTTCCAGAGCAGAGAGTTTTCCAGCATGGTCTAATTTCGGGGGGGCTTGGCTAAATTGATTATTTTTTATGGTCATTGTATTTCCTTTCTGAAGAACAAGGGCTGAAATATTTCTTTTCTTTGTCTAACATTTCCAGATTTTAAGCTTTCTGAAGCAAAAGAGTTATCTATATGTTATTTTGCTGAGTTTTTCCCCTTGGTAATTGAATCCTGTAGAATCATTCATACTGGACTAACTCAAGGTCATCTAATCCTGCCTCCTGTACAGAGCAAGAGCAATGTTGATCTTATGCCCTCTAGGCCATTTTCTCATTAAAATAATTCTCATAATTGAACCAGCCATTTTACATGTCCCCAGTGTAAGTTAACCCTCAAAAGGCATGTAAGACTTACTAGCATTATTGTACTGTTCTTATTCCTTCAGGGAATGATGTACCTGGAGGAGAGGAGACTCGTCCACCGGGACTTGGCAGCCCGTAACGTCCTGGTGAAATCACCAAACCATGTGAAAATCACTGACTTTGGCTTGGCCAGACTTCTGGAAGGGGATGAAAAGGAGTATAATGCTGATGGGGGAAAGGTGAGTACCGAACATTTCTAGAACTAAATCTACCATGCTGTGACAAACCTCCTGAAGTTCCTCCTTAGGTCAGTGTGTCCCTGTGGGACTGGTACCTGTGTAAGGGAGTCTGGCAGTGACTGAGCAAAGCCCTGCCTTGCAGAAGAAGTGTGTTGTGAAAGCACACATAAAAGCTGCTCATTTTTTTGCACAGTGAGATTCTCCAGGCACTGAAATATAATTGCACAGCAGTTTTCACACTCAGAATTAGGTTTTTTTCACATGCTCCAGTTTGTGACTTGTTTTGAATACTTCAGTTCAATCAATGGGTGATGGATGTCCTGGGGCATTCCTGCCCAGCCTCTTTCTCAGGCCAGTACACACCTCAATAACATGCAGTCCCATTTTTCCAGACAAGTAATTTTTGTGAAAACAAAAGGGAAGACCACAGACCATAAGAATTTAGCTCTTCTATCACACTGGAAGAGCCTACTTACGTTATGTCTTGTGTACACCTTTCAATAGCATGCTGAATGCCAGGCCACTAAAAGCCAGCCTGAGGACAATTTTGAAACCAGACATTTTGCCCTATTATTTTCCAGCAAACCACACCATGGCCATGGAGTGCCTTACCTCATTTCTACCAATTTCAGATTATTGCATGATAAAATTCAGAAGGCAGTAAGTAGGTGGTGCTTCTGGCTGCTCCCTAGACATCTTTAAATTCCCCATTTCAATCTGTCACAGAATCCCAAAGGATTTGCTTCACCTGTCATTCCTTTTCCTGGATGTTCAGTTTGCTTTCTGTCTCCTTGCTATCTGTGTTTTTCCTGCTCACTCATGCCCTTGTCTGGGACAAACAGCTGTTGTTGGTGTGTGCTGTTCTCCAGAATGAGCTGCTGCCTTGTTTGTGTGGCTGCTGCCCTTGGATCACCTGGGCAGGTCAGTCAGGGAAGTGAACAGCTTGAGGGAAGCCACCAGTGCTTTCCCATTTCCCCATGGAAAGATACCCCCTGGTAGGGAAGGTGGGGTTTTGGCAGCTTTCCCTGGTTCCTTCATTTCTGTAATCCTCTTCTGGGTAACCCCTCAGCTTCTTCCCTCCATCTGACAGTGAGTGACAGAAAAAGAGTGGATCCTTGTGAACTGGCTGTTCCCTGGCAGCTGTCTCTTGGACTTGCTACTCTGCTGAAAGCTCTGGAGCAGGATTTATATCAGATGTAGCACTTCCCAAGTCCAGAAAAGCATCCTGTGAAATCCAAATGATCAAGAATCATTGGCAGCATCAAGTTGTATTGAGAGCATGCTAAGGGAGGTTCATAGTGGACAATCAAGTGCTTGTCAACAGAGGCAGTGTAGTTTCCATCCTTGAAGGTTTTCAAGTCCAGATTGGACAAATCTCTGAGTAACTTGGCCTAATCTCCAGCTGAACCTGCTGTGAACCTGAGGTGGGACTAGAGACCTCTGGAATCACTTCCAACCTGAATTATCCCATAACGAATAAGGCAGCTTTGCTCCTTCAGCAGCTGCTCACATTTGGGAGACAATGGGAATGAAAGCAATGCACTTCTGCAGAGTTTAGTGGGGGAGGATGAACTTTCTTTGCAAGAGTTAAGGCAGCTTTTATTACAAGGTGCTATTTTTGCCATAACTCTATAGGTTATGTTCATTAGTGAACTTCATGGAAGGTAGTTTCATAAGGATTTGAATGAAGGCACATCCTCTGCTTTTACACCCACCATCTGTTCAGATTTTGCCTGCAGTTACTCATCCCTTTGGTTTATTCCAGTATCTCTTCCATAGTTCCAAATTGGAGGCAACCCATACCAGTCCCTGCCAGGTAAAAAATCTCCTGTGTGTTTGTCCATCAGAAATCCATGGACTGCCAGGCTGTGCCTGCTGGGCCCAGCTCAGGACTGGGAAACACCATGAAGCCCATTTTCACACCGACTGCAGAGGGTGGGCTGGAATGCAGGAAGGAGGTTTGGTTTGCCTGCACACCCTTCTCTGTCAGAAGAGATGAGCTCGCCCTAGGGGTGATTCAGTGACACAGGAACTGGGGCTCCTCACTGCGTTTGGGGAGCAACTTTTCTCACTGCAGTGCTGGTACAGAGAACTGGGATGGCTGAGTTTCTCACAAATATTAGGAGTTAGCAATAAAGCACTGCAAATTCTCCTCATTGCCTGTTTACCATGATGGTGATGTTGATGATGATGGTGATGATGATGGAGACAGTGAAGTGTTATGGTCACTGCATTGTAATCTGGCCTCATTAGAGGATCTGTTCTCATTAGAGAATGGTTGAGATAGCAGTGTTGCTATCTCAGATTGCAGAGGTTGCAAACTGTTAAGGAAAAAAAAGCTTCTGCATTCCACCTTCTCTGCTGCATTTCATATTTGGGGGAATTATATGCAATTTTTGCGTTGGTCCCTCTTTACACAGGTTTGATGAAAACATGAGTTGTTCCACTGCTTCTGAATCAGTAAATATCAGAAGTCCTGCAGGTAACTGGTTCATCTTTCTCACCTCCAAGTTTTATGAGGCACAGCCCCATTCTAGAAGGCAGGATCAGCCATTTCCTCAGATTTTTTTCAAGCTTGCCATTGAAGGAGGCAGGGAGAAAGTTGTTGTCTTCATCCAGGATCCATTTGTATTGTTTTAATAATGTATTTCTAAGGTTACATTTCTCTTGTCCTTCCCTAGATGCCAATTAAGTGGATGGCTCTGGAGTGCATACACTACAGGAAATTTACCCATCAGAGTGATGTGTGGAGCTATGGTAAATCTTCACGTGATTAGTTTAAAAAGTTGTGTCTTTTACAGCATTAAGCCAAGTCATGTTAGTATGTTAAAGATATCCTCTTTTCTCAAAGGAGGTAATTCCAGAGGCGTTTACTCTTCAGGTTTTTTTCCCCCTTAAATGTGTAACTCTAAGCAGCAATTGTTACTGTCTCCAGTGTTACTTCCCTGCTCACTGAAATATATTATCATGAGGTTCCCTGCTGGGGTGAGTGCCTTGAGGTCTACTCTGGTAGCAGTTTGGCTGATTATTATGACAGAAGAAGACCTCTTTCAGCTTAGCCACAGATTCATAAAAATACAGCTGCAGGTCACAATTTTCAGCAGTCTTTGAAAAGCTCAACTCTAAAAGCCATGAATATCAAAAATTTTCAGGCTTATGGGACTTTCTCTACCTAGAGCCAGATAAAGTGGAATTTGTCATAATACAGAGCAAATATGGCAAGAGAAAGAAAAGGAATAGACAAGCTCTCCAAACTAACTAGAACAAGCATCTATTTAATTTCACAGATAACTTGGGAATTGGTGAGCTGCACACACAGAGAAAAAGTCATATTTGAGAAATGAGGTGTTCGTTCAGTGTTGCTAATGGGTATTCAGATCAGCTGCTTGCCACATCTGCTGAGGTCTCTACATGTTTACCTGGTATAGCTATTACTAATAAAATCATGTATACATTTGTAAATGGAAATTTGAAGCAGTATCTGGGGCTGTGGAGTCCTATTCGCATTTCCTGTTGCCATATCATTTTGAACCAAAAGGGTGTACAGCTCTATTCATTACTCACTTTTTCCTGTGGGTAGCAGCAAAAGACACTGTTTGCTGTGGCTGGGTAGCTGCCCTCTTCTTGTAAGCTGAAAAAAGCCTGGGAGAGTTCAACTGATCTTGTAAAGCTGCTCTTTCTCTTCAAAGTCTGTATACCCTGGATCACTCAGGAAAAAATATGCCTTCATTTATGAAATTCATTTTAAATTCAGGAAGCCCAGAACATCTATAATCAGAAAGGAAAAGACCATAAACAATTGACAAGTTATAGTTATTTAATATCAACAAGTTGATGAATGACGGTAAAATAAATGTGATTTACTCGTATGGTAATTTTGCCAATTTTTCACATTAGCATGACAGTTGTCAAAATATGGTACTGATCTGAGGCATGCTTAAAATGACCTCTGCAATCCAAATAAAAGTTAAACAAAATGGTGTGAGAGCAGCATTTTCAATATTTATGATTCTGTTCAGGCACAAATTCTTTTACTTATGATATACAATCTTTATTTCTAGCTCTGAAGCCAAAGCAGATCCTATGGCTTTTCAAAAAGAGAATCTTGGGTTTGTGGCACAGCACTATCATAAACTCAAATCCATAAGGTGATTTAAGGGAAAAAAATGATAGCAGTGGCTGGGAATGACTTACAAGGCAAAGCCAATGACCTAATGTTACTCAGTGCTGTACTGTGGGAAATTGATGTTCTAAGTTAGGGAAAATCTGTGATTTTTCCCCTTAAAATAATAGAGTACATCAGGCATTCATTTCCTTTTTGATAAAAGAGTGTGATACATTCTTTTGTTATTGCGCCCATTTACTTTACCACCCTTCATTTATCTCAGACCTTTCTCGTGTGCCTTAGGTCTATCATGACTTTTCTTACCAATAAAAATGAGGGAAGTTGCTTTTGAAGATTACCACAACATGCTGTTTCACCATTTCCCAGAGTTTTTAAGTGGCAGACTTCCATGGCTTAAGCCCAGGTGGCAGCTAAGCACTGTGTAGCCACTTGCTCAACTCGTCCTGTCCCCCCAGTCCAAACTTCAGTGTTTTTCCAAGCACTGGTGAAGAAGAAGAGCTTGCAGTCCAGAACTGTGCCAGCATACTTCTGTGAGGTTGTGAGGGAATCTGAGTAGTGTGTCCTCCGTCACTGACACTCTTCCTTCTGCCTAGGAGTCACCATCTGGGAGCTGATGACCTTTGGTGGGAAGCCATATGATGGAATCCCAACTCGAGAGATCCCCGACCTCTTGGAGAAGGGAGAGCGGCTGCCCCAGCCCCCAATCTGCACTATTGATGTTTATATGGTGATGGTGAAGTGTAAGGAATTGTCACTTCTGGTACCCCTGTGCTTGCTGCAAGAGGGACTCTGGTTTAGAACATGTGCATAGGTTGTCCCTGACAGAGCTGGGAAACAGGGCAAGCTGCTGCTGCAAAACAAAAGCTTCACAAGATGCTGTAAATTCCATTTAAATACTGCCTGCACATCTTTTGCAATTTTGAAATTGTTAGCCGTGAAGGGCCGAGATAGCTCAGCTTCTTATTACTGTCAGATGTTATCTCATATGCTTGCTGTGAAATCAAAATTGTATGATTGTTATTGTAAACCCTTGTCATTTCCATGACAATTGATTCTGATGTAAAAAAGATAGTGTTAAACATAATTATGGCACATGGATACCCAGCCAGAGTTGTGAGGAGAAATCCCGCTTCCAAATATTGAGGAAAGAAATCATGAATGTTTTATTATTAGTAGCAAGAGTGATGATTGCAATAGTAATAATAAAAAGTAAAATTAGTAGAAGAAATGCTACAGAGAGGATTATTTTTTATCATTCTTAGTCCAGTACAAAAAATTATGAATAGTTTTACTCTAGTAACAAAGAAAAAAGTCTGAAATATGGTTTCTTCCAACTTGTTTTATCTCCAAGATACCACCTCTAATGACAGTATCCTCCAAGGTTATGCTTCTAATTTAAAAAGAATTAGAAATATCTCTCTGATATTTCTGGCTTAATTTAAGTGAGATTAACACACAGACATCTCATCCATCATATATACTCCTTTCCCTTTTGCTTTGTACACAAAAACCCTGGGGAAAAAAAAAAAAAAAACCCGAAAGGACAACTAGAAGTAAATTAGGTATCCTCTGAAAACAGTTGTACTGTGCATGGAGGTGTGGAAATTAAATCGTGCAAAGGCTTTGTTGAGTGCAAAAATGTCCCATCTGGTGAGACACAACCTTAGTAAAAGTCAGTCATTGCTGATATCTAAGTGTGCAAGAGGGAGAAAATTGCAAGGTGGTGTTGTTGTCTTTGGGACAGAGAGGAGCCCAGCAAATTAACAAAAAATCCATGCAGTAAGAAACAATCTAGTCTGGCCAAAACCACGTGTTTCCCATTTTATGCATCACAGAATTCTATCTTTCCATTCTTCTGGGTTCTTTATTACAACTTTTCCTTGGGCCAGAGCTATCAAGCACTTCAAGCTTGTGCATTTAAAAAACCGGAATGATTTCCAGCCTTGACATTTAACTGTTCTCTTTCTCATCTTCCATCCAGGCTGGATGATTGATGCTGACAGTCGGCCAAAATTCAAGGAGCTTGCTGCTGAATTCTCTAGAATGGCTCGAGACCCTCAGAGATACCTGGTAATTCAGGTAAGTAACCCTGCAGCATCACCAGCACCCCAGGGGTGGGAAAAAGAGTTCTGTCTGTGACACCCAACTGCTGGGGGCATTGCCTTTGAATCTTTTGAAGTTCAAGGTGGTCCTGAACCTAAAGCAAACAGTGACTACAGTGTTATACAAGCATGAAGTAGAATGGACAGTGTCAGTATCTCAAAAATAATAGTATTAACAATACAACAATCTGAAATTCATTTCCTAAGCTGGTGTTTATGACCACATATACAGTCTCTGGCTTCACAAGCTGCTCAGTGCTTTGCATTCCCTCATGAAACTGGGGACAAATTTTATTCATCGTCAGACAGTGGATCTATTTTTAGACCAAGGACTTCCTTTTTTCTAAAATTGATTAGGCTGAGTCTTTTCTCTGCACTGCTGAGATCACAAGCAGGATTCTTTTCACGGCCTAAACATGAAAGTTTCTTAGAAGACAGGGAGCTGTGTCACACTGGTACCTCTAATGCTAGGGAAGAGCTTCCCTCTCTGTTCTCCTTATGCTCTGAGGGCTCTGGAGGCTTCCCATCCCAGTGACAGGGTTGTGAAGGGTTCATCCTTCATGGGTTCATCCCATGAAACTGCTGTGTGGCAGCAGGGCAATACCTGGTGAGGACAGGTAGCTGGAGCTGTGTGTGCCTGAGTACAGCCATGTGTTCTTCCCTAATTCTGTGGCAGCATAGCCCTGTGTTTGTGTGTTTATTACAGCTCAGACTGCAGCCACAGAAAGTGTAAGGTTCTTGGGTAAGGGCCCAGTGTGTGAGCAGTTAAAGGAAAATGAAAATTCAAAGGTGAGGTGATGGTGAAGCACTGGGGCCCAGAGCATGGGAATAGTTCGATCCAGGGAATGAGAGTCTCATGCTCTGTCTCTTGCTGTATCTGCTCCACATCATGGAGCCAGGGCATAGGTGCACCCAGCTGATCCTCAGCTTCACACTGACATAAGAATTCCTAGTGGAAAAGCTCCAGAAGTGCAGCCAGTGCCACTTCATGTCTCCTGAATGGGGCCAGTGCCAGCCCCGCAGTGGGGAGTTTGATTTCACTGGGTAGAGCTGCCAGATGACTTGTGACATGTTCCTGCACACTGTGAATCATCCTGCTCTCCTTCAGCTTCAGCACAGGGAAATTATGGTTGGAAAGTGAAATACTAGTCAAGAGGAATTTTGGTGCTGAATGAGGAATTCCTCTTGCAGTATTCCCCACTGTGCTAAATTGTAAGTTCAGCTGATTCTGGAAAAAGTCAGTCTGATTAAATGACTTTTTTAGTAGGACATGTTTCCTTATTTCAAACACCTCTTTCTTCTGTTTCTCCCCCCACCCTTCTCTCCCCTGTTGCATGGCCTCGTGGGGGTGAGGCGTCTCTCCAGTGCTCCTTGCAGACAATATGAGCTCCTGGAGGAGAAACCAGGGTCACTGCATTGCACTGGTACCTCTGCCATCCCCACTCCCCATTCCTTCCAGGTGCAATCAACAATGACAAACCTGCTGTTGAGTTTTTCAATGGGTCTGTATGCACCCCACAACACGGCCATCATTCCCTGCTGGATACCACATGTGGCATACTAATTCTTGAGGAGTGGAATGCCACTTTCCAGCCAGCCAGTGGAGTTCAGCATTGTTTCTATAGGCTGATAGGTGTTTGTGACATGGGCTGCCTTTTGTGACGCTTTGTGGCACCAACAAAGTGCAGCCTGGATTTGCCCTCTGCAGTTCATAGGTGTTATTTTAAGGCACTGTTGTTCCCTGGTTTGATTTTTGTTGGTTTCAGCTCTCTTACACTCTGCAGAACTTTCCATATGAACAGGAGAGAAATTTACACTCTAAGTCCCTCAAAGTACAAATTAAAATAAAGCAAACATCCAAACACAACAGTTTCCTTGTTATTCCCCACCCCTCCTATCTGAGCCTAAATAGCTGAGATATTTCACAAAGTATGTCAGAACTTGGGTCAACAATTGATCTTGTAAGGGAAAAAGAGAGAAGAAAGAATAAAAGCTCAATCACGAGAATGCCATAAACATGGTTTTGCTTGATTCATTCACTTATTCCCTTTTTCTCATCATATTCCCAGTAAAAACAGAGAAACCAAACAACAAACCCACAAATTACATGGATATAGTGCTTTTGAACGAAGCAGCATGTGTGGTCCCTGCAGCCTGGCTGCCAGGGCATTAGGAAGGCTGAAATTCTCTCTTTGGGAAATTAATCCATCTTTTGATATTCTTCCTCTCTCTAAATACAATCTGTTTAGGGAGATGATCGTATGAAGCTCCCAAGCCCAAATGACAGCAAGTTCTTCCAAAATCTTCTTGATGAGGAAGACCTGGAAGATATGATGGATGCTGAAGAGTATCTTGTTCCTCAAGCCTTCAGCATTCCTCCTCCCATCTACACCTCCAGGACAAGGATTGATTCCAACAGGGTAAGAGCAAGCTCTGACAGAAAATATTGGTTATTATAAAAGCACAGGTGGAGATTTAAGTACACCAATCAAACACAGGCCAGCGCTGCCTTGGGAATTACAAGCTCCCATTGTAAGGAGAGTGGCTATAAAAATGTTGTCATTGGGCTCCCTGTTCATTGTGCCTCAGTGAATTCTAAATTAAGAGCCCAGCCTTGAGTGAACAAAGGCTCAACTTGAGCTGCCTCTCCTGAAAGCACAGCTGAGGCTCCTGAAGTCAAGCAGTGTTGTGTTTGCCCTGTGACGTGGCCAAGAAGTGCACAGCCCTGGTGCTGCCATCCTGTTGTCTTGGCAGGGTTGGCACTGATGTAACTGAAGGCAGCTGGAATATGCAGATACTGTAGCTTTTGTGTCTGGAGCCAGATTTCCAGCCCAGCTCCTTTTTCTGTTTGCATGTGATGCTCTCATAGCCCCCCATCCCAAATGTGTGTTTGTGCTCAGCACATGGCAAATGTTGGCAGGCTGATCTTTGCACCCTTCCTGTCAGGGGAGGAAATGCTCTTCATTGGACATGGGGGCTTGAGGCACTGTCATGGTTTGAATGACGGTGTCTGCTAAGGAAGGCAGGAGCCTCCCTTGGAATGGTGAATTTAAACCCCCTCCCTCCAAATTATTATAACTTTGAATTTAAGGGGCTCTCAGGCAAAGATGGAAATAGGAATAACAGTTCTTTATTAAGGGAACTAAAATAAACAACAGAGTGAATACACATGCAGTATTACAAACGAGGAAAAAGAAAAGAAAAAACCAAACAAACAAACCCCACTGACAGAATCAGGATCCAACCTGACACCTTGTGGGTCAGGGTGTTGGTGGCAGTGCCATTCCATGGTGGCTGCAGTCCCAGTGGCAGATGTGGCTCTGTTGAAGTGATGCTCCTGTAGAAAGAGTGGAGTTCTTTCACTGAATGTCCAGTGGTGATAGATGGGCCTGGCCTTCCTCTGAGAATCCAGTGGAAAGGCTGCCTTGGTGTTCCAATTCCCAGATTTTTATCCAGGTAGGAATACTTGGCTCCTCCCCCTGGTTGGAGCATTTCCCAGTGGGATGATGGAATTCAATCAGTGAGACTCACTGGCCCATGAGCAGAAGATCTCTCCCTGGAGGGAGGCTGGGTTGTGGAAGAGATAAGAAAACTGCTCCAATGGGTTTATTGACAGTTGGCCATGGACAAACAATTACACCACCACCACCACCCCAGTTTCATCAGGTAGTGACAGAATACAGAGTTTTGGTTACATTTTGCACTGCAATCTATGACAGGCTCAGAGAGTGTTCAGTGGGAATTCATCTCACAGAATTCCAGCCTTCTAAGAGATGGATAAAATCTAAGCTCTTCCCCCAGACTTCACTTTGTCTGGACCAGCATGGGTGAACATTGCTTCCTACCTTGGGCATTTCCAGTAGGGTGAGTTTTGGAGGTGTCTTTCTCAAGCCACTAACTCCTGACAGCTGCAGAGCAGTCTCAGCTCTGCTGTGTGAGCTCTGGAGTGTTGAATGCTGTCCTACATGTCTGTGCCCTGCTACAGGTGAGGAGCTAAACCAGATGTCTGGAATCTGTTTTCCCTCCTCAACAGGTCTGACCTCTGCCTGTTTCTGTGGTTTAGCAGTTCAGTTGCCACTCCTTCTCACATAGCTAAGAGAAGGTGAAATGCATTACTAATGTGAGGGTATTCACACAGGCATCAGGTGTGTTTTAACTAGGGACTCGTTTTCTCTCCAGGCTCCTTTTGGTCCAAAGTCACAGTTTCAATACTATGTATAGTCCCTTTGAAATGCTGTAGACACCTTTTGGACATTTATCCTTAGCTGAGGTAGTTCCAAATTCATACCCAGCATGTTACAGCATGTGAGACAGGGAAGGGGTGAGGGAAAGAGCCAAGTTAGATCTGAGCCAGTATTCATGCTCTGGCCATACCCCACAGGAAGCTCCTTACCCTCTCCTGAGGAAATCAGTGCTTTCTGGGAGTAAGGAAGACAAAATCTGATCTTAATAGTCAGCTTGGAAGGAAATTGCTGCCATTTCAAAGGCAAGGAAACTGGAGATGTCTGGATTTATGTAACATTTCTCCTGTATCACCGAAAGGCTGTGAAGTAGGGACAATGAATGATTTAGCAGTAAGTGAGAAACTTTCTTTTTGTGACTACAAGAGTGAATTAATGTTGATCTGAAATAAGTAATTTTTACTCCTAGCTTTCTCTGGAGAGGTTGTTTCCTTTCCTGCCAACTTCTGAGGAAAGAAGGGAAGGACAGCAGTTACCTTTGGACTGTACTCACTGGCACAGGGATGTAAATCACTGGAGCTTAGTTTGACACAGTGGAGTACTGCCATTTACACCAGCACAGGGCTGAGAGGGCAGGGTCTGACATACTGGGTTTGTTATATTCATCTCTCTCTCATATTTGCTGGAAACACTGGGACACATTTAAAGGAGAAAGGCTTAGTAGAAAAATGTACTTGCTTTTTCAACAGCTCCTTTTGCCCTCTGTCTTTGATACCAGCCCAGCTGAGGAGCCCACTAGAGCTGAGGGAATGCCAGTAAAAATCCTGTCAATTTTCTGTCAGAGTTAATATTCTGAAAGATTTATTAACAACATGTTATTTGGGTAACCAGCATGGTCACTGGGTTGTTCATGGAATGAAAACATAGGCCTTTATTTTTATTATTGTCATTAGTGGTGGTGGTGTTATACGAAAATTCAAATAACTTTCACAAAGCCTTTTCCCAACTTCAAAGCACACCATTGCAGCTGCTTGTACACACGTGATCTCATTGAAATCAGCAGAGCTGCAGAAAGAGACCCCAGGCCTTATTTTTGCCATACAGAGAGACTCTATCACATTCTTCACGTGATGTCTCCTTTCCTCAGCTCATAATTTCCCATCTTGGTTTGAAACTGTGATCTTGTACGACTAAAGACAGTGGGAGCTTTGCATTGCAGTTCAGTTTAATAACAGTAGCAAGACTGTATCCTCTTCTTAGTAACTCCTGTTGCTACGAATTTTTCTCTGGCATTGTACAACAAGCTAACATTTAAACAAAGCTGGAATTACCCTTTCAGTCTGTGAGCCAAGTTGTCTGACCCAGATCAGCAGAAAGGTCAGAGAGAGCCAAGCTGGAAGTCCTGCACCATCATAGCACTCCTAGTTTCCTTTACAGGGAGATGTTTACTGGAGGTAGCACATGTGTGCAGAAAGCCACATGTTCTGTTGCCTTTGTGAAGCACTCAGTTTCTTGCTATGTTAACTATTCTTTTAGTGAAGATTGATTTAAACATAACACAGTCCCTCCTTTAAGGTAATAGTGCATCTGCTGTGCATAGTTCAGTACAGATGGATGTCAGCTGCAGCAATCACACAAAATTGAAATGCTGTCAGAGCTCTCTGTCTGCTCTTGTCTGATTCTGTCTTGGTGTTTCCTTTGGATAGTTTCTGATTTATGCTTGTTTAGCCTAGTGCATATTGATATTGCACAAACTCATTTTGGTGCTGCTGCAGCCATGGACACCAAATGAATGGATACAGCTTAGGTAGTTTCTGTTCACTGTGTCTGGCAAATTGCATTTTATGGGGAGATTGTGAGGCAGTTTGGTGAAGGAAAACACACAGACAAGAAGTACATGATCTCTATGTCATTTTCAGGGTTAAGAATCATGAAAGATACTGTATTTCCCACCTTAGCTGTTCCAATGTCAGTTTTAGTGGCCAAGGAGTTAGTCAGGGCACTGTGCTCCTTCTCTGTGCTGGCAGTGTCAGTTGAATGTTCCAACAGCACAGCTCCATGGGGACAGAAGAGGGCAGGAAGAAAAGCAAGGAGATTGTGAAGCTCCTCACTCATAGGCTTTGAAGTCAAGGAATGAAGGAAGAACAGGAGCATTTACTTTCTCAGGAAAGCCCTGAAATTTCCCTGCAGTGGTCTCAGGTCTAAATCCTTTCAGCTTCTTGGTGGGAGAGGCACCACTGGAGGCAGCTTCTGCAAAATACTCCAGCCCATGGGAAGAAAAGAGTTATTTGGATGTGCATAAACCTCACAGTGCTGCACCCTGTGGATAGAAGACTGGAGAGAGGAAAGGCTTTTGGGAAGTTGCCAGCTCCCCAGGAAGTCTCACATCCTTCTTCTTCTAGGGGTTACAGAGATTTATGAAGCTGTAAGGCTCAGACACAGCTTCAGCATTTCCATCACATCCAGACTGGCTCCCTGCTGGCATGTCCTTGGGACCTACCTGTGCTGCTGGGAGCAGAGCCCTGCACAGGTTCTGACCCTTAACAGTGGCCTCTGTTGTGAAGTCCTCTCTGAGACTGCTGCAGCTTTTAAACAAAAATTAGCATCCTAAGCTAAATTGAATTCTTTAATTGGATCTGAAACTCTCCAGTTGCAATTTTGTCTCTGGCTTTTTCCAGTTTTTATTTTCCACTGTCTAGAGGTACTCCAGAAAAATAGAGTTTTAGAAGGTCTGTGCTTCTGAGAGATAAGCTGAATCCTCGGCAGTGTTTCCATGAGCAGAGGACCCCAGCTAGTGCTCGAGTGTCCTGCATTCATATCTATTACATGATTCATTCAGGTATTTGTAACGAGTGCTGTCCTGTGTGTGCAGAGATAATGCTAATACAGCAAGCACTCTGTGTGCCCCACGATGCTTTTTGCTCTAAATCCTTGGCTAATTCCTGATCAAAACTGTCTATACTGCTTATTACTCACTGATACTGTCCCTGTAATTTTATTCCATTCACTGTATATCATGGAAGCACCTGCTGACCCTGCAATTAAATACCAAGCAATTTTTTTTTTTCAGAGATGTCTAATCCCTATGTCCATGGAGACTATCCTGCTTGGCTAAAGCAGACTGTGGGACACTGGAGGCCAGTTTTCAGTTCTCTGAGCAGGATCTGATGTGCCACCGCAGCAGTCCTGGCGTGGCCTTAGGTCTGGTAGTGCAGCATCCTTGGCCCTTGGCAAAGCCAGGAGGGAGTTGTGGTTTGACCATGATTCCTCCTGTGTCCAGAGCTTTAGGAGCACCTGGTCCCCATTTCTTTTCCTGAAAGAGAAGGCAATTAATTGTTCCTACCCAAGTCATTTCTCCAGGTTTGTCCTGGCCACATGGGACTGATGGCAGTAAAACTGCTTCATCTTGAAGTTAATCCAAAACGTATGTGAAGAGACATCCAGGCTATTTGGAGACATTAAAAGCATTTTGCCCAACCTTCTGGCACAGCATAGACAAGAGTCTCTTGTCTCTTAATTTCTGCATCAAGTGCTGAAATGCTATTTGAGATGGAGTTTGCTTTTTAGAAAGATTGTCTTGATTGTATCAGGTGGGATGGAAAATCCATCACAGTTTCACTGGGCAATTAATGCTGACTCTTTAGCAGAGTTTGGATCCTCTTCCTGCCTGCCATGCACACTTTTTTGTGCTAGATTTAAGGAGCTGCAAGTTATCAGAAATCTCTGGTTATCGTGGTGTGATTCTTGGGGTGTCTTGTTCAGGGCTAGGAGCTGCACTTGATGATCCTTGTGCGTCCCTTCCAGTTCAGAATATTCTGTGATTCTCTGATTCTTCTGCTTAAAAGGCTAGACCAGATATTGCCATTTGTATGTGTTTGCTGTTAAATGATGACAACACAGATGTCTTTTGTTGTTGTTGTTGTTTGTTTGTTTGTTTGTGGTGTTTGACACTTTTCTGCTTCTGCAGTATCTTCCAAAAAAATTAGTGACCAAATCTTGCCCTAAATTCAATACCTCTAAGGGCAGTCAGTCAGATTGTGGTCTTCTTTAGTTATTTCTATCCCTTTTCTTTAATTGCTGCTCCTTAAAAGATGGTCCAAAGCTTTCTGAAAATATCAGTAGGCATTTTTTGCCTCTGTCACCTCCTTATGCAATTGTGGCAATAAAATCTCCTATGCCAGAAGAGATGGTCTTGTAAACGAACTAGACATTGATTTAAAGCATTTCATAGCGTTTCAGATGATTACACTGAGTAACTCTTTATTAGGTCTCTTAATCCAAAAAGCTTTCTTGCTTTTTCAAAACTGCATGATTACTTAGAGAAGTCTGTGTGAAGCCCTTCTGTATATCTTTTGCTAAACACTACATTTTGTGTATTTCCCTAGGAGAGTCTGGGCAACTGGCTGCATTTACTGCGTTCAGACCTTTAGGGTAATTCTGGAAGTCCACCAGGCCCCTTTCAAGAGCTCCAGTTCCTATTTTCTGCTTTCCTAAGTTTTAATGACATTCTAGTGGTAGGAGGCTTCTGTCTGTTCTGCTCTGCCTTTTGCATTAAGAACTTCCCAAGAGCTGTTAGTGTTTAGTTGGTGTCCAGCATACCATCACAAATATTTTACCTGTTTACTTTTTTCTTCTGAAAAATTTTTCTGAGTCTGTTTCTAGTCTTTATTGAAGGTTTGGATAGCACACCAGGCCAGCCTTATCCATGAAATACATCTTTGAGATGAACCCAGACCAATACTACTCAGCCTAATTCCGTTGTCTGGGGTTAAGAAGTACTGAGATTAAGCAAAAATACACTATAAAATATATTACATACAAAAATTATTTTGGTCTTAATATTTTACATACAAAAGGAAAGCTTCTTACAAAATATGTATATTTTGTAAGGTGTGAATAGGTGTATTTAAATACCTTTTTAAAATGTGCTAGGCTTGCTGGAGGAGAATGGAAGAAAATTCCTATGCAGGACTCAAATGGAATAGATGATTCCTGGTTTTTCACATAGAATTCTTTGAAAGTGCTTTATGGCAGTTAGTTTCTTCCTTTGCAGCCAGGTTGGCTGAAATCAGTGATATCTCTCAAGGCGTAAACTCTTCTCAACCTGAGCTGATTGTCAGGACCAACTGGTCAAATTAATTCATGATTTTGTAGGGAAGTGCTTTAAAACAGTGGGTTTTTTTAATGCATTAGCTATTTTCTGTCACATTCAGGTTTGTGTATTCAGGCATAAAGAGTTACAGACTATCCTGAAGAATTGGATAGTATTTTGGCTTCTACAAATTGTAAGATGGATTAATAAGAAAATCATCACCTCGTAGTACTTTCTGCCAGCTCAGTGGAATTGGTGGGAGAGACTGTAGCTGTACATTGCTGCCATCCTTGATGCATGACATGTAAATTCATTGAGCTTTAATATAAACTGGTTTAAAATCAGGCAGCATCTGCTAGATCCATGAATAGCTGCTGGCTGTGTTAACAGTAAAGAGAGCTCACAGCTGATCCATTTTCTTTTCTACCCTGAAAAGAAAAAGTCAATAGATATAAAAAGAGTAAGTAATAAATATTTTTACACTGCACTGATGAGGCATTCTTGGAAAACAGCAAGCTAAACAACTCTACATAATTCAGTAGATGGAAAAGTGGACTGAGAGTCAGGAAATAATTATGAGAGCTGGGAGAAAATTTTCCTTCTGTGACAAGATGTGAAGCAGAAATTGTTAGCGGAAAATATCCACTTGTGAGGAACACTATTTGTGCTTTTCTTAAAATAATAAAAGCACAAAGGGGTATGATTTGCAAGAGCACCAGGCAGAGCTTCAGGGAGCTGTCCCTTAAACAGCAGCCTGGCCCCCAAGGTGAAGAGTGCTCAGTGTCCCAGGACAGTGGGACTTCCGGGATGATGCTTTGAGAGGACTCCCAGGTGCCAGAAGGACTGTGGAGCATCCTGTAAAACAAATACTAAATACTGTACTTTATAAACATAGATGGAATGGAGCTCAATGCCAGCATAGCCTGAAAGATGCCCTTTGTTAGCCAGAGTAAAGGAGTCTGTCTTTCTTGTTGAATGCTGCAGGAGGGGAGGGGAAAATAATTTTCAAAACTATAAAAAGACTCTCCAAAAGATTCAGTTGGGAGAAGTGGGAGGAGGCACAGATGAAGTGTAGATTTAGAATGTTTAAAAATGATTATTTTATCCAAATCAGCTGGATGGTTAGTTCTTTTTGACTATTATTTCCACCAGAACCTCAGCCCTGCTCTAAATCAACTCAGCATTTCATCAAGGAGCCTATTCTTTGCTTTAAGAGACCAAGAGTGCACAATTATGGGTTTCTTTTCCCGCTTGCATAATAAAATTGGGAGATTATCATCAAGTTTCTATTCAGATTTTAAGAAGGCTTTTTTTATTTTATTTTTAAAACTCATCTTTGTCTGTAAAAGCTCCCTGTTCAGGCCAGCATGTGGCAATGATTACTGCTGTAAAGGCTTCGATGGAGATGTGCTCTATTTCATTCTCAATGAGGGTTGATGGCATTTTGAGAGGCTCAGAATATCCTTTGATTACTGTATAAAACAGGCTGGGAAAGATGGCAGTGCAGTGAGCACATAGGAGGGGGCTGCTGCTCCTCCCAGGATTGCTCATCAGCTTTCCTTTGTGCCTGGCTTTTTTTGGGAGGGTTTTTTGTTGGTGTTGTTTTGGTTTTGGTTTTTTTTATTTTTTCCGTTTTTTGGTTGTTTTTTTTTTTTTCTTTCATGTCACAATCACAAATCATGGGCATGTTGTGGTTTTGGTCCTATTCTCCATCCTTTCCCTGTTTGGGGATTTGAAGCTTGAAGATTGTACAGAAAAGGAGATGCTGCTGGTCCTGTATTTTAGACGGCACAGGAGCAGGAGCAGCGCTGACCCCTCTGTCCCACAGGGAATTGTTAGAACAGGTGGGAAATGGTGCCTCAACCTTGTCAAATTGTGGAGAATTGGCTCAGTGTTAAAAGGTGCCATTTACTTTAAAGTGTCTTGGAGAATGTATTAAAAAAGGGAGTGACATAAAGCTAGTCGTGGGTGACAGGAAGGATGGGGGAGTCAAGGATTTGAAAGGTGTTGCAGAACACATGGAGTTCATGCAACACAGCTGAGGTTTATTGTTGGGCGCTCCCTTTTAGAGGGGCTCCAAATTCCCATGCTTACATACAGGGGCTTCCATTTCCCATGTGATTGGTTGGGGTCTTAACACCACCCAGCTGACTGGCCAGTGATGTGTCTGCATTCAGGATTCAATGGGAATGGCTGGGTCCCCTGTTTAAGTCTGAATCCGACTATCATTATCATACCTGGGACTCTATCATAGTTTACTCCTATTCTCTAACAAGCTAGGCTGGTCCAGTTGGGTCTGTTGTGGCCAATTTATCTGTGCAGCTTACAGACCAGCTGTAGCTGTCACATAAAGGAAAAGACAGGCAATGCCAGCTGTCTCTCTTCCTGCTCTGCTCTCTGTTTGACACTCAGATGCGTTAACACAAAGTAAAAGGCAAAGGGTGAAGTTTTCCCCTTTTCCTCCACCTCCCCCACAAGCTGCTAGCTCAGATTTTGGGAGTTTTGGGAGAGGGGACCTTCAAGGATAGGGATAGGAGAGATACAAAAGACGCTCCTTACCTCGGGTTCTTCCAAAGCTTTATTCTTGCAGGGGTCCCAGAGGCCAAAGAGACCGAACAAGGAAGGGCACAGGTTTATCTAGGTTCTCTGTCCAAGACCGATAAGCTGGCACTGAGCCAATTGGTCAGAGCTAGGGAAGAGGGTAGGGTCAAACTAAATGGTCTATAGGCATTAGGGGGTTTTCTTGGGGCAAACCATCTCCCAGAGGGATACAACAAAAGGGAATCCTTGTGTCTTCATTCTTGTGTCATGCTTAAATCAAAGTGCATATTGTGCCAGCTGAAATCCATTTTCCAGCCCCTCTTGAAGATAGGAAGGCTGCAGGTTTCTGAGGTCCAGAGAACAGGTGGGTTTCCAAGCCCTTGGTGCCAAACAGCAGGAAAATGCTTTTATATCCAGCCCAGGTATCAGGCTCAAAGAGATGAGGCATCAGAAGAGCATTTCACCTACTTTTTCCTGTCAGTGTGGCTGGATACTGAGTTTTGTGCCCAAATTGTGCATCTCTTAAGAGTTTATTTTCATTGGTGGAGTGTTACCTTTGACTCCTCTACTTGGTGAAGTGTTAGACCGGAAATGCATGGGGTTTATCTGATATTTTCACAGTAACATCACAGAGAATAATCTGTGTTGTATGTTGTTTGCCATACCACAATGCCAAAATTTTGTTTGTGATGTTTGCCATTTACTGTTCACAGTCCAGACTAAATTACTCCTAGAAGGCAGTTGGGGTATCCCAATCCATATGGACTGCTCTAAAAGAGTTAACAGGTATGAAAACAGACAGTTGTGAGAGAAAATTGTAAGAGAAGGTGGTGATGACTTACCTGAAGCTATGAAGTTGGTCAGACTGACCTGATCCCAGGAGGCCAGTGAAACATACATCCTGACTTTTGGACAGCTTCAGGGATGCTTTAAACCCACCATTCTGCCAGGACATGGGCTGGCATATCCAGCTGGCACAGGCAGCCCATGGGAACTATGGGCTAGAGCTCAGGCTGCCTGCAAATCCTACCTGTCCTCTGGCAAACAGCAACCAGAAAAAACTTAGATGTAGAAAAAGACTTAATCTTTTTTGCTTCTATTTCTATTATTTATAAATTTTTATTTTTACCCTTGCTGATATCTAAGCTGGATGTTTTGTGTCTCGATTGTAAAAGAAGCAGTTATTGGAGACTGGTGCACGCTTCACACAGGCTGATGCTTGCATTGTTTCTATACTTGTGATCAGCATTTCAGTTAAAACGTGACTCATTCTGAGAAAAGGTACTGCTGGAAAAGGGGCTGGGACATCATCATTTCCCATAAAGATTCCCTGATCCCCAACTTTATGGCCAAAGAATGCCAGACTTGTGTCAGGTTCTGTGATCTGTAGGGACAGATATGCTTGAAGCTTAGGAGCCCAGGGAGATGTCTAATCCTTTCTTTTTATCCCCATTCTCTGAGCAGGGGCTGGAACCAGAAACCCACAGAGGTCTGCAAAGCCTTCTAGCAATTCCTATACAAACAGCATTCCATTTCTATTTAACATTACACAGTGATCTCATGGTGTGTGTTTTTTTCCTTTGATTTTCATCTCAGAAATGTTTGCTGTCTGGAGCAGGGCAGAGTAATCTGCAAATTCTGTGGAAGCAGGACTGCAGCCAAGCAGAGGTGGCTGTTCTCCTGGAATGGGCTTTCCTATTTGAATTTCAGTTTGGGTCAGCTGTAAATAGCAAGCTGCTCTCTTAGAATGTAGCTGGAGTTTGCCTGGGAGCTAACGGGACACTCTGCATTGTGTGCTCTACCTGCAGCCCCACCAGACCATCACAAATATTTTTCAGAACCACTCCCATAAATCAGCTGTCCTTTCTGGAGAACTGCTGAAATATTGGTGCTTGCAGCAAGGTCTCATATCTTATGATGCTTTGCTTTGGTGACTCAAGCCTGGATACTCCCTTGTTTTGAAATTAGGTGGAGTTTCTAGGGGAAGGAGGAGAGCGAGCTGTTTCTGGGGGCACACAGCCCAGGACTGATGAATGGTAATAAGAAGTGTTGCCAGAGTTTGCTCAAAGCAGATAATCATGGAGTTTCCTGAGGCATGGAGCACAGGATGCCCCTGAACAGGACTTGGGAGCAGCATCCCAGTGAGAAGGCAGGAGTGTTCCACTCCTGCTCTGTGTTTGGTGATTTCTGCGTATGAGAGCAGGAGAGGAAGAGGGAGTTGGGTTTTATGTACTCTGAGCAGTACCAGAATGGGTTCAAACGTGTGTGTCCATTCATGCTGGCAAAGTCTTGCCTTTAGCAAAGAAAAATCTTTCAGTCCCATGAGTTTAGCAGGCTGCTTAAGAGCATGAAACAGCAATGATTGAGCAACCCTATCAACATTTCTGTGGGTGGCCAGGAAAACCAGCTCTGCATCAGCGAGGGAGCTGGACCCAACAAGACTTTGATTTCATTACAGTTTAAGATGCAGCCAGAAAATATTATGTCCCTGCAAAAAAAGGAGGAGATATTTACCTTTACGAGATTTTAGAAGCAAGGAATTGGAAAATGAATTCAATGAATAGAAAGCAATAACACAAGCCAATATTCACAGAAATGCTATTTACCACTCTTGGATCAAGGCTCATTTTATACAAACATTGGCTGTTAAAACAGCTGATGTGTCACTGGTATTTCATACCAGAGGGCCTTGGAAAAAGGCTTTAGGAGATATTTTCTTGGGTTTTATTCTTTCTCTGCGTTGTCCTGTTTTTTGCCTAAAATTCAATCTTGTGGTGTACAGAATGAAATCTTGGGCATTTCTGAGGAGGGCTGCTCATGGGCAGTTAAAAAAAATGAGTGTGATGAGTTCCCCTGTTGATGGATCTGTGCACTCCACAACTAATGGATATAACACACATTACACCATCAAACGGGAGCCAGTATTGATTTTTATTTTTTTTTTGTACAAGCTGAGACTTCTTAAGTAGGCTTATGTGGTGACATCTTCAAGCAACCAGTCACTAAGGTGTCTGTCTATGTCAAAAACACAGAGATGATAATTCTGGTGAGACTTTTAGGATCATAAATCCAAAAATTTAGCTTTTCAGTAAAAGAACACCTGCTAACTCTTTCAAGATAGTATTTAAAATGCAAAAACAACAACCACCCCCTCCCCCCCAAAAAATCAACTAAGTAAATTTGATTTCACTTACAAAATAAGCTGCTTACCTGGTGAAATCCAAATATATTTTCTTCTTACAGTGTGTTTCCTGTCCTAACCAATAAGAGTTGTCTGAGGGTAATCTTGGAAGCCTACAAAATTATGACCTCACATTGCAATTACCAGCCAATTTAAGGACTGAAGTAATTATATTAAAATTTCAAGCCAACTAAATGGCACCACAGCTGTTTTCTTTGCATCCTTTTTTTAATGGAGCAGTGGCCACAGGGTATCAGCCCATAGGGAGAAACAGAAAAGAAGTTAAAAAAATATGCAGACAGCAGTAGTGGAGAGGAGCCAGGTGTAAGGTTCTATGGTAAGGGGTGTTGCAAGACAGATATGTTTAGTACAGCACTATAGGGGAGGCATGAAAAAACACAATTATAGTGATCTTAGTTGGCAGGCCACTGGCTGGAAGGGCTCTTGTCAGCAAAAATAGCAATAAACACAATAATGACAGTCCATTGTCTCATGCCATCTTGGGACAGGGCTGTGCTAAGAGGGCCTGTTACTGTGTTGTTAGAGTTGCTGAGTATGTATTTAAATATTAGAGTCACAGCCAAGAAGAGCTAAAGATAGGACGGTGGGTTTAACCTTTTGTGCTGAGGGTGGAGCAGAGCCCATATATATACACACATAATGTGGCCATCCTAGAACAGTCTTTTTTTAAGCTGCTAATGTTCTAAACTTTTACTGGCAGAGGGGTATAGCCTTGTGAGCAGAAGTCAAGCCTGTTGGCAAAAGTCTTGCTTTTCTAAGTTGTCTTCAAGACAGCACTGAAAGATGTGAAAGTACACTGAAAGTATTTCAAAGACAGCTCTGCCCTTTTTCATCCAGAATCAATGAACTGACCTTGGAAGTCTGTGGAAGTCTGCCTGTGTGGAAACAGGGAGATGTAAATGAAAGGGGTGTGATACATTCCAGTATGAACATCTTTCCATTACTGCCCCTGAAGGCCTTCAAATAAAGATCCAATCTTGTATTGTCTCTTTACTAAAATTATCTTGAGTTTCATTTCCAGGTTGAGAAAAAAGCGACAGTGCAGTGTCTCAGAGCCATCAGTAGGACTTTAAAGTAGCATCTGGCAGGCTCAGGAGATTTTTCTTATCCATTTGTCTAACACATTCTGCATTGTAGCCTGTCACCGCCCATGTGTTATTACAAGAGGACTGTAAATCTGGAGGTTATCAGAGGTAATCGCAGCATCTCCAGTTTTCAAGGTGTTCCCTGATTAAATGGACCTTCCCAATTGTCCCAAACAACCCTCTTGCACAAGCAACTTGTGAAGTTGGACGCTTACTGCAGTATCCAGTGTTGCTGGTGTGTGTTCCCTTTAAAAAAGTAACATCTGCTGAAGTGCTTCTGTTCCCTCTTCTGTTCAGCCTTCACTTGCAGTGAGCCCAGGTAGGATCAGTGGCTCTGTCTAACACTGGTGAGAGACACAGCTTGCTGTTTGGGGTGAGATATTTTCCCTGACTGAATTTGAATTTTGGGTCCAGTTAGGAAATCTGACTGATGTGCATGTTTCTCCCAATTAGCTCCTACACCTCATGTGACTTCTTTCATTCATGTGGCCTCTTGTTAAGTATCTATCATCCATTTTTTTTCCTATTAGAGTGAAATTGGTCACAGTCCTCCTCTTGCCTACACCCCTATGTCAGGAGTTAAGTATTTCACATTCAGCCTTCATCCTTTCCTCCTTTCTTCACTGCTTTTTTTTCTTTTTTGAACTCCTTTTTCTTTCATAAATGACCCAAAAGCCAGCAGGTAAGGAATCAAATAGTTAAGATCTCCAGACTCAGCCTGGATTCGTGTGCAGACTCTAAGGACCCACACCCAAAACTCTGACAACTTCTCTAGAAAAAGCATTTAGGTAAAAGGCTTGGATGAATCTGTACATCTTTCCTGCCTGTCTGTAGGTCATGATGTTGAAAGTTCCTTGCACACCTGTGCTGACAAGCAAAATGGTAGGTTGAGTTAAACCATTGAGTTGAGGTGCCAATACAAACACCGTTCACCAGCCTGAAATGCACTTGCTGATGGAACTGCACCTGGTGTGGGTGACTCCATGATTCTCACCACAGGACACACTAAAAGTATCACCCCAGGAATAAACAGAGGTGATTGTGGTTTCTATCTCCAGTCAGGAGATTTCCCAAACCTGAGGTTTAAAGGGCTTTGATCAGAAATCAGGGGAGGTTGCCAGAGTAATAGAAGAAGAAATACCACCTTCACCTCTTGCAGCTGTGTGTGTCCAGCCTCCACATGCCCAGTAGGAGACAAGTTTCCCTGCCACATTTCTACCCCCACTGAGTACTGCTGGGCAGATGGATGCTTTGTGGGTCCACACCAAAGCCTGGAAGTGCAGGATAGGCAGGGCTTCCCCTGCCCAGCATGGCAGGGCAGGTACAGGAGGCACAGCCATGACTTGCTGGTGAAGCTGCTCCCCTGGGGAGCCTCCTTTCCCATGCTGTGTTCTCTCTTCCAACAGAACCAATTCGTGTACCGGGATGGTGGCTACGCTGCAGAGGTGCCGATGCCATACAGGGCTCCAGGCTGCATCATTCCAGAAGCTCCAGCTGCTCAAGGGGCTACAGCAGAGATCTTTGAAGACACTTGCTGCAATGGCACGATGCAGAAACAGGCGGCAACCCTGGCAAAAGAGGACAGCAGCACCCAGAGGTACAGCGCTGACCCCACTGTCTTCATTCCAGAGAGGGTCGTGCGGGGAGAGCTGGATGAGGACGGGTACATGACACCGATGCGAGACAAACCTAAAACAGGTAAAATATTGGCTTTCCAGAGAGGCTCCTGGTCTAGCCTGGCTGCATTTATTCTCTTTTTTCATCAGCAGCTTTTCATCAAAATTGGCTTTATTTAGTTACCCATCAAGGCTGAAGCATTCTGACTAGGTTAATATTCTTTTACACGGGGATTTGATTTTCTCTCCTTAATTTTTTACTTTGAAATGCTCAAATGTGCCAGTATGTCAAAGTTGGTAAGTCCTACTTTTACTTTTTTTTTTTTGAGAAGTAACAAAAGGAATGAAAAAAAGCCAAGCCCCCCTTCTTACCCGAACACAAATCTTCAGTCCTTTTCAAGGAAAGGATCTATCTTCGGCCACCCATAGTTCCAACTTTGCTTTGTTTATTGATCTTCTTATTCTTGGCATTGTGCTTGGTAAATGTCATGTTGAACCTATCACAGAACTCATACACACAGCTGGCATTTTTATACCCAAGAGAAGTCTGGGATTGAAAGAACAAGATGTGCTTTAAAGAGAGCATCGCTGCAAGGGGAAGTTGCCTAAATCTGTGCCAGCTCAGCATGCTGCACTTCCCAGTTTGCCCTCATTCATTTCTTCCTCTTTAAATAATGATAGCAGTCATTTAGATGTAAGGGGATGTATCATCATTAATTTGTTTCCAAAGCTTTGCATTAACTTTAAAGAAATTAATAAATGCAAATGTAAATGCCAAGTCACTACTGTGTTTGCTAAGAATTTGGAAGCCACTTATCCTTTGTGTTAGATGATGGAGGAATGGAGGGAGCCCTGGGGTTTGACCCACGGCAGAAGCAGTTGTAGGAGTCTCCCTTGCAGTGATTTACTTTGAGTGTGAGCCCACATATATGTACCCATACAGGTGCACCCTGGGGATCCTCAGAGCTCTGCAGGAGCTACCTGAGCCCTTGGAGATGTGGCAGTAGCAGCTCAGGAGAAAGCAGCTCCTTCCTGACCCGCTGGACACAGACACAGGGTTGTCACTGTGTGGCCACACCCTGTGTGTTCCATGCCAGCTGCAGGATTCAAACAAAGCACTGCTTGGCTGTCATCACTTAGAAAAAATGTTCCTACTATTCAGCTCATATTCAGTGACATCTTAGCTGCGAGTTCAAAGCTGTTCACTGGGTCTTGAACTTATGCCTTTAATAGTTTTGGCCCTATTCAAGATGAAACCAGATGATCCCTTGCACCAGGACTCTCTGTGGAAGTGTGTGCAGAGCCCTTGAGCAGCATCGTGCTGCTGGAAATGAGGTGTTAAATCCCCAGCAAGTGATTCTAGGCAACTGTAATCTACTCCAAGTCCTGTTTTGCAGCTGATCTAAGGCTCTCTTGTTCCCTTTCCAGGGCTCATTTGTATAACTTCTTTTTTATAATGCTTCAAGGCCCTTTGTCCTTCAGGGATGGAAGGTTTTTAATCAGGCAAATTGTTCCATTAGAAATGAAGCTGTCTTAAAAGTTAGCCCTTGGGGATAGGCTTTGTGCAGAGAGGCTTAACTAAGATTCCTATCGAGTTTTCCGGATGGAAGGATTGCAGAGCAGAGGGTTTGCTAATAGGTCCAAGGCTGCAGAGGCAGAAGTCACTCAGCATATTTGGGTCTGGAGATCATTCAGTGAGAGGAAGTCCAGGGGAGCACGTGGCCTATGGCTCATAAGGCTCATAAGAGCTTTAGTTCAGTTGGCCAGTGTGTTTGTTAAGTCAGTCTTCCAAGGTGTCTGTTTAAACCCATATTGTCAATTTAGCTTGTGAATACTTCATATTTCGCAAGTGTGTGTTCAACATAGCTGGCTCCTGATCCCATCTGGAGTTCTTGGAATGTCTGAGTTGGAAGGTGCTCTAATCCAAGTGCTGCTTCTGGTCACATGATGGATTACTACCACTCTTGGCTGACGTATTTTTTTCTTTCTTTAGATTACCTAAACCCAGTGGAGGAGAACCCCTTTGTTTCCCGACGAAAGAACGGAGATCTCCAAGCTGTGGACAACCCAGAGTATCACAACGCTCCCAACAGGCAGCCCAAAGCAGAGGATGAGTACGTGAACGAGCCATTGTACCTCAACACTTTTGCCAACACCTTGGAAAAAGCCGAGTACGTGAAGAACAATTTGCAGGAGAAAGCCAAGAAGGCCTTCGACAACCCAGACTACTGGAACCACAGCCTACCCCCACGAAGCACCCTCCAGCACCCAGACTACCTGCAAGAGTACAGCACAAAATACTTTTACAAACAGAATGGACGGATCCGGCCCATAGTGGCAGAGAATCCTGAATACCTCTCTGAGTTCTCCCTGAAGCCTGGCACTGTGCTGCCCCCGCCGCCCTACAGACACCGGAATACCGTGGTGTAGTGGCTGTGCTTTCACAGAAGTGGAAAGGCAACCCCTTCTAGCTGCCTGACTTGTACTCTCTCACTCCCCCTTTCTCCCTTGTCTCCCTGCCCTTGTCTGCCCTCGTCAAAAAAGCTTCCCGTCCCTCCCTCCCGCGACCTCCGCTCCCTCCGCTCCCTTCTCCTCCCTCCCTCACCCTCCCTCTCCTCCCCTCCCTCCCTCGCCTCCCTCCCTTCCCTCCTCCCCTCCCTCCCTCTCCTCGCCTCCCTCCCTCCCC